>JAYRBT010000042.1:70984841-71112991 GCA_036023395.1 Myiotriccus ornatus
CCCTCATTTGCAACAAAACCTGAGTGTGTGTTCAGCATTCCTCCTTTAGGAATTTTGCATACCCTCGTGATTAGTCTTGGTAGCAGAGATAGGGAAGCCGAGGCACAGGGATTACATTGTCTCAATTCAAATGGTGGATTTGAAGCAGAGCCATGAGTACAGCTTAAAGAAATTTACTTAAATTTTACTTCTTTTGCTCTGTCACGTGGCATGGTCTCTGAGGCACCAATTCTTACAGAATTTAAAACACAAGTAAATGTTCAGCTCGTTTATGTACAGAACAGACTTTCTAAATGTAGGCTGAGAAGAAGGGAAGTGTGAATTGGCAAAGCACTGCACGTTTCTTTATGCCTTTTCCAATTTCTTTTGGTTGTTCAAGTAGAAGGATAAAATCTAAAATGGGTTGTTTCTCCTACTTCTCTTAGTCATACGTGATCATTGCAAGGTGGTAAAAGGTACAAGCAACAGCAAAGATAAACACTGGAGTTTCAGGGCAAAAGTTTCGAAGCAGACCTTAGTGCAAGCAGGTAAAATAGTAAATATTCAAACCAGCCAAGAGATCCCAGAGCAAAAGGTTCTTGAGCAGAAAGAAAGAATAAAAAATTAGTATGTGTTAGGAAAGGGGGAGTTATATCTTGTTGAAATCTGGACAAGTTTTCATATATTAGGTTAGTGTTGGAAGCAAGTAAGAAGAATTTTCTGCCCAGGTGATGTAATTTTTCGTAATTAATAATAGTTCTGAAAGTTCACTTCTATTTTTACAACTTAGTAGGCATTCTACCTTCCTTATAAGAAGGTCAGATATTTATTTGTTTGGGTTTTTCCTTGTTAAAAAAATAAAATCTTCAAGTATTTGTCTTGGGATTTGTCTTTGTATTTTCTGCAGAAGAAATGAAAGAAATGCTGAAACCAGCAGAACCATCACAATAATTATTTATCTTAAAAAGGAATACCGTTTGTGTTCTGCAGTCCCCCAGAGGAACATGTACAAGAAAAAGTTCTTAAAGCAAAGAAAATATGTTATGATTTTTCAACAGATATTGATGTCATGGTTTCTTTAACCTGTTCAATTCAATTTAGACATCACGATCTTCAAAGAAGGTTCATAATTTTGGAAAGAGATCAAACTCCATAAAGAGAAATCCTAATGCACCAGTTGTCAGACGTGGCTGGCTCTACAAACAGGTACTCTTACCTTCTTCACCCCCTTCTTTTTTTTGTATAATGTGTGTAATGTGTAGAAGACAGTCATTTATGTAAAATACAGTGATAGCAGAGTGAAGCTGCAAACTGAGAGGAACTGACTTGTGGGTTTCAATTAATTACCAACTTACTGGATATCATTCTGATACAAATAAGGACATCAGACAAGTAAAGAACATTGATGGATTATATATACATAATTCTCTCTATAATACATGGAGGACTTGAAAAATCTAGGCAGATGTTGGTAGTAAATAGCTGATTTAATTTCCAGCATGTCGAGATGATGGGACAAGGATGCATGGCCCAGAATATTGGGGGGTTTTATCTTTTTTGGTTTTGTTTTGCTATCTTAATTTTTTTTCTAAAAGTAAGTAAATATTTTCAATAAAAAATTGGAAGTGGAGCCATCACATATTTTGCATAGGTGTGCCTAATTTCCTAAACATCATAATCTTAAAACCAGACATGATTTTAGGTTTTCCTATTGAAAATAGGCATTATTGATAATATTCCTGGTATTTAGTGACTGTGTTCCTAGCCTGCAGTAGATTTGCTGTTCTGCAATACCAGACCACTTGCCCTATACTGGTTTGCAGGAATTCAGAGTAAAGTAGTATGATCAAAAACATGAACAACAAAACTGATTAGGCCATATTAGGACTATATTTTTAAAATCCATCAACAACCCTGTAAGAACTTGTAATTTTAACTCAGCTGAGACATGTGTGTATGTAATTTTGATGTACATTGTCATTACTGTGCCTACTCAGATAGACTGGAATGACCTGCATAGCTTTCTGGATGCTGTTGATGAGTCAGTTTTTAAAAATTACTCCCCAGATAATATGATCTAGAAGTATCTGTTTAAGTGGAAGGTTTTTCCATGTTTAGACAATCCCGTGGCCTCTACTCTGATTCAGTGTTGAGTGTGAAAAACCCTCACAAAAGTGAGAGATTTTGTTGCTTTGTTATGGGGCTATAAAACTTTTTAGCTTGAAAAAACTAGCTCTATTCCTAAAGCAACGTTTTCTGGATATATTTCAAGATCACAGAATCACACAGTTGTCATGGTTAGAAGGCACCTTATGATCATGTAGCACAACCTCCCCTGCTCAAGCAGGCTCAGCTAGAGCAGGTTGTCCAGGACTGTATCCTCAGGGATGGACACTGCACCACAGCCTCTCTGGGCGATCTGTGACAGTGTTTGACTACTCTCACAGCAAAAAAGTTGACCACTGCTCAAGTGGAATTTGTGTTTCTTTAATTTGTGCCCTTTGTTTCTTTTCTTGTCACTGGCCAGAGTTTGGCTCCACCTCCTCTATACGCTCTTACATCAGGTATTTCTACACACTGATAAGATGCCCCCTCTCTCCAGACTGAACAGTCCCAACTCCCTCAGCCTCTTTTTATATGGAAGATGCTCCAATCCCTTCATCAACTTTGTGGCCCTTTGCTGGATTCGTTCCAGTGTGTTCCTGTTTCTCTTGCACCAGTGAGCCCAGCACTGAACCCAGCACTCCAGCTAGACCTCCCTAGTGCTGAGTAGAGAGCAAGGATGTCCTCCCCCTGGCTGCTGGCAGCACTGCTGATGCAGTCTGGGATGCTGTTGGCCTTCTTTGCCATGAGGGTGCATTGCTGGCTCATGGTGGTGCACGAGGTTATTCCTCTCCAGATGGAGGACTGAGCATTAACGTTGTTGAACTTCAAGAGATTCTTCTCTGCCCAGTTTCCCAGCCCTCTGAATGACAGCACAGCCATCTGGTGTATGAGCCTCTCCGCATAATGTGTATTATCTGCAGACTTCCTGAGGGTGTGCAGCTCATTAACGAAGTTGTTAAATAGTCTTGGCCACAGTATCAACCCCTGGGGGCGGATCACAAAGAACTGCCCACCCACTCCATGGGCCTGGCAGTAAAACCAGTTTTTAATCCACCTCACTGTCCTGCTGCTTACTGCTGGACAGGGCTTATGTGTAAAATGATTTAAACAGTGTGATGTTTGACCGGTGTTTGCAAGGAAAGGGGCTGCTCAGTGTTTCCATGTTGTAGTAGTAACTGAAAGCCAGTTCACTCAAGGGTTTTATCAACACGTACGATCTTCAGAAATTTATAGTGAAAGCTTGTGCAGGTTTCTTTTTGATGGTATGACATGTTTATGTAATCACAGAGAATGGCAGTTAGTGTTTAACTCAGGGTGTTCTGTCTCCATGCAGGTAATGATACTCTTCTTCCATTTTTCTCCTAATTTTTAAGTCCAGAGCCAACTCTTTTTGGAAGATGTTTACAGTGAACATACTTTTCCTGAATAATATTTCTTAGCTAATGCTTGGTTTACCTTTTCTTCTTTTAGCTCATTTTCCCTACCCCAAAAAGAGAAGAGCTTGAAATATGAGGCTAAAAATTATGCTGACTTTTGCCAGGGGTGCATGTTTGGAGGGGGGAGATCAACCCCAAAACCAAACCCACTCCACCCCACAGTTTTTCATTATGGAATCCCTCTTCTTGGTTGTCACAAAAAAACTATTTACTGCAAGAATAATGATAATTCACACATACTTTTCTTCTTGGAACAGATTAGCATATTTATTACATCCATTTCAACCAGGATGTGTGTGCTGCAATGCTCAGGCTTATTTACACTGGTAGTCTTTCATTCTGGGTTGTGCAGTGTAAATTGGTTATAAGCATAAAAGAAAATGAAATTGCTTTGGGAATAAACTTTATTTGGGAAAGAAATTTGCTCTAAATGTGAGTGGTAGTAGGTAGAAGATGAAGTTCAGCAGAGTTTCTTCAGAAAACAAAGGAGGATGTACCCCAATTTACTTTATAAATATATATATATGCCTTTTTTTTTTTTTTTAATTTTATTTTTGTTAACTGTAGACTGTAGCCTCTAGGATGCCTGGAGAAAAGGAGGCTCAGGGCGAGCCTTCTTGCTCTCTACAGTGACCTGAGAGGAGATTGCAGGGAGATGGAGGCTGGCCTCTTCTCCCAGGTAACAAATGATGGGACAAGAAGAAACAGCCTCAAGTTATGCCAGGGGAGTTTTAGTTTGGATATTGATCTAAGTGGTCTTTTCCAACCTAAACAATTCCACAATTCCCGGTTACCTTCAGGCTTCCTGTGTCACTTGTATGCAGTGACAAGTCGTGATGAAAAGTCCAAGTTACTTAAAATAGCCAAGGAAATGAGCTACTAGCACACCAGCACAGTTATGTAGTACCTGGTTTACTTTATGAGCAGTTGCTGTCAACAGTCTGAGAGCTCTGACTGGATCACTTTGGTTCATACAGGATAGCACTGGAATGAAGCTGTGGAAGAAGCGGTGGTTTGTGCTCTCCGACCTGTGTCTCTTCTATTACAGGGGTAAGTTCCACTCCTGACACCTTCGTTTGCTAATTTTACTGGAAGCAGATAAATTTTGACACAACACTCAAATGTAAGAAATAAGAAGCTGCTACTTAACTTAATGGATTAACAAGGTTGTATAGCTGCCAATATCCAGGCCTGCTACTTTTATCTTTTTTTATTTTCCCCCCTTACTTCCTTAATTACCAATTTCACATAATTGCTTCCTGACTGTCAGGGTATGCTCAGAGGGCAAACCCATTCACAGCCACCTCTGTTATTAAATTCTGGATTGTAGCTTTCTCACTGCTTCTGTTGCTACAAACTATGTCAGGTTAAATCTGATTTTTCATGCAATTTAGGTAACTGAAAGGGATGGGGATAGGGAAGGGATAGTGCAGGGGAGCAGAAACTCTGCCTTTGGAATGATAAGAGGATATATATACCTTTGGGAACTCTAATCAGTGTTCATGAATACTTAGAGAGCTAAATGCTGTCCAATTCCATAAGAGTAGAAGTATCTGCTGTATTTGGAACAAAGGAATCTCTTCGTAACCTTATGTAGCTACATCAGACTTATTTTACATGGGGAAAATTAGCTGCTTGTAATTCTAGTGTGGAGTTATGTGTGTTAGAAAACTGATTCCTTCCCCATTACAGGTTATTAACTGTAGTGCTCCTGAGGAGATAAACAAATGGGATTTTGTGCATATGGAAACATATTAAATCCTGAAATCAAGAGCGAAGAGGGTTGTAAAGCAAAATAGAGGAACATGAACAGTTAGGGCCATCTGCTGCCTTAGCTGAAGGTGGAGAGTAAGAAAGGGTTTCAGTTTGTAGGATGAGACTTCAGAATTGGTAGAAGTGGCGCTGATGCCGGTGATGCTGAAAGCAGTGACGGATAAATTTAAAATGGTGTTCTATTAAAGTGCAGCACGGACCTAATCAAAGACAAATCAGGTCATGAAACATAAAAGGTCTGTAACTGCAGCTCGTTTAGTTAACACATTCTGAGTTATTAAAATATAATCATTAAGCTTTGTTTCTCTACCTTAAGAAATACACGTAGTTTGATAAACCACTGCAGAGTCAAAATGAGGCTATAATTTCAGTCATGGAGGCATCGAGTGATACAGTTACTTTGTGTTTACTAAAGGGGTCATTAACTGTGCCTTCTTACAGGGTTTTCTTCTTTTTAACAAGTCCTTAGGTTTTCTCTTCCAAAGGTTCTAAAGAAAGTTCTACTTTGTGGCTGCTCTAAGAAGAGGTTACATTGCTTAAAGCACAGCACAGGAAGTATCTCAAAATAAATTAAAAAAAAAAAAAAGGCAATAAGCAAAAGAAACAACAAATAAAATAAATCCAAACAGCTCTTTAATCTTACTTTTTAATTTCTACATGTTAATCTGCCCAATAAGTTGAAATTCAAACAGAACAACCTAAATCGTTTACACAATAAATTTAGCTTTTAGCTACCGCTCACTAGAAGGTAGTTAAAGCTGTTAAACTGTGATTAAATGTGCAGTGATAGTCCAAAAACTTTCACTCTACACCCTGTGCTTTTATGTTTCTGTTAACTCTATCTCAGACACTGAAAAACAGAAAGGGGGAGCTGTGCCCTTGCCCCAGATTGCAAATCGTGTTTCTGGTTGCGCGATTGTTGTTGTTCGGGGGCTTTTTTTTTTGTTTTATTAATAAGTCTTACTGAACGTCTGCAATTGTGTTACAGTGTTGACAGCTCAAATACAGTGTGTAGATGAAAAGAAAATCATGTCACTGTATTTTTTCAGTGCTAAGAGAATACCCCTTTTCTGTTTCACGGAGGGATGAAAGACTCTCCACTTTCATATTGGAAGGTTATTGTTGCCACAAGTAAAAGTTCTTAGAACTGGACAGAAGATCTGCTGTTTTTCTCTTGTACTCTTCATACAGAGCACACAAGTAAAGATGGGAGCTGTGTAATGTGTAGATAAAAGCAAGTCTGATTGGAAACAGGTTTTGAAAATCTGCAAGTGGAATGTAGCAATATGTCTTTAACAGAGACCAAAGTCCTCCAGCTGTTCAGTGGAACAAAAAATGCCTAATGCTTTTATATGGCAGCACTGGGTGTGACTGACTCAGTAATAAGTCAAAATATAATCTAGCAGAAGGGAAGAATTTTTCCCCCAAACAGCAGTCCAAATAAAGTTAAACCCCAGCATTTGCCATGTGTTTGAGGACAGCGGGGGAAAAAAGGCAGACAGGGACTAAATGTTTGAGAGGGGAAGGTGGGATGGTTTCAGGCATACTTTTGAGTACAGTTGAGTACCTGAAAGTAGATCCACTCCATATGTGCCTTTTAATCAGAATAATTTTATGCTCAGCTCTCCAATTAAATGACTATCCTAGAAAGCATAATTTTTACATCTGACCTGTCATGTAATACTAAAATGGCTGGGCAGAGCTCCCCCCATATAAATAACCTAAATGAAGGTCGTGGCTTTTCAAAATCTAATGAGTAAAGGAGAACTGAGAAAATATTCTTAAATCCACGCATAAGCAATAGCCCTTTTTTGCTGTTTAAATGCATTTTAATTGTAACAGTGTTAATTTTTCATGCTTGAAATTTTGGAATATCTGTGTTTTCATCCAAATTTCATAGATACATAGTCATTTATTGTGGGCACTGTGTTCATCTATGAGAAGTGTTATAGGGGACAGTCTCTAAGATATGGCTGTGAATAGAAGTTCTCTACATGAAAAACAATTAAGACTGACTTTGTGAATTGCATTCAATTATTCCTTTATTAGATTATAATTGGATTTAAAAGCTGGTTGTGGCTCCCGATTAAAATGTCAATTTATTACTATAATGTATTGTTCTAAAATTGTATGTAAAACAGGGTTCTGGGAGAAGGGTGTTTGTTTGGGGGGAGAGTTTGTTTTTTCCATATGCATTCCTACAAATAGAATGTAATTGAGTGTAAACTCTTTGCAGGAATTACAAAGGGAATTATCATTAAATACTATAATGGGAATTATGTAGCATAATACACTTGAGATCAGAAGAAGAATGAGCAAATTTTCTCAAAGGCCAGCAATAAAGCAGTGTTTTAGAATACTTGTGATGTCACAGGTATTTGCAGTTTTTTACAGAGCAATAGATAGCAGGTGTTACTGTTCTTGTCACTGAATTAGAGGCTTGGCTTCCATCTGCTCTTCAGTTTTGAAGTCACAGGCAGGTAAGCACTGATCCCCAGGAAAACTGTGGGCGTAGCTATTTGTGGTGTTTTCCATCAGGTTCTGTGAGGGAGCTCACCAGCTTAGATGTGTACAGAGCTGCACACTCAGGAGGTGTCTTTACACTTGTCCATCCTGGGGAAGAAGTCAGAGGTGGACGAGGTTTCACGGTGCTCGGCAGGTTTTTGGGGGCACCACACATTCTGTGGCACGTGTTGGCAGAGGGGGGCTGCACAGTTGCCCTTGGGAACTGCCCCCTTCTGAGACTGCACACAGATCCCTGGAACACAACTCGGTCTGGCTCTCTGGTTCTCTGATGCCTTGTCCTCTGAGGTAAATGTCTGGTTAGTGGTCTCGTGTGACTGAACACAAGAGTTTGACTGAAGTGTCTGAATCCAAATATCACGTGTCAAAACACTGCTTCTCTAATCAAAGGTTGTGCATTCACAGATGAGAAAGAAGAGGGAATACTGGGTAGCATACTTCTACCTAGTTTTCAGATATCTATGCTGTCTGCTGAGGACCATATTAACCGCAAATATGCCTTTAAGGTAAGGGAATCAAATTTTCCACTTGATTTTTATATCTGAAAGCACAATAGCCTGGTGATAAGAGCTCATTTCACAGAGTTATTATGTACAACAGAATTGACAAACAGCTTCTGAGGCTGATTTTTGCATAATACAGTAGCAGAAGCTTCAAGTATTTAGCCTGATGTAAATACAGAATTACTAGAATGGGAAAGTGGATGGATATCACTCACTAGTAGTATCTTAGATCTTAAATACTGTGTGGTGCTTTAGAGTTAAAAATCAATATCTGCCACTGAACTTACCTCATTAATGAATGGTTTTAGTTATCCAGATACTTTGTATCTTTACACATACATAAAAATAAGGATTTATTATCACTTAAATCACAATATTACATGAACCATTGTTAGGAGTGACCTTTTAAATCATGATATAAACGACTTCACTAAATATTTTCTCCTTGCTTTTTTTGTTGTTGTTTTATGAGCTCCTTTTGGCACTTCATTTGGTCTCCTAACCAGCACATCATTTATTTACTATGGTAAGTGCAACTGAAAACTTACTGTATCATTCAGGCTGCCAAAATCTATTCCAAAGTCTTACTTATAATAACTATATCAATTTACATTAATGAATGATCAATACAGTTTTTAATAGATTGAAGAAATTGAAGGACTTTTTATTTAGCATATTAATGAAGAAACAGCTATGATTGAAAATTACTGGCAATTATTTTGAAAATATGAGTGGAGTGACCGAGAAACATGGTAGTATTTCTTTTCATATTTTTTCTGATAATATTATTTGCAGAAATCTTATTATATAAAGCATTAGAGTGAGTATGGAGTAACAATATTTACCTCTTTTCTTTTACAGAATCTTATATTTTTATTGCAATGACCATGTCATTTCCAATCAGGCAGCTCATCCAAACATGAGGACCTATTATTTCTGCACAGATACAGGGAAGGAAATGGAGCTGTGGATGAAAGCCATGATAGATGCAGCACTTGTGCAGACAGAGCCTGTGAAAAGGTAGTGTGGATTGACAAAAAAGTGGATCAGTGTATTGCTTTCTCTTATTTAATTTGATTGATGTAATGAAAAGGTGTTCCTGAAAACAGAATGTAAATTGGCCAAAGTAATTTCTCCTTGTATTGAAGACCCCTTACTAATGTCAGAATGCTGGATAAAATTTTGAAGTAGTAAAAATAACCCAAGTTCTGTTCTGAATATTGATTGTCAGGAGCTAGAAAAAAAACCCTGATTTACTCCTTTAGCCAGTGGCATTAGAAGAAGTGCAGTGACAAATAGTATATGTAGGCATGTTTGACTTCCCCTGCCCTCCCGACTGAATAGCAATAGCAGCTCAACTGGTGGTAGCCCTTGGCTTAAACCTGTCATAAGTCTCAAATTCACAACAGGATTTTCTGGCTAAATTAAATGGTTGTACCTGTGGGCAACCTGTGGGGAGCCATTCTTGTTCGTCATTAAGCTGTCATCAATTTATAGTCACCTATCTGGAGCCTTATCTTTATGTATCCGTGTGTTGACAATGAAAAGCAAGTTATCACCGGGAGCCTTGTGCTCTCGGAAAGAGAATATTGTCTGCTGCTGTCTATCCAGTGGGAATCGTTTTCTCTCGGAATGTGGTCCCTTGGGTCGGCTCTGTGACATCTATAATGGAAACCTCATCAATTGGAAGTTTAAAAGCTCCTCGTTATTGATGGCACAGAAGTTACTGCTGATGGCTGCTGTCACTTGATCTATTCTCCGCTCTGTTAGTTCCTGCTACCCTGGAGCTACATGAATGTCAGCAATGCTGAGAAATTTTAAGTTAAAAAAAAAAAGTAGTTAAAAAACCAAAAAAAATCGCATAGGCGCAGTACCAGAGAAACTTAGTGAATAATAAAATTAATCTGAAAAACCAGTCTTGTATTGGAGATACAATGATAACTTACATATGGAGGAATTATTAAACCAAATCAAACCCGCTTAACTTAAAAAAAAAATCATATATCAATTGTATAAGCACTTTGTAGAGGGAATAATACTGAAGGGGTTTATTCCAAATCTTTTTTTGAACCGCTGAAATAACCTTCATTTGATATTTGCAGTACTGTGCATCCCTGCCTGGGTATCACAGGCTGAACAGGCTTGCCAACAGCCAAACAGAAAAGCAACTTATGTAACACCATCTTGTTGTTTCAATTCAGGCAAGAAACCTTAGAATGAAACAGAATTAGATGTGACTTCTTTGAAATCTTTGTTAGTAACCTTGAAATAATTCAGAGAAAATACATTTCAAGACCAAGTCTCGAAGACTTTCATGTCTGTTAGCTACAATAAGGAGGAAAATCCTTCAGACATCTGTTTTCTAAGGAATCCATCTTTTGGCTATCAGACCAGTTCTTAAAATGAAATGTAGCAGGATATGATCTTACACAGAAGAAATACTGTTCCTTCCCTGTAAAAATCTGTTGAGTATTAAGTGTTTTATTACCTCATCTCTAAGTAACCTAAAGTTTGGCATGCATGCAGCTCTAAGTGTAAATGGTTTTGGTTCAGTCAAATTTAGCTAAAATTAGTGCTTTTGTTTCTCAATTCTGTTTTTTCTAGATGTTCTAACATTGTACTGAATACAGTTTTCTAACAGACTAGATACTTGCAGTACAATAGATGAGTTATTAAGAATTGCTTCCTTAAATATTCATGCAAGCTGATGTTGAGCCACTCTTAAGTGCCTGTTAAATGTAAAATGCCCAATGATAAACCAGGAGTTTTTGCAGTATAGTTCTTTAAATCTAGAAATCAAGGTGTTTCACTGCTTATGGTACTCTGGAAATCAAACCCAGCAATCTGTTAAACCAAATGTTTTAGCTTTAAATAATTTTAGAGTTTTAATCTGTGTCTTTTTTTCTGGGGATGTGAGTTCCTTGGAGAGAAAAAAAAGATAAAAGGAATATTTAAAACATTAAGTTGGGGGAGGGAGGGTTGCCTGTTTCCCATAAACTATTAGTTTCCACTTAGAGTTAGCCATATAAAACAGAAACAAAATACTGAGGTGAGAAAATAAAAATTTAACCATTTCTCTCAAAACTACTCTGCATTAACAGCAGATAAACTCCCTTCTGATGTATCGCTGCAGGCAAGGACAAATGCTGTTTGGTCCTATTGACTTAATTGTAATTACTCCTTTCTAAATATTTTTAATTTACCTAGATAGTAAATTCAGAGTTTAATGGTGTACTGAGAGACTTACCAAAATAATTAAACACAAATAATGTACTCAGTGAGGTGCTTTTGACTCAAAATGTGATCTCAGACAACCTCTCTGGATCAGCAAAACATCTTGCTTATTCCACGCTGTGTGACTGTTGGCCACAGTTGAGCTGTATCTGAGTAATTGCTTGTGTTTGTGGATGGTAATGTCCACCAACATACTGATTTAACATTTTTACCCTAAATGCTGATTTCTCTGCTCTCCCATGTTTGAGTGTCATTTTTCTAGCCTTTCACTGTCAGCTTGTGTATTGGAGCCTTTGTTTCTTCTCAGGGATGCAGGATGTACTAAGAAAAGATTTTTTTTTTTTTCCTCCTAGTGTAGTTACTTTTCCTGAACAGCATAAGTTAGGTTGCCAGAAAAGCACTTGTTAGCATAGTGGCATCCACAGTGGGGGCTTACTGACGTCACTGTGCTTGGAAAAGATGGCTTTTTCTTTTCAAATGCCCCTGCCTGGCTTTGTTACATCACAGGCCTCACATCCATCTGATAATTAATTACATGCTTCCCCTCCCCAACCCTTTCAGAATTTCTTATTTATATAAATCAGTGTAAAACAGTACTTTTCTTGTATTACATTTCCGTACATATTATTCCTTTTTGGTTGTAGGAGTCTATAAATTGCATCCAGCATATGCTGAAAGACACGTGTTCAGTGCTCATTCTCTTCCTCTTCTCCCTACCCCGTCCTCAAATAGCCTGCCAGTCTTTGAGAGCTAGCTATAAATATGGAGCCAAATATACATATGGATTTATGTTTCTTACATTTGCCTGTTAGTTTCTGATAGTTTTTTTCCCCTCTTGCATCCTTCACTGTGGAAAGAGATCCCTTGCTCATGCAGAGCTGACTGATTTGGTGCACCAAGTTAAAGGGGAGACCAGAAGCCTGTTTGAACATCAGTCATTCAGGCTCTGCACCATTACAAAGAACGTCAGATATAAACGTTTGGCTCTGCTGTGTATAACCATAGTAACCAGTGATACAGCACTGAGAGTGCATGGAAAAACAGGTCTGTGATTTGGGGGTTTGTTGGTTTGTTTTTTTTTTTTTAATTAGGACAGACAGTGGAGAGCAGGATGAGACTGTGAATCGAACACTGTTCTGAGCCTTGACCACATGTGTGATGAACGTCCTTAGAGATGCCACTCTCCTGCACTGTGGATTTTCCATCTGTAAAATGACAGCTGTTTCTCTGCCGTAAAGCTTGAGAAAAATTTATAGGAAGTGTTACATAAAGGGATAAGTGGTGCTTTTAAGGCATGCTGCATGTATTAATGCCCATGTTTAGGATTATTTGCAAGCTAATCCATACATTCATTTGTAAAATCTTGAGTTCTAGCTGAAAGATGAAATCTTAATGCCTTTTTTTGACTTGATAATTGTGGGGAATTGAGTTTTTCATTCAGATTCCTGTTTGGGGAATTCCTTTAGTTTTTGGTAGAAGACTAGGTAGTAGAATTTTAAGGTGGGAGTGAGGAAGTGATCCCTTTTTTTTTTCCCGCCCCCATAATCTTGAGAAGGAACCTAGGCAGAAATATTTGGGCTTTGGAACAGTTTAAAGGCTTGGGGACAAAAAAAGTAAATTAAAAAACACCTCACTTTTAACTTTCAGTAGGAGATTAGCATAGCATTTCTTTGCTGATACTTGGAAATGATAGAAAAGGTGATGTAGGTGTAGTAGTTCCACCTCTCTCACAAAAGTCTATGTAAAAACTGTTTCAGCATCAAGTGGTTTTTTTTTCAGAAATTATGCTTGGCAGAAACATTGCACACTCCTTTCTTCTAGCAGAAAACATCAGATGTATCTAACATCTACATTTAATAGTGATGCATGAGAAAAAAACACCGTGTTTAAAAATAATGCCAACACACATAGTCAAAATGATGTTCATGTTAGATTATGGGTATGAATGTTTTCATTGGCAGCTCAGGAATAATCACTGAAAGACAAGGACTATTTTGACCTACTTATATTCACTTTTGAGGTGAATTTTGGGGGACTTTTATAACATCATGAAGTATCAAGCAGAGATAGATATTCCTATGTGAGGAAGAGGCATAGGAAAAAAAAAATCGCACCCTTGTTAACATGCAGAGTACACAGGCATTTTATTTTAACTCAGGCACAGTATCCAGAGGACATTGATGTCTTGCTGTTTCTGAGTGATATGTTTGAAATGGTGTATTTGTCAAAGCAGGAGTCTCTTGATTCCTTCCACATCACAGAGCCTTCATAGCAAGAGTAGGGTGGTAATGGGAGGTGCATTTAAAATTAAGTGTCCAATAATATTAGCAGTGGGTAGTATTTTATTAGGACCGTACAGTTTTCTGTCCTTTAGGCATTTGCAGAGGTTCTGGCCCTTTGGGAATTCACAACTTAAACACTGTATTGGGGAAGTGTAGACTTGTTGAACAATTAAGCCTCTTGTTCGAGATGGGGTAAACAATAATGTTGACAGCCATGCATGTAGTTAGTCTGCTTGGAATTAGAGCCCTTTTCAGAGTGGTTCCATCTGTACCCTTGGTCAGCTGTGTGTGTGATGGCCTTTTTACAGACACTTGAACTGGCCACAGTTATAAAGATGAATAATGCATTTGCAAAAAAAGATGCAAAGCTATGAAAGGTTAATTTGACATCATCCCAAAAATAAAGTGTTGCTCTTAGTTTGGTTTTATACAGAGATGTAATCTTAAAAAATTATCTCTTCCTCTTTTTTCCTCCCATACCAAAAAATGTTGATCAAAACATTTTAAGGTGGTGGGTTTTTTTTCCTAGTGAACTGAAAAAGTCACTATATGGGCTGGAATTGAAGTTCAGGTCCCAGTATGGAAAAAGTTCCTTAACTGTGGTACAGTTCCTTAAGTCAGCAGCTGTTTTCCCTCTTAAATTTAGAAAAGCCACAGTCATTTCCCACAAAGTCTATGCCAGCCAAAGCGATAACATACCAGAGAAACCTAATTGATACCAGTGACCATGAAAAGTCATTTGCTTTCTTTAAATGTTTCTATAACATTATATATTAAATTCAGCAGTATTTTGAATCACAAGCTGACTTTAAAAATCATCTGAATTTCAGTCTGTTGACATTTGGAAGCTGTAGCTCTTGGAGAGCCACTGAATATTTTTACTTCTTGAATGTCCAGCCCTCCAGGAACTGTACATCCACTTTTTCAGACTCTGGCTTTATTTCCTGTTGTGCACATTTTCTCTAAGGGGTTAATTGAAGGGTGACTTAAAAAATTTACCTTGTGTAATAATTGCTTTCGAAATAGAAAAGAAAGAGATAAGTGTAGAAGAAAAAATACTCACACTTTCCAACCAGAAAACCGCAAATCGGCCAACAAAAAAACAAACCAACCAAACACTACCATGAACCCCAAAACAAAATTTAAAAAAAAAAAAAATCCAGCAATAACAACAACAACAACAAAAAGAGAATATCCAAGAGCAACAAAACCCCACAACCTATCCTCGATTATTGTGAAAATATGTCCTGACTTTTTTTTTCTCTCAGAGTCAAGATATTGCTGTAAAATATCTGGACAGGGATTCACTGAAATAACCCTGATAAATACCAATATATTCACTTTTAATTTTTTATTTCTATTTTTAGTGAGTGTTTTGTTGGTATTATAGCTTGTCATATATTCCCTTCCAGAATTGAGAAGCTAACCATTGAAAATACATCACCTCGAGAGGCAAATAATATTTCAAACCACCGGGTGCTAATTAAGCCAGAGGCACAAAATAACCAGAAAAACAAAGAAGTGAACAAAAACGAGGAGAAGAAAGCTTTGGAAGCCGAAAAGTACGGGTTCCAGAAAGTTGGGCAAGATAAACCATTAACAAAAATTAACAGTGTGAAGCTAAATCCTTTGGGATCCGAGTACAGGACTTTGCCCATAGGCACGATCCAGGCTGGACACTTCAGACCAGTCCATTTGAATGGGTCTGAGAGTAAAGGTGGGGTTGTCCTGGCGGACGCTGGGGATGGAGCTCATCACAACGCGGCACCGTCACACGTGGACTCTGAGCGGGTCATGCAGAGAACTAACTCCATGCTGCAGCTGGAACAGTGGATTAAAATACAGAGAGGAAAAGGACAGGAAGAGGAAACAAGAGGGTAAGTACTGTGAAGTAATAATTACTTTTTCTTCTGCCAGGCTTTCTAGCAGATAATACTTACACGTGTATCCTGGTTGGGTTCATTGGTCTGTATGACGTAAATACATTATTCATTGTTCTCTGTAAGAAGCGCCTGGGTGACTGCTCAGAACAATTTTATTGAAGTTTCTCTTTCATTACCATTGGAGTGAATATTATTAATTAAAGTATATTAATAACTCAATAAATAAAAAGGGCCAGAAACCATTTTTGGGTGTTAGACATTCTCTGTCCTAGCAGAGAGATGTCATAAGTCGTAGCAATTCCTTTTCCTTTTAAAATATGTTCTTGAAATTGCCCTGTCTTGTGGATTTTTTATTCACAAATTCTTGTAATAACATTTTATTTAAAATTCATAGAAAATATTCCAGGGAGCTTTTAAACTTTAAACAAGATTTAATTGAAGAGAGACAGAAACTTTACCTAACGGTAAGACAGAAATTTAACTAACTTGATGCTTAAAGCTTCTCGTCTTATGAAATTGAGTATCTCCCAGTTATAATATTGAGTTCTAGTGCTTATTCATGAAGCTTTAAAATTACCTGTGAATGATTGACACTATTGAATGTCATACTGATAGCAGTTTCTCTGTCTGACAGAAGGGTAGGGACGTTGCTTCCAGGCTGGCTTACAGACAAGCAGCTCTAGTAGTAAAATATAAAAGGTTTTAATATTACATTTGATAGGAAGTATGGAGATTCTATCACTGGAGAAATTTTGAAGAGCTGGAAATTAGGGAGTGAGTGTTTAAGATAGATGGCAGAGCAGATTTTAAGATAGAGCAAAGTTCAGAAAACGTGTTTTCCACAAATATCAAAATACGAGTTTTTGCAAAATCTTGAGAAACTTCCATTAGCTTGACTTCTACTTGCCAGAGTTGGTTGAAAATTTCCTCATTGCCTTTAGTCCTTTATTAGATATAATTAGGAATTGTTAATGTGTTGTTTCATGAAATATTCAACGTGAGTAGTTTGATCAAGTTTGAACTGGCAACGCAAACAGTGCTTTGCACACCCTGACATTTATTTTATTATGTATGTTTGCATAATGAGAACCAAGAAGGCTCTCTGATGCAGTTAATTTTTTTTATTGGACAGTAAAACTTGCAACCAAACAGTAGAAATTAGAATAGCTTTGCTATTTTTCAATTGTGAACAAGTGTAAAACCCCTAAAACTGATTTCATTGTGGGAATCAAATACAAGCAAGTGCCATTAACAATATGTTTCTAATTAACAATATTTTTTTCTTGACTACAGGGAACACTTGTTGCCTAAATAAGGGTGGCATTGATAGCATTAAAGGGTGTGCATTCAAATGAAGTTCTACATAAAAGTATCAAAAACTGAAAAAGAATTGGCCTTGAGCTATCTTTTTTGCTTGGTGTGGAAATGGCCTTGAATAATGATCCAAATTTTCTAATGCATACAGTGATGTCTTTTAAATGTGATTTCATTTAAATTTAAAATTTTATTTTTGTTCAGATTGCCACTCTCTGTTTGGAGACAGAAATTTAAGTAGAATTGAATTTGAAGAATTAGAGTAGAAAGAAGCTCCAAGCTTATGTTAAAGCTTAAGGTTGGGGTGAGAGGCTAATACGGCTGTTTGTAGTAAGACCTGTTCAATTCATAACTTGAATTTTTGAATAAAGTAATCTTTACTTAAAGGGGAGAAGTTGCTGACTTTTAACAAAGCTGCTTTACATTGCATCTGTCTCTCTCATGTGCTAGAGAAATCATGGAGGACCAAACTGAGTATCTCTGGTGTCAGACTGAAAAAAATCAGCACGTTAAGAATGCTTAAATGTCAACAAATAGCTTCAATAAATAACTATATATAAAATAGGAGCTCTTAGCTGTCCTTAATGTGCAATGAGAAAGGTTCACTATACAACTACTAATTTTTTAGAGGAATAGGCTGACCTCTTAGTCATTTGATTATCCAAGTAATGAAAATGATGACAATGTAGGTTTTAGTTCTTGAAGCTCTTATTTGCCATTTCCATGGATCTAGACATCTAGCTTTGAAGAGCCACATGAATAAAGACAACTGCTGCCTTGAGGAAGACAAACGTTTTTGAAAACCAAAAGTAAATGTGTTTTAAATAAAAAAATGAACACATTTCACTTCAGTATCATTCTGTTGAATCAATTTTGCACAAGTCACATCTGAATAAATGTTTTCCCCAAAAGTGGTTCGGTTAAGTGGTCTTTCAAATGTGAAAAAAGACAGAAGAGTTGCATGGTACTGAGGTATTATGTTGCTGCTAACCCCAGATGTGAGACTGTCTCTCACCTTACCCATATAAGCCTCATCCTAAATAATGCACCAGGTTTCTATCTTCACTCTGTGCCACCCTTTGCTTAATTCACATGTGGAACTTCTGTATTCTGGGCCAGGAGGTAGCTCTGTTTTTTAGGATGAAGGACTGTTTAGAGGTTCCAGTCTGAGGGTATTCATAACGTTGCAGAACTAAACCCCTAAAGGTTTAGCAGCAAAGTTGTTTTCCCAGATAGTCCAGCTTGGACCAGAACCACTACTGCTACCCCACAGTAAGCCTAGAGACAGCCTCTAAAGATGTCTATAAGGAGTCTGTAAACAAACGTGGAAGCCTTTTTTCCATATGGGAGCATTTATAAGGAGCTGTTTATGATGGCAGCTGCAGAAATATTTTGCAACCTCAAACCCAGCTGCTGCAGTCTCCCCTTGTATGCAAGGGTTAGTTTTTGGATTTGACTAGAATGGTATTTTTGCAAATATCAACAGTATGTTGGTGTATCTTCTTTTGATTTTATTGAATTATGTAAAACAAGGCTTGAGGCTGAGGGGATTGGGCTTTTTACAGTTTTCATGGTTTAACAATTATAGATGGATTATGTTATCTTTCTAAATGTTCTAGAATATAAGTAATTGCATGCAGACTTTAAATGGCTATCTTTAACATAGTAAAAATTTCAGACAGCTGTTCTTCAAGTTGTTCAGGGTATCTAAAGGAGCCAACAGGATTACAGTGCTCATTTAATTAATAAAACAGGAGAGGAGCTTTAGTGAGTGAGGTGTAACTGCCAAATATCTTCATGAAAATGTCAAGTTTCACTATGCCTGTTATGGGGTATAGCTACACTTACATTTTGAAAGTTAGAAATGGAACTCAAAAGCATCTTGTTTGTTTTTAAATATGGAGATGGAGAAAAGCCTTCCAATTAATGGTATGTTACTGAAGAAATTTAGAGGTATTTAAGCAGATTTTGCAGCAAAAGACTAGGACTTAAAATCTCTTTCCCCCATTTTATTTTCCTGTAAGAATGGAAAGCTGCCCAATCTACAAAATGGGGATAATACTTCATTAATTCTTGAAAAGCTTCAGAAACTGTAGCAGATTTTAAATTAAAGCTCTTTATAGCAGTTTTCATTTCCAAAATGTAACAGGTGACCATAAATACTCAGCCTAACTATTTTCAGTGAAAAATGGCTTTTACCATCATCAGTTTCCTTGATAGTTATCCCATAAGGATCTAACATGCTTTATGCTGGTTTACCTTTCCATCTGCTCTACACCATTTCTTTAATTTTTTTTTTGTGGCACTGGAGTAATTCAAAGCCGTCTTCAGGTTCTGGTGCCTGGTGGTGGCAGGGATTTTAGTCGGAGTTAGTGTGGGGCGTAGCTGGAAGCTGCTGCCCTCTGATGGCTAAACCCTGCCCAGTGTGAGTTGTCTCCGAGCAAGCATCTGTTGTGTGCATGATAAGTAACAAAAGGTTTTAAGAGGTGCTCATTTGCGTTTTAGATAAGGGATGAATGAATCAATGTTTATGACCTAGATTGTGACCTCTGAAAAAAACCCAAGAAGTGCTTTGTCACACTTAGGCACGTGTGGATACTCGGCATGGAAAATTCTGCATTTCAACTAGTGCTGAAAGTTGCTAAGTGACTGTAGCACTCCAGAATTTTAATGTGGCAACAAATTAAAGAATAAGCCTTTGAATTCATATCTGAGTTGAAAAGCAATACAATATTATTATCAAACAAAGAAATATTTTGATGTTTGTTTTGCTTGAATAGCTGATATGGAGTGGCTTATCCTTGACAATTACAAAACATAATTTCTTTAGACAATTACTGCAGTTTTGCTTTGGTCTGCTGTTAAAAGAATTTTTTTTTTTTTTTAACGTCCATAGTAATTGCTCAAGATTTTCTTAGGGAAACGACGGGATGTTTTTTCACATTTGAAAAAGAGAACATTAAAGCTTTAAAATCTTTGACCTATCCAGCATATAGATAAGTTGGACAATGTGATCTAAACTTGGTACTACTAGACTGGTGAAAAGATGAAATACAGGTTGTATCATCAAGAGCTAATAGAGAGAGGGATCCAGTTTTGGCTGCTACAGTGCATTGTCAGTACAATTGATTCTTTAATTGTTGTCTTGATTGTCTTCCACGTTTTTTAAATTGCATTTGAAGCATTAAAAAAGGTAAGAGTCAGCTAGATAAAACTAACCCATACTGAAAAACTTAGCGTTGCCATAACATTAATGCTGTCCACTGACAAGAAGAAAATTTGTGTTTCAGCATAATCTCTTATCAGACGTTGCCAAGGAACATGCCGAGCCATCGCCCTCAAGTCTTACCCCGGTACCCAGAGGGCTACAGAACACTGCCAAGGAACAGCAAGGCACGTCCAGAGAGCCTCTGCAGCGTGGCACCCTCGGCCTACGACAGAGCCATGGGACCTGTCACCGCCGAGGAGAAGCGGAGGTCGATGCGCGACGACACGATGTGGCAGCTCTACGAGTGGCAGCAGCGCCAGTTCTACAACAAGCAGACAACTCTGACTAGGCACAGTACTATAAGTAGCCCAAAAACTATGATTAACATTTCTGATCAGACCATGCATTCGATTCCCACCTCGCCTTCTCACGGTTCCATCGCGGGTTTCCAAGGGTATTCCCCCCAGCGGACCTACCGATCGGAAGTGTCATCGCCAGTGCAAAGGGGAGACATGACCATTGATCGCAGGCACAGGGGGCATCACACCAAGGTAAAAATACTGCATTTAATCCTAAAAAGTCTTATTTACCAGGATGTTTAGTAGCAAGTATGTGATTACTGTAAAACTCATGTTACGCTGTAGTATGTTTTATTATAACGAAGTTCAAGTGATGTCACCGTTTTCATGGAGAAAGGTTTGATTTTAAAATACTTAAGAATCTAAAGGTAGTAAAAAGGCATTTTTCTAATATGCTAGGTGAAAACATACTGTCCTAATATTACTGCCCATGGTATTAATGTTTCTCTAAAGAAAATAAAAAGGAGCCAATGGGCAAATTATTCAGAATAGTTTGTACAGAAATCTTTCCCCATTCTAGCTCCAAGAGGGCTAGAAATCCCAGGTTTCTTTCCACGTGCTGTTTTGTCTTCTTCAGCCACAAGTTTGGCTGCCTTGGGTTCCAGCAGAAGACAGAGTACTGTTTCTTTTTATGCCTTTGAGTTGTTAGGGGGATCCCTAAAGATCAAAGTCTAAATGCACACAACCTTAGTGCTTGACGAGTGTTAACTCTGCTGGTCTTCACCAGGGAGTGGGAGACGTGGAGAATTCTAAACTTGGGTGCTGTGTATGGCTCTGCTATATTTGTCATGGTTGTGCTTTCATAGTTTTTAATAGATTGGAAATAATTACCTAAAAATTACTCCTTCAGTTGATGTAAAATGCTTCTGAGCATTTTTTCAAAAAACTTTATCTCAGTGTTTCTTGATGCAGGCAAAAAAAATCTCTAACAGCATCTCAAAGCAATTTAAGCAACTTAGAGTTGATTATTAAGTCTTGGGTTTCAAAGTTTTCAGGTCTCTATCAACAAAGGAGTCATTTTGTTTTGACATTCTTTATGTCTCAACTGCTCTGGAAATTTAGTAATCAGTACCTCTAACACATCTGACAAATATCACCATGTCAGTGCAGCAGAGCATGTGCTTACTTGTTCTTTCGGTCATATTTTGCTTCCTGATATTTTTTCCTTGTCAAACACCTTATGCTAGTGTTTCATTTCATATTTAGTGTCTTTTACACAATGCTAATGTTTCCCTTTGGTTTTTTCAAGCTATTTGGTTTGTTCTTCATTTGTTCCACAACCAGCTTTTGCTGTTAACTTAAAAACACAGACCTGTTTTGAAGATTGGGTAATTAGGAGACTGATTGTTTGAAATCAGTAGGATTAAATTAAAGATTTAGACCCCATCTTCATAGAGATCATAGGTCTTTCAATGGGAGATGAAAAACTAAAATTGTTGTTTGCCCAGGCTATCAGTCAGGCAACAACAAGGGAAAACTGTTAATTAAGTGAATGGTGCAAGTTGGGATATTTCTAAAATTTAGAGGTAGACTTCTTGAGTGTCCTACATGGTAGTTCAGCAGCGAGCATGACTGGCACAAATCATTGCAAATTTTCATGACTGTGAAGTTGACTTGATTTTTTTTTTTTTTTAGCATTTAAAAGTTTTTGTGCCTTTTGGTTTTTTTGTACAGCATGTCTTTGTTCCCGACAGAAGGTCGATGCCAGCAGGTCTGAGTTTACAGCCTGTTACTCCTCAGAGCCTCCAAGGCAAAACAGTGAGTTGTTTTTTATATTTTGCGCATCAGGGGCTTTTAAGAATAATTCTTTAAATAGGAAGAGGCAGCGCTGAAATCTTACTGTATTCAAAGCTTGCATTAAATGCGGCCTTTAATTTAATTATCAGAGATTTTTGTAGTAAGTAAAGAAATACTCTGTGGTTCCACTGAATTCTGAGAATATCGTGTAGCTGCTGAGTCAAGATTTTCTTTGAGAAATACAGATTTATTATGTTTTAATTATCGTTGATACATTGCTGAAATTCCTGGGAGAGGGTAGAATACATCACAGAACACTTATTTCTCCATTAATTATTCAGTAAAACCTAGAAGTCAAGTTTGGCTCTTTTGGAAATCTAAAAGATACTAAAACTGCATTTTGTATAATTGGCCTGTCTGACATCTCCCATTTTAGTGTGGTAGAGGTGAAATTCTCATTGAAGGTATTTCATCCAAGTAATATTGGTGAATACGGTTCTCCTTCCTTACTGAAACATGATTCAGCCAAAATCTGAGATATTGTCCTCAATTTATGTTATTTTCTTTACCAGTTTGTGCCTCCATTCCGTAATCTTTCTCTGTCCATCTGAAATTACCGATTTCAAGAGTTATGAATTAAGAACCCAGATTTTTTTTTTTGCATCACACACTGGGCAGCAGCTCGCAGTCAGTCCTTCCACTGCTTCAATCCCTGTTTCTTGCACTTCCCAGCACAAGTCTCTGGCACCTCCAGGAATCTGCGGGTTGGCCTTGGGCAGCTGGTGCCTTACAGACGTTTCTTTGGGTTCAGGGCCCCCTCGCCTCTCCTCGGCCCTGCTGGAGCTGGGCTGATGAGGGGGGTAAGGGGCAGGGAGGTCCAGGCTTCTCCCTGTGGAAACCAGGAGTCCTGCCCCCACGGCACAAGCGTTACAGGGGCCAGAGGAGGGAACCCGAGGGCAGCTCTGAAGAAAACGTTGTGTGGTGGCTGTTGCAAGAGCCCCAAGAGCTGTGTCAGATGCACAGCTCTTGCAGCAGCATCAAACATCTTTGCAACGTTAGGAATGTCTAGAGGCGAGTAGGAATTACGGTTTGACGGGCTCCTCTGTGGAAAAAGGTTTACTTGCAAACATTGGATTTCAGTGCCATTCAATATTTTATTCCTAATGCACTAAAATTGGGCTTTTGCAGAACATACCGAGAGGAGTTTTGACCTTGAAAAAGTGGATCAGTGTTCCTTTTGCTTGAAGATGCTACTTCCAGTTCTCATATTCCTAAAAATAAGATGTCTTGTGCTTTGAATTGATGTTAATTTTCAGACTGAAAGCACTGTCACCTATTTTTGGAGAGAACTTGAAAATGCCTTGTATAGCAGTCTAGATTCTTACATTTACTCTCTGAAATTAAGTATTTTAAATCCAGGTATTGAGAGAGTAGTGTAAGAACCAAAACTGCCGTAGCCAGTTTGGGTTTGGTGTTGGTTTTCCCTCAAAGCAAATGGTTTTGCCAGCTGAAGCTGGGTGGAAATCCCTTCCTCCCTTTCGTGGGCTACTCTGGCCCCAGCTCACAACGGTGCCAGTGCCATGCTTATTCTCAGGGATGTTTCCTCTTTATTCTAAGAAACTGGTATTCATTTTTCAGTGTTTCAGTACGTGGTTCTCTGGAGCTTTTTTCTTTACTTCTTTGCTTTGGGGGAATTCTGTGACTTTGGGAGACAGCAAGCTGGGTTTTAGGAGGTTTCTGTGTTTGGGTTTTATTTAACTCGCAGAACTTGTGAGAAAATCAAAATGCTGGGTGAATATTTAACCTCTGGTAAGACTGACTTCTGGAGAAGTGTAAGAAACAGCAGCAAACACAAACATAATAAAAAAATACTTGTGATGTTAAGTGGTTTGTTTTCTTTGAAGTATTGCTAATAGAAAATGGTTCCCAGGAATGGTTCCAATAGTTTCCCAAACTGACCTAAACTGTTCTGTGTGGAATTACCTGTCAAATACCCATTTGAGTGTGACTTTATTTCCATAATATATATAATCTTGGGGTTTAAGTACTGTTACTCATCCCTTCCTAAGGCTTTATCATACAGCTTAGTCATAAAGCAATAAAATAACTGATATCCTCAGACCTGTGAAAGGTGTGATGGAAAATTATTTTTGTCATGCTTGTTCAGTTTTATTTTGTGAAAGGTGATGGTTTCTGAGGCAGTTCAGTTAAGATGGATTTTTCATTATTTTTACTCTCAATTTTGATGCATACATTTGAAGAATTATTTTAAAAACTAAACTTTCTTGAGGGCATGTTTTGATTCTTTCACCAAACTCAAATGGCTGTTCATGTAGAGGTAGTGATATCCTAAGAGCCAGAATTACCTCCCCCTCCTCTTAAGCCAATATCATCAATTTGATATGCGTGTCAGAGGAAGTGTGAGGACTGCACAGACTTTGTTCTGCAAAATCCTCCCTTGTTTTTGTCCTTTAATACAGAATGTTTCATTTTTACAGCATTTGCAGTATCAACTGTTCTGAGCAGTTAAAAGTTAACCTTTCATTATATATTTGAAAGTGGTTGATTTGGGGATAAGATGGTGTTTCTTCTGTTGTATTGCTGTCGAAAGTGGGGATTTTTTTGTAAGAAAGATAGTCAGAAGCCTTATTTTATTTAAGTGTTGTTTGGGATACCAATTAACCTTTTTTCTACTCTTTGGCTTCTCACACTGCACTCCTTCAGCCAGAGGAGCTCACGCTGCTGCTAATAAAGCTGAGACGGCAGCAAGCGGAACTGAGTAGTATCCGGGAACACACACTAGCACAGCTCATGCAACTAAAACTTGAGGCCAGCAGCCCAAAGGTCAGCTATAAAGCAATGTGTGTCATGTACCATTCTCACTAACCTGTAGTCATCCATTAATCAAAGTTCGCTTTGTACTTTGTTGGTGCAAAATTTTCTGACTGTTGTGTGAGTAGAATAGAGTAACTTCGGGTTCTTTGTGTGTGTGTGTGTGGTGTTCTGCTATTAACCCTTTGAGGTTTTACTTGGGGCTTTTTGAAATAAGCCCAGTCAAAATTACAGAGGAATATTTTAAAATGTGTCGTAGTTAAAGGTTCTTAATCTGTTGGTATCACAAACAAAATCAGTAGTGATCGATCATGAGGTGAATTTGTTGTTTATACTGCCTCATATCAGATATCTTCTCATTCATAATATGTCTGCAAACAGCAGGACTTGCTTAAAACACAGATTTATCAAAGGGTTTATAGTTGTCTGTGTAGTGGACATTTCCATGAGCTTACTACATTTTAGATGTAAATATAAAATGTGATGTAGTGATTCATAGCCTAATTTGTGGTAAACTTCTATCGCTTCTGTTTCGGGATCAAGACTTGTTAATGGTTCACAAAAAAAAGCAGTTAAAAGCAGCATTATATTTCTACATAAAGCAGAAAGATCACTGTCTAGTTTACATCTTTTAAAGCTCTTTTCATGCATTCTGCACCTTCTGTCCCTTTCCTTTTGCCCTCTGCCTGCTGCCTACTAGAATGAGATTCTTTCACATCACCTTCAAAGGAATGCTATATATTTGGATCACCAGGTGGGATTTGCAATTTTCTTGTGCGTTTTAGTTCCTTAATGCTTTTTTACCTGCTCCTATCAAAGCTGGAAATATTTGGGGAGAAGGATTTTCAGTGCTTTTTATGAAGTTGGAGGATGCCCATAGCATGGAATATCTTAACTGATTGCGAATCTGACATGTTATGGGGAAAAAAATGCCCTTAATATAAAATTTGTCAGAATACAGCAGCAACTCACCAATTAATTTTTCTGTTCTTCATTTCCTTCTTACAGTAACTCTAATTGTAGTGTGTTACCTTTTTAACCAAAGTCATAATTTATTTCCAAGCTCATATGACACACATGCAACTTATAGAAAAATTATACTTTTTGAAAATTTCTGTTTTACAAATTAAGGAGAGTTAGATGTTTCTACAGGACATTAAACGAAAGGGAGGTCAAACATGAAGTAATGTTTTAATCAAATCATGACATGCCTCATTTTCTCATTTTGTCTCAGTTAATTCTTGAAGATTTATATATGAGTAAGATTTTACTTCTTTACAATTTCTGTTGACTTATAAAGCAAGGATACAGTTATGTCTTCACTAACATAATTGATTGCCAAGTGAAGAATTGTGGTATCACATACCTCTCTTTATGCCTTTGTTGCATGAGCAAATGGGATTTCAGTACAACTTATGTGTGAGAAGTTTTTAAATGGCTTTTTTTTTGCTAGCATTTATAAATACAGTCATAAGTGTTTAGTAGAAGAATAAGCAGCTGGGTGACCATTGCTTAAAAATATAAAAATCACTATGGCTTTTTTCTAATAACCTGAATGAAACTTTTGAGCCTTACATTTAAAACCAACTGTTAGAACTTTTATATCCTACATGTTCCTCTAATGGGATTTCAGTGAGTTGTTAAAAGCCCCACCTGTACACAGAGACATACACACTCCCACATGGACTTGGCTCACCCAGTGACTTTATTTTCCTATTATCTCTTGAGAACAAGGTGTGAATTATGATCAGTTTAGTTTGATTGCAACACATTTCTAAACATCTCTGTCTTGTTTTACTTATGGGGTTGCAGGAGGTCCAAAACAGTAGGGGAACTAAATTAGACCAAAATATTTCATCCAACTCAAATATTTCCAGTTTATAATGTTTTGGAATAAGGGATTCTGTCTTCAATGGAATTTGTTGCCGGGAAAGGATAACAGTTGATGTGAAGTGTAAAACTATGTAGCATGCTGTTGCTTGATGAGCCAAACTTAGTATAATGGGCAGGATTAAATGGAGGGAATTGCCTTTGTGCAACATACAAAGTGGTAAAAATTATTTTCCTTTTACTTGTATTAGATAAAATTTAGAAATGTGGTGTGGTAAGCATTAATTTAGGAAAGTATCTAAATCTTCTAGTTGTGCCATAATTACCCATACCAGAGGGGCACTTCTTAACACAAGAAATCGTTATCAAGTCTAAAATATATTACCTTAAACATAAAATCGTGGAAGAACGGGTTGGAATACTTGTCCCAGTTTCTGATAAGGTTTTCTTTTTTTTCTCTTGTTTTCTAATACTGTCATCTACCTGTAGGAAATTAATCTTCCTGAGAGTCTTTTTACTTTGAGTATCACTGCTTCTAGGGTGGTATCACATTTATATCTTTTCATTACTTTGTCCAGTGTCAATTTTTCTTTATGCTGGAAAGAAAGAAAAAAAAATCAAAAGGCCTTTCCTCCTGGTCAGCTGTATTTGTAACCACCGTGCATAATCACTTTTCCCTCTCTGAATTTTAAGTGTCCACTGTAATTAAATTAGGTATTTTCACTTGTATTTAATCTCTGAAAATAGTGCCAAAACCTGCTTTGCCTCCAGTTATCTTCAACTCTCACCTTCTTGATCACAAAGAATTCAGTGCTATACATGACAATAAATAGTAAGTGTTGCACAGGTGAATTTTCAGGCACACTCAAGTTCTTGTGTAGGGAGGGTTACTTTTATATTGTTGCAATAAGTTGTTGTCTGCTGGTTAGGTGGTTTTCTTACCAAGAATATTGCATCACCTTTCTGAAATCATGCTTCGTTTTGGTACTGCTGTTTCCTTTGGAGATGCTTCGAAATTCTCATGTTCCACTTTCTGATGTTTTTGTGTTATGCTTTCAGAATTTTTGTTGTTGTTGTTGGAGTTCAGAGATAGAGGGGGGAAAAAAAAGATCAAAGAGACTGGCACACATATATATCCCGCCATATGATTTCTTTGATGTCTTATGGCCGAAAGAATTATTGTTCAGCACCCTTTCCTTTGTAAACCGCTCTGCTGGCTCAGGGTTTGTAGAGAGTTGGGCCAGGGATCCATCTGCTGTTTAGGAGGTAGGTCTGTGGACATAACTAGCAGCCCTAGGCAAACAATGATGATTTGTTTGCCAATGTGGAGTGTTATGAGTACATATTAGCGAATTTTAAAGGATCACTTCTTGTGTATTATTAAATCCAAGCCAGCCATTTCCTTAATTTATTTGTACCCAGTAATTACAATAACAGTAATGAAAAGCAGGAACATAAGAGTGTGATTTGTTTTTTTTCAAATACAAGCTAGACGTGCTTTTTCCTCCTTTGTAAATAAAGCCATGCCAGGAGGTCCCACATGAATCTCTCTGTTATTGTCAAGAATTCCAGCACACCAGTGTTTTTGTAAGCTTCTGGATGTTATGGTGGTAGTAAAACTTTTCTTGGGCTGAAAAGCCCTTTCTTACTGAGCTCACGCTATTTATGTAAAACTCTTCATGCGTGTTGTCCCATTATCTCAGCATTTCCCAGGTAGGTTTGTCGCAGTGAAAGTTTTACTAAATTTCATTTCAATTAGCCATTTTCCCCCCTCAATTTTTTGAAATAGCTCTTCATGTAAACAGCTGAGGTGTTAAGTAGTTAAAATAATTCTGCTGGTACTTTCATTTTTAGTTTCCTTCAGTTTTCAAAGGTTGCCCAAAAATAAACAGAACTTGAACAAGAAGTTGTCAACTAAAGGAGTGAAGGTCCCACAGCCAACATCCTTTCTGTCTTGGTCATTTGCTTCTGTTTTCTCCTTTTCAGCACCTTCCTTCTTACATCTGAAGGTGGTTCTGGGAAAAGGCAGTAAATTAAGGAAGGCTGGAACAGTACAAGGAGGCTTGGATAGAGTTGACAGATAATTCTTTATTATATCTAGCCTAAAAATTGTGTTTTGGCCTAAAATTTTATGTCCTGTGTTAGTAGTATATGGGATACTACTCCTACTTGTATTTTTCATCTGGAAAAGGTAGAGTGGCCAACACAGCCACCACTGTTCTTTTACTGCTTTTTTTTTTCCTTTTCGTTCCCCACAGGAGGAAGGGAGGCTTGAGGACAGGGACTCTCTAGGGTGAAAAAAAGGCTGCATGGAGGCAGAATTGCTGTAAAAAGAAGACAGGAAGGAAAAAGTGCTTTTACCTTCTTTTTTTTCTTTGAACAGAGGATTAAATAGCAGAGGGAAGGTGGGAGAAAAGCTTGGTCAGGTCCTATTGCCACTGTCCTGGTAGGCAGCCGCTGTTCCAGCTGATCACTGCCACCAGACCAGCACATCCTGAAATGTCATCTCTGTAGGGTGTTACCAAACATCCAAGAGAATTCAGGAAAAGGAAGGAAGAGAAAAGTTGTCAATAGCTTAGGTTGACAGTTTAAAACACAAAATACCCACTCAGCTGTTCGCTCGTAAATGAAGTAGCTGTTCATGTAGCTCATATGTCAAGGAGGTGGGGTTTTACTGTTTCCATCTGGAAATTGCTTTTATATAGTACATCAGTACAGAAAAAAAGCAAAGATGAAGCATCACTTCTGGGGAGAAAAGTTATTTACTAGAAGTAGAAAATTATAAAGCCAGGACTGCTGGATTTTATTTGGATTTACTTCTGTGTTGCCATGTAACACTTTGGTTTGCTTATAGAAATCTATTAATTCCCATTCTTGTGACTTCTTTAATTGGAGAGACTCTATGAGTATATTAATATTACATGTAGGATCTAAAATCTGTCCTTTGTTGTACAAAAATAGTTTGTTTTTTTTTTTTTCTTTTCTGAAATGAATAAAAATCAAGGCGATTATTTGACCTTGAGCTGTTTTATTCCATGTGAATAGTGTCCAACTTCACTTTGGGAGTAGACTTAGGATAATGCTTGAAGAACACAAAACAGGTATTCTCTTCGCCTTTTAGAGCATGGGACTTGCCACTGTGTCCCATGTAACTCTGCTTTACTTTGCCAGTTCTCGAGCACGCCCTGCCTGTGTGTGCGCTACCTTTCATTTATTGGAGGATTTGAGGTGCTCCCTCCAGGGCTGAATTTCTCAGTAGTTGATTGTCAGTATTTTTTGGAAACATTATTTCCTAAAGGGGAAAAAACACTTTCTGTATTTCACTGCTACAAAGGCTCTTTGGTTGGCACTACTTCACCCATTACCTGGTTTTTGATCTTTGTTCCATAAGGGCTTAAGGAGCTGCAGCTTTTCTGGATATAAGTGGCCTTCTCAAGTAGTGTTAGATAAGCATAGTTAAGCACAAATGGCAGTAAAGATATTGGAAGAAGTGCTGTAAATCAAAGCTGGAGCTGTCTGGAGGACAAAACATTACTTCAAAATGTCCTTTGAGCAAATCCACTTTGCTTATTTTCTAATGTGGGTGTAAACAATCTTTGAACAGTTCAAAAAAATCTAATTCTAGCCTTGGCTGTTATTGGCCAGAAAGGAAAAAATTGAAATATTGTAAAAAAGTATTAGCTGGAGAGTACAAAGCTGTTGAAATCCTCCTAATAAAAATGCATCCAAACCTGTATCTCCTAATAAAATATCTGAGCCTCAGAATAATTTTTCTTTCACAGTTATTTAAGTTGGCTGTAGTTTGATTGCTCGGCTTTGGACCCCATTGTTAGTCTTACTATTAAGATCTCTTTTGAGATCACCAGGTGCACCCGATCTCTGGACAGAATTTTAGTGTAAGGGGAGAACAGCTCAGTTCTAGTGTTCTGTTTGTGTGTGCTATAGATGATGGAGCAAATGGTAGAGTTTGCTTGTTTAGTGTTTTTCCTGCCTTGAACAAAGAGAGCATCATAAGCTTGCCTTCTTATTTTGCACTGGCTGATTAACTCATCAGCTGATCAGACTTTACTATGTATAAAAAACAACAACAACAACAAAAAGGTCCTCTATCTATGACAAGAAAATACATTTCCTATAAGGAGAAAAAACCTTGCTTCTCCAAACGTACAAGTTAGGGTTTTTTCCCTAAATAAATAGGAACAAGAAGTTCCAAAAGGCATCAAAAACTCATTCTGTGGCAATTCAGGCTGTGAAACAAAACCTTGCTATGCAGTTTCATGGTTAGTGTGTATATATACACATACAGAGTGAAAGATCATAAATATTCCTTCACACACTTCCTGTGTAACCAACCACACTCGAAACAGGTATTCCCAAAGTTTCCATCAGGTCCTAAAGTTTCCAACAAAAGTAGGATTATGCATTAAGTGACTTCTGAGTTTCTTTTGGAGAAGAAAACCACCTGTTCTCATAATTTCTCCCTTACTGTTAGAAAAGTCTTCTTTTTAAAACCAAAAGGCCCGTACAGTTTTCTGTTGCACACTTTTCTGAAATCCTAAACGTATGCAATGTGTAATAAAACATCTGGTTTTGACATTTGCACGCATATCAATAAATACTAATCACTAGAGAAACTGTCTGACCAGTTCCAAAATGGTTTCACACCTGTATATGGGGGTGGATAAATGCAGCAAGCAATGGTTCAAAGTCCTTCAGGATATAAATCAGTGCAGTATATAAAGGCATTTTGTGATACACGAACATGAGCCTGAACCTCACTTCAATATTCACAGGCTGGGGATGCTTATATCTTTTTAATGTACATTGAGTTATTAAATCTATAATTTAAAAGGTTTTCTGATAAAGGTTTGCGTGTTCCTGTTGCAAAATCTGATAATACTTCTCATTTCAATCTCGTGCAAAGCCAAACTTACCTTAAGCATTTTCATTTTTAAAAAGGGAGAGAGTTGGTGAATAAATATTGCATTGGTTCTGATCATTTATGTGGTTTTGATATATTTGTTTGATATTATTAAACTTTTCAGATGTTGATATTACTGAATGATGGAATATATAAAAAGCATGGGTTAAAATGTAATCTGCTGCATTATTAGAAAAAATTAAAGTAGAGGCTATATTTTACAGTGTCGTCTTTCAAATCTAGCCATGCTGTAAACTGATGTTTGCTGTATGCTCCTCCTGATTTGAAATAGATGAAAGAGAATGAACCTTTAATCACCATGGTTCACACTATGATTGAGAACTCGGCGCTAAGACCGCAACTGTACCATCAAGTAAGGTCTTGGATAGTGAATGAAATTGCTTTATCATCTGCGAAAATTTTCCTTAGTGACAGTTTTGGTTGTTCCTCAGATTTATTCATGACATTGGTGTTTCTCTTCTTTGCTTTGGAAAACCACAAGTCATCCATGCTTTATAAAATGCTGCAATATTGTTAGCATGGCTTCTGCTGCGTTTTTGTTGTTTAGTATTAAATGTACACTTTTGAACAACTTTTTCTGTCTAGATGATTTAATTAGTTGATGCTTTATGCAGGTGTCCAGTAAATTCATAAACCTCCCAGTAAGCTTCCAACATTTGTCTTAGCATGATTCTCTGCAATTAGTGTTCAAAGGTGCTTCTTTCTTTTGACCACTACAAAAGCATGTGAGTGGTGTTTACCTGGTCATCTCTGGCAATTTTGTTTCGTTCTAGGAAGTGGATTTACAAGTTTTTGTTTGCACCTACCAGGCCTTTAGCCACTGAAGAAAGGAAGGATCAAAATTACTTTGATCTGGGGACTGTAAATCCAAAAGGCAGTGTGTCTGTTCATAAAGTCACAGCAGACTTAACTGTGCACACTTACTGAGTAACTAGTGATGGTTGTAAGTGGTAAGATGGAAGAAGAACCGGAAATGTGAATGGAAATATTGTCTGTGAGTTGTTGAGACCTGCATCAACTTATGAGCATGGCCAATCCATATCTGTTGGCAGTGCAGTTTCTTAGGAGTGCTGGGACTTAACTGAGTAGTCCCTGTCACATCAGGGGATGTTTAAGAAGTTTCTTGCCTCAAATACAGTGAAGATGTTTTTCTTACAAGGGATATCTGACCAGTTCCATTGCATTTACGTTTATGCTCTTGTGAGCTAAAATTACATATTGAGGTTGCGTTATTTGAAGAAAAGGAGGTATTCTGCTGTGTAAAACAGTCATTTATTAGTAATTAAAGCTTTGCCGTGTTTCTGAAAAGTTCTGCAGCTTAACTGCATGTTTCTTTTTTTTTTTTTTGAAAATCAACTCCACGTTATAAATTTGCTTCTGATCCAGAAAAGTTGCAAAGAAATCTCAGCTTTCCAAAGGAAGTTGGGTTGTGAGTGACTGATTTCATGATGATCCGAGTTGTGCTCCTCTGTGCAAAACAGGATCTTTAACATGGAACCTGAAGAAACTATTTGGAGAGGAATGGGAGAAGTAAGGTGCCCTCAAGCCCTAAATGAAATTTTGGAGTTTCAGTTGCATTTTTTTAAAGAAGCCTAGGGGTTATGATTTTTTTAAAGCAGATAATTTTCTGGAGTATGTAAGACAAGTCAATGTGTGTATAACAAACAGAGCTGGTTTAGATGTGTCAAGGTAAACTGGCTCAGGCTTCTAACAGTAATATAGACCTATTTGAGGTAAAGCTGTGCCTGGGATAATCTGCTCAGGTATTTAGTACCAATAAGTTTCCAAGTGCTGCCCTGACGAAGCCGTGCTGCACAGCACTGCCTTCACCTTGTTGGCACACCTGCTGCTTTGTCTTTGACACTGCATAAACACCTTTTTTGACGTTCTTGTCAAAGAAACACCGACTAACAGGTCATGGAGACAGAGTAACCTGTTGTCACTAGAGATGTGGTCTCTTCAGGTTCAGAGTGTTTGCAGCCTTGTGTGGAAGAACCCAGGTGCTGCCTAAACTGTAGAGTGGCAAGATCTGTTGCTTTCATGGATGAATTTTCCTATATGAGATACTGCATTAACTTACTTCCAGGAAAGGATAAAAACACACTCAAAATATCACTGCCTAAATAGTCTTCTAAACTTCTGTAATGCAAAACTAACCTGTTGAAAATTCTGGCAACTTATTTAAAGTCTGAACAGACATAAAGGTTTTTTATTCAAATAAAATAAATTGGTTTTTACAGTCATCTCTCCTGCTGCAGTTTTAAGGAGTTGTAAACAATTGGGAGAAGTCTCTGTGCAAGTGACTAAGACCTGTTCTGTTGTCAAGATGATAAACTGGTTTCTGATGACTGTAACCATTCCTGCCAGTAAAGAAAAGGATCTTTATTTGCTTCAGTTTGTTCAGTTCAGTTTTACGACTGAGCTTATTTAGAATTAAGCAAAGGAAAGCAAGGAAAGCTTGTACCTAACTAAAAAATTAAAATGTCTTGCTTCCTGTTTGTTTGTAATGATTAATGGTTCTTCAGTAAAATAGCAAAAATACCTACTATTTCAAATGTGTTATTTATAGGACATTTTTGTTTGTGATTTGTTGCATCTTCACAGTTATTTAAATCACTTTGATTTACATCAGTCTGGTCTGCAGACTATACTGTAAATTCACAAGTACAAGCCAGGAAAATGATTCCATATGTACAGACAAGAAAAAAAAGACACTTTTTACTGACTGGATCCATTTCTACCTTGTTTGGTTCTATTTCTAATACTAGGTGAGGAGTGTTAATCTTGTTTTCTAAAGCAGCGTAGGCTGATTAAAAAGGTAAAATTTTCCTCAATTCTTCTTATATCTTCTTATAACATCCAGATCTTTCCATGGATAATTGGTCCTAATACATTCAAACCAGAGCAAAGTAGCCCTTGATTTTTTTGCTTCTGTAAGGATGGGGATGTGCTGTTTATGGCTTATTATTATTGTTATCACAGCTGCATACATTTACACTATTATGCTTGTTAGATTTTGGGATTTATAGACAGAAATATTTGTCAGGTTTTGTTACGAACACGAGATGATCATGTTTGAGCTAAAAGTCTTGTTTTCTCCAGTTTAAACATGTTATATGACAACATTATTCAAAATTAGAGGAGAACCTTGCTTACTGTGGGCTGAATGCTCAGTTGCCCAGCTTCCTGGTAGCAAGAAGTATTTTAAAAAGGAAAAAAAAAAAGAAGCTTCTCTCGGAATTCTTGACTTTAATTTAAAAAATGCCCCAGATTGTCCTGTTTTAGTTTCCTAAGTGCAGTATCTTGCAGGGCTGTCTAGTGTGGTTTTGGGGTGTGAAATTTCCCACCATATATTTATTGAATCAAAACAATTAGTGGAATCTGGAAATAGCTTATAAGGTAATGAAACAGTGCTGTCACTGAAATGTTTCTAATATTGACAACTTAAATAGGTTTAACCCCTCATTTCTGAAGCACATGATTTATCCACTTCTGTGGTTCCTCTGGTGTTGGTGTGTGATGGAGATGGGGACTGTGCAGTGGGGCTGTACAGTTGATAACAAATTATTTCTAACGTAAGATGAAGGTTCAGTTAAGGTCACGTCACTTTTTCATGTGCAAGGTCCATGTTTGGCCAAACTCTGCGTGAGCAGCTTACCTTCCAGAAAGGGTAAGTTCTGTTTGTAGGTGTAGGGGTGCTGCTCCCCGATGTTTGGGATCTGTGCAGTGAGAGGAATGGACTTTGGTGTGTTTAAGCAGGCAAATGTCGAGGGAGAGTGAAGTTGGCAGCAAGTCACGTCGCTGGTTCAGTAGGTGGCACTCTTGCTCTGAAATTACCGTCCTGGCGAAGGGTTTGTAGGAGCGATTTGGCGAAGAAAGGCGTTTGCGGAACGTGACAGAAAGTACATTTTGATAACTTGGTCATTGGAGCTCTTATAATGCGTTTTCCAGGGTTATGAGGTTGTTAACCTTGCTTGAAATGTGTAATTGGGTTTTGTCTGCCGCAGTTCCTCCTGTAATTCCAGTGGGATGTGATAGCGTTCTGCACTTTTTGCCTTGAGCGGCTTTGTTGATGTGCTGTGAAAAGTGAAGCTGCTGTTTTTGTCAGAGGTGGATTAAGTTATTCGTACTATTTTTGGAGTTTTTACCCTAAGTCTGTGTAAAATGTTGTAGTGGAAATGCTGAAATGAAGTGGCTCTCCAGCAGTGCCTGTCGTGGGGAAATGGTACTGCTGACCAAAGCAAGAAGTTGGCAGCAATTTTGAAAGTGTCATGGGATTTTAATAAGAAGAATTAGCACGTGTATACTGTTCTTTGGAAATGTGCTTTCGTTTTCTGAATACTTAAGATATATTCCTTTCAAGAGGTACATAGGGATAAGGATGCTGAATTGACAAACTGTTTTAAACTCAGCTATAATTAAGGTTGAAATGCCAAAAGAAATAAATGTCGCTGTTTCTAAAGAAAGGATAAAAATACTGACTTGAAAAAACAGTATTGCATTTTTCCAGCCCAGCCACATAAGATGCTGGGCAGTGACTTGGGAAGCTGTATTTATGTAATAGGGGATAATCTTTCTTTTGTAAAGTCTTTCTGTTGTGAAATATAACTAGGTTTTCTCTGTAAGTTAAAGACATTTGGCCATGTTTATGAGTTTTATTTAAATATTTCCATTCCTCATTTTTCTCTCATTGTGATAAAATCAACAGTAAAACAACAAAACTCTACAATGGTAGGAGTTTAAATAGATAATCTTAATTTGTGTGACATTCATGAGGTGCAAAAGTGCTGTGGCTTTTTCATATTCCAACATTCATTTTCACAAAATGTCCATTTCAAAGAAAGTTACTGTGTGGTTTTAATACACTATACATACTTCTAAATTGTCACCAGGTGCATTTGCATGAGGTATGTGGACATAATATCTTGAAATGAAACACTTTAGTGTGTTGAAGATTTATTTTATGTTTGGAATGCTTGCCTCATTAACCCTTCCCTAGTCCTTTCATTTATAAGTGTCCCTTAACATGGACTTGTGTTATTATTGTCTTTCCTGTACTGTTAACTCATTATGACCTAATTATGACAGACACATGGAAGGAAAGCATCTGTGTTGAGACTCAGTGTTTTTAATTAAATCGAGTATGAAGCTTGATAGTGTTATGTCCATGCTTGCTGTAGAGGATATTAAGTAGTTACTGTGTGTGACAGTCCATTCTAAAACGGGGAGCTACCCTTTTTTCTTGTAAAATGTTTTAAAATCTTGTTACTGGTCAGTAACAGACTGAAAGAGTTTAGAACTTCATGTGGGGAGCTGTATGAAAGTAGTTTGAGGATACTTTGCATCCTAACTGGCAGGAGAAGGCAAGTGTGCCTAAGTCCAAAGATAAAATAGAAGACCTTCTATTTATGGCATTTCTGGTAATACCCTGTTGGATGGGAGAGAATCCCTGTGAAACAATAGTCAGAAGGTATTCAGTGGCACTTAGTTTGCATTTCTATAACAAGACATTTTACAAATATTGTAAAATTCTGTTCTGGTTTCATAGTCACATCAGAATATGCTCCTTGTGGAAACACCTGACCCTAGTGGGCCTAAAATGATTAAATCTAAGTGGAATGAGCCCCTGTATTTAGAATTCACATAACAAAACTTAAATAATGATGTGTCTAGGTTTGCTCTGGCAATTTCATCTTCCCACATTATCCATGTTTGATTGAGGTAGTTGCACACCTAGAAATGTAGCCTGTTAAGTTAATGCAACTTTCTACTGATAGTCTGCTTGACATTCCATTTACTTACCTTCATTAATATATATTGGCTAAAAGTATATTGTTCAGTGTGGTATGTTTGACTTTTAAGCAAAAGCTGATTTCTGTGTTAGAACTCTTAAGATGAACAGTTGTTTCATTTTCGTCATCCAATTAAGTTGTTTTATGGCAATATTATTCTTCCTTATAGTTAACACAAGAAGAATGTAGGGGTACACTATACAAATATAGAACTGAAGAGCTGGATATTGATGTAAGTCATTTGTATTTCTTCTTGCTTGGAAATGTTGGTATTTGTCTCCTTATTTTGATAATAATTTCCCCCTTGGCTTCTGTGTTTGAAACCCATTTCACTTAGGTGATTGCCAATAGAATTTGCATTGTTAAATTAAGGGACGTCAGACTCTTTTTGTAATAAGCTTCTAACTGCAGGAAATGTTACACTTTAGGCTGAAATTCCAAGTAGTATAGCTGTTCAGAGGTCAATATCTTTTAGAAAGGAGTTAATTACTTTACCAGTGAAAAACTGTATTAGTCGTTCAGTTATAAGCACGAGAGATGTAATTTCTCTGCAAATTCGATGGAGACCCCAGAACTGAAATTGTGCACAGGTAGTTACTACTCGGAGTATTGGGTTGCTAGTTACTAAAGAAAAGGGGACTAAAGAAAAGGGTGTAAAATTGGTGGTGAAAAATACACATAGTCATACTGTGTATGCATACATAGATGCATGTCTAGCCATTCCTGCACAGTGCAGCTAAAAATGGACATAATGATTTAAGAGATGTTATTTTAAGAGGGGAAAAAAAGGTAGAGTAGCATAAACTGAACGCAAAAGGTTGTTCAAATAGAAAAGTAAACTGTTTCAAATTGATTAGAGTGCACTGAGCAGTTCCTTGCTCCAAGTGGAGCTGGAGTGAAACTGTTTTAGTCATAGACAAGCCTCAGTGGGAGCTAAGTCAGAGAAGAATGTGGGTAGTGCTGGTATGGAAACTATGGAAAACTATCACCTGCAAAGCCACAGGACAGACTGTGAATATATACAGGAGTCTTTGTAATACTAAGCAATATGTAAATTGAAGTGGTATTTAATACCTGTTATTAAGTTGTAAAGATTTAGCTATAGAATCATAAATTGCATGTTTTGAGCTATGCTGTTTCTTAAATTATAATAACACTTATTTCATAGTTTCTTAAGAGGGTTTCGTAAGTGATTTGAAAATGTGAGACTGGTGCCTTCATAATTTTAGAATTCATTTTTTGTTTTAATAACATTTTATATAGATTCATGTAATGATTCAGTCAAGTTACATTTGGATTACTGAAGATGTAAATAACAAAATGCTAATTGTGATGATTTTGTGTTCTATACTAGGCTAAGCTCAGCCGTTTATGTGAACAGGATAAAGTTGTGCAAGCACTGGAGGAGAAGCTTCAACAGCTACACAAGGAGAAAGTAGGACAATTGTATTTATTACCTAAAGTGGATGTTATTTTACATGCTTATTATCAGAACATTGATAACTGAAATAAAACGAAAATCAGCCCAATGATGCAGAACATTAAAAATAATTCTTTTTATTACAATAGTACACGCTTGAGCAAGCTTTGCTATCAGCAAGTCAGGAGATAGAAATGAATGCAGATAACCCTGCAGCCATACAAAATGTGGTCTTACAGAGAGATGACTTGCAGAACGGACTCCTTAGCACTTGTCGAGAAGTATCACGAGCTACCGCAGTAAGTAACACCTTCAAAGTGTGAAATGATTATGTTCATATCCTTAATTGGGTTGTCTTTGCTTAGTTTTTATCGCATTCCAACAAAAATCAGTTGTCTTTTACTTGTGTTTTTGCCAAAGGCAGATGGAAAGTGATCTTTTCCCTACATTCAAGTAGCCTTTCTTCTTTTTTTTTTTTTGGGGGGGGTGCATACTGACTTTATTGGTGTGGTAATTATCTGTATAAATTTCATGTGGTGGCAAAATAGTGGCAAACAAACTTTATTCGAGCAGATTGGTGACTTATGTTAAGCAGAAGCAGCTGCCAGATGAAAAGATTATACTGTCATGGTCTCTCTTGCTAGTGGACCATTGTATTTAAAAGATTTTTCAAGCTATGCACTTTGAAAAACTTTTTAAAAAAAAAAAAAAAGGAAAGGAAGGAAAATGCTGTCTGCTGTCCTTTTCCCCTTTGTGATGGTTTCTGCACTGAAATGACAAGGCAAAGAGTCATTTTTCTCTACTGACATATATATCCAATAAGATATTTCAGTGTCAAATTCCAGTGGTGAGCTGTGGTGAAATTGATATGATGTAGGGGCTGAAATATTGGTTTTAATCTGAATGTTAGACTGTCTTCTGAAAGGAATTGGTTGGACAAGGAGAAGGGAACCAGGGGAAAGGAAATCCTCAGGATACACTTTCCCTCATTAACTTTTTTAATTTATGTTAAATTGAGTAAATTACTTGATGTAGGCTGCAAAAGCGAGATGGTAGAGCTGACCTCAAAGAATTTTTTTATTTTTTTTATTCCACCTTTTCCTTCTGGTGGTTGTAGTTTCACCTCTGTAGAACAGTGTTGTATTAGTGGGCCTGGGGCACTCCCAGCAGCTTTACAGGCTGGGCTGGATGACTTACATTTGCCCTGCATAATGCATTGCATATGCACACACATGCTGTGCACTCACACATGTGTATTCTGTGTGATAAAAGACGCAAATTTGCATCCATTTTTGTGGGTTTTCTGCCTCAGTGGAGAGACAGCTTAAGACCCACATGCCTGCTGACTAGAAAGACGTATTCTGAAGAATTTCCCCTCGCTTATCCTTTTTGTTTGTGAAAAGACAAAATACTGCTTGTTTGAATTCCATTTAGTATCATTAGGAAATCAAAAAGCTGTTTAAACATCTCATTCTCTAAATTACATCATTATTTATTGCTGCTATTTACTCGTTACTTCCTGAAGTCTCATGCCAGTGGAAAAAGAAAAGAAATTTGTTTGGGTTTTTTTGGGGTTTTTTTGTTCGTTTGGTTTTTGTAACTTAAACGTGCATCTGTAATTCTTTACTTTTGTACCTACTTAGGAACTGGAAAGAGCTTGGAGAGAATATGATAAATTGGAGTATGATGTAACTGTAACAAGGAACCATATGCAGGAGCAACTTGATCGGCTCGGAGAAATTCAGGTGTGGCATAGATCTTCAAGTACACTTAATTCACTTTGATTTTCTATGAGTTTGTTTAAAAACTATATCATTGAGAAAAGGTGGACATGTGGTGCATTTACTTACAAACTTTTACTTTATTTTTATACCTTGTAAGTTCTGAAGAAGTCTTCAGCTTTTCCTATTTTTTTGAAGCTATAACACTGTTTTTCCTGTGTCTGGAAGCTTCCTCTTTCTGTTTCGGTGATGTTCATCTCCAACTGTTTTGGGGTTTCAGCTGATGGTTCCTTTTCTGTCGTTGTCCATGGGTCTCCTGTGCAAAGTTTGCTTGGATTTTCTTTGGAGACAGTACATACAATTTGGTTTTTTAGTGAGGTTTGATCTAGCAGATTGCTGTCAAATTAACTGATGCGTTATGAAATTAGTTAATCTTATACTTTTTGTTGTGGGCAATATTTGCATGTTGCACTTCTTTGGGAGAGTGTCATTACTGTATTTTATTTTCCTTCATTGTGGAAGGATATGCAGTGTAGTCCAAAGAAAGAAAAAGGTTTTCCCTTTTTTTTTCTCGCCTGCAAGATATTCTAATGTATTGCCCAATATATGCTGTTTACTCACAGACTGAGTCAGCAGGGATACAGCGTGCTCAGATCCAGAAGGAACTGTGGAGAATTCAGGATGTCATGGAGGGTTTACTTAAACATAAACAGCAAAGAAACTCTTCAGAGGCAGGTAAACTGATGGTTTTTATCTCACAGGAAACGAAATTGGATCGTGTACATTTTTAAAACTCCATCGTTGTTTTTATATGTTTGAAAATATTGCACGATTACTGAGAAAAGAAGGAAGCAATCATCTATTTTAAGTTGATGCTTTTTGTAATTTGATAGCAACAGGTTGTAGTTCATATTTTAAAAGCTGTGTATTGAAAACATTTTTTCTCTTTGTTTTTCTATACCTTTCCCCCTTCCCTCGAACAGGCATCATGGTTTCAAGGACGTTTTCATCCATTAAATATAAAAATGAGGTATGGTTTTAGCATATTTACTATTTTAGCATGACTGAATTTGCAGTATAGCTATGATAAAAATAAACATCTTAAATATTTTAAAGATGTCTGAAATATGTATTCAGTATATTTCTGTGAAAATATTGCATTATGAACTAGTTTTAAAAACTGATAGCTCCACTAGTAATTCTAACACTTTCATTTTTTCTGTCTTTATATTCTCACTGGTGTGTTTCTCTCTTCCATTTCTCACCTTTTCCTCTCCTTAGGCTGTTACTGTAGAAATACAAACCCTGATTTACGGATTTGCTTTCTACCCACCACACTTCTCATGGGAAAAAATAGATTGCTTTATATGTCTGTTCAAATATTGAGCCGGGTTCTCAGATGGCCAGAGCACCCACAAGAAGAGCTGAAACTGTGGGAGCTCCCAAATGGTCAAGTCCTCTGAAAATCTGGCTGGAAGTTACCGTTTTAAAGGGACATTGTCATGGTTGTCTAAAGTATATGCAAAATACATTTGGCTTACAGAACCTTCTAAAAGTCTAATTTATGTAAAAATCTTTAAAAAGATAATAAATTTAATTTTTATAAGGATGATTTAGGGAGTTCATACATATCCAACAGAAAGTGCAGGTGTTAGAATTTCTTTTTGTATTATTTAAATGTGACATTGTCCCTTTAATTCCAAAATCTATAGCTGGTGTAGCCATGGTAATATATTTTTCTTTTTTAAGTTATAAATAATTGTAACAGATGTGCACATCTAAATAAGGTGACTATTCTACAATCTTTAGGAAGAGGAAGTAGTCCCACCTCGTCCTCCACTCCCTCGGTCCTATGACTTTACAGAGCATCCTCCCATAATCCCCCCTCTGCCCAGTGATAGCAGCTCCTTGCTCTGTTATAGCAGGGGCCCAGTACATCTGACAGAAGAAAAGAAGATTTACCAAGTTCAAGGATATCAGAGAAATGGATCTTACTGTGTAAGTGGCTTAAACTGCCACGTTGTTCTTGAAGCATCCTCCTCCCTTGATGCAGTCACAGTTTTTATTTACTCATCCAGCTACTTTTGTGTTATGGTTTTATTTTTGTGTTATGGTTCTACTTTTGTGTTGTGGTTCTACTTTTGTTTACTTAGTTTTATTTACGGCCACATCATTTGCTCTTCACATTTTCCTGTCATATATTCTGTGCATATATAAAATGTCTTAAGACTTAAATTTTTGTACCTGAGTACATTTCAGAAAATTAGATTCTTCTTCTCACTAGTTCTTAAAAAACTGTGGGCTCAGTTTTTGAAGCTTATACCAATTTATTTCAGGAAGATCATTAAAAAACCCCACAACTCTGCATTTTTATGGCAGTTTTTTTCTGTAATTTCTGAGTGTCTGCAAATGTTACTCAAATTAAAGGCAAAGAAACACTTCTGTAATAGCACTTGAGCAATGGAACGCTGCCTTCAAGTGAGGGCAGAGTCATCACAGAACAAGTGATTTGAGTCTTAAGACATGAATACTTGTACAAAAATGCCTGTTTATTTACCTCATAACTTGATGTTCCCCAGGGTCCTGATTATAGGCTTTATAAGAGCGAACCGGAGTTAACTACAGTAGCAGAAGTAGATGAGTCTAATGGTGAAGAAAAAGCAGAACAAATGTCAGAGTCAGAATCTACTGCTAAAGGTTTGTCCCCGGGTGCACTGTTTACAACCTTTTAGTCTTTTCACAAGGAATACAAAGCTTAACTGTGTTAGAGAAGCTGCATCATGGTTTGTATCTTTGTAGCCTGTCCATTTCCCAGTTTGGCGAAACAGCTTCCACGATAAAATAATGATTTAATTATATGACGAGAAAGATTTCAGTCAATTACACCGCAGAAAAATCAAACATTACACTCACCAACAACCCTGAAATCCTTATTGACACCATGTCTAATCACATCACTCACATTCCCCACACACCATTCCCTTGAACAATTACCCATTTTATGTTCTTGCCCTTGAACAATTACTCAGTTTTTGAATCAAGCTCCCGATGTTATGTTGCTGGAACGTCCAAAAAGGCAGCACCACAGAATTTTCAGGCTCTCATAAGGCAGGGAAACAATGTCTTTTTCTTTTTTTTTAATCTTGTAATTGTTGAATTGCCTTCTGTCCTCTGATATAATAGGAATAATGATCATGACCTTGGAGTGTACAGACAATAAAGGTCTTTGCAATTGCTAAATGCTTTAGATTCTTCTCTTCATCTAGCTTCCATAAAAGCTACTAATTGCTTCGTAGAGTCTTTTACCAGGAAGTCCTTCTCAATTCTGTTTGTTAAAACACACAGAATAGTTTGTTAAAGGTGACTTCAGGAAAATGCTCAGCTTTAGCACCTCCCAAAAACCATATTAAGAGCTTTGAGAGAAAGTAACGAAATTTAGGGGGTTTTCTTACTGTAAGGATTCATGTTTCCAGTGCCAGCAGGATCACTGCCTCTTGTTTTGGTAGTTTGACTCAGCATTAACAGAGCAGGCTGGTGCAATGGTACCAGAATTTTAACAAGAGTTATGGTCATACAAGGATATTGTTTTCATCAGAATGGTAAATGGAGGCTTCTAAAACTAAGGTTAGCAAAGCTTGGGTATAAACAATGTGAATGGCCCTATGACATAATTTAAACTTGCACTTAGCAGACAATTAGACAATTCAGATTCTCTGTGCTATTTGCTGAGATATAACATTAAGATATATATTAAATTTCTGTTAACTTGGTGGAAAAAAATGCATTGTTTAGCTTTAGCCTGAGATTTGCTAATCATCAACCACCTAAATTGAGGAGCTTGCCTTTCTGAAAACATGCCTGGGTTTTACTGACTTGTGATGTACCAGATTACTCATAGTAATTTATGACAAGTGATAAAGTAATGATCAGGATAAAATAACAAAGCCTACACTGACCATATAGAGAAACCCAATACTTTTTGAGCACCCCAGTCTGCTTTCTGTCTCAAAGACAGAAATAATTTTATTATGTCCATTTGTAGAAAAACAGTCAGGGAAAGCAATAATACAAATTCCTCTAATATAAATAATATTTAGGGGTGAGGGACAGAATAGCTGCAGTGAGAGGCTTTCTGTATTCTTAAACTCACTTCATTGTGTTGTTTATAATATCTGTGTTTTATCATCCAGTCCACACACTTGAGCATATGAATTTTCTAGCAGATATTTCTTGTTCTGGGCATTTACTCACGATAACAGTCCCTTTGCAGTAGGAAAAAATCTAACAATTTCTGATAGTTTGGCTGTTTTTAGAGTGTATATGCCATTACATTTTTATGCCATTCTATCTTAGCAGTTTTTAAACTCAAAGGCAGCTCATCTTCTGCATTTTTTGTTCCTTGCTGTTTTAAGAAGTTGTACCTAAATGATGTAGTTTCTTTTTTGAGAGCGATTCTAAAAATTAATGAATTTCAGAGGAAAATTAAAAATGTTTTTCTAGCTCATTATGTACATTACTAAACAATTCTCATGTCCATCTTCTCTCTCTGTTCAAACATCAGCAAACAAGGAAAAATGTTTTAATGGGACTGTGTAAAGTAATCCTTACAGCTGTCTGAGACCAGAGGAATATTTATGGCCCGCGTAGTACATAAAGGTGACACAAAAAGAAAATGAACTTCTGCTGTGTTTTATCCTTTTTATGCCTAAAGGAGACCCAAACTGTTGCTTTACAGATTTTGGTTTGAGTGATGGATTTCACTCAAGGGCATTCACATACCTCCAGAGTATTTTGTAGGCCTCTCAAACAATTTGGAGAAAGAGATGAGCCTTCACTGAATCAATATATCCTCTAAAATCTATGAAACCTCAGGAAAAGCAAGTAGAAATAATGTGATTGTAAAGAAGTCATATGTAGCTTTTTCAGGCAAAATCGTCAAAGAAACAATATTTTTCGTAGTTTTATTTCCTGCATGTATAAAGAAGCAAAAAAGAAGAGTTACTTAATTACACCTGCATATTTTGTAAGTTTTAACTTGAGTTTTCTGCCAGCTTAATTACATTTTGGCAGGGCTTCTCTAAGTAGCAAAACTGATGGTGAAGATGGTTGGGAGAAGCTGAACGTAGCAGGCATCAGGACAGGGAACACCCTCAGCTCCTGCTCTGTCTCAGCAGCTGACCAGGCTCAGAGCTCACCAGCTGATCTCCTACACATACAGGCATGAGCACGTGTGTGCACACACACGAGTGAGTCCACCCAGGAGCTGCTGGACTTACAGTATCTTCATTCAACTCTCAGTACTTCTGGCCTCTCCAGTTTCCAAATCCTAGACCTGAGGTCTCTTGGGCGGGTGGCAACCACACTGTGTGTTCTGCTTGCCATCTGCTCTGGCCTTCAGTTCATTAGGATCTCACAGACAAAAGCTTCACCCTGGTAGCAGGTCTGGACATAGGGTCCCTCTGGTTGCCCACCCCCAGACCCAAGGTCTTTTCCATTTTTGGCTCCCAGACCTCTGAGCTGTCTCCTGCTCACAAGCTCATCTGCCTTGAAGATCCCTGACACCTCTCGTATGTGGAAGGGAAAACATACCCACACAGAATATGGAAAATACTTCACAGAATAAAGTCACATAAGAAGACAGGACACTCTGCAGTGCTAAAGCATGGGCCTTGACCAGACAAACACAATGGCAAGCAGCTTGCTTATGCAAAGCTGGCCCCTTTTATTCCACCTGCTCTCCGTTATTTCATGCCTGTTCTTTGCCAACTGCCTTGCCTTCTCCCTTTCACAGCCTTTGTTTCTGCCCAAATAAGCAACCCATATAAAATTACTTTTTGTCTTTGGTCCCACTTTTGCTAAATTCTGTATTTTGACACTTTGCAGTCTTGTAAGCCTGGCCTGAAGTGACAGCACTGGCAGGGTTACCTGGGCATCGTGCTGGCCTCACAAACTCTGCTCCATAAAACTCCCAGCATGGCCGTCCATGAGCTGTGAAGCTCGGCCATCATCCCTGTAATTCTCCCTGGGCCATCTGTGAATTGCACCGAGGGCTGTCTAATATTTGTCTGTTCCTCGCTGTTATTTTTATGTCCAGCCGTCTCTTGTGCCACGTGCAGTCGTTCCCCGTGTTTTGCTCCGTTCGTGCAGCCTCAGGCCAGGGGCTATTTTGCCTTAAAACACACGTAGGTTAGGCATTAAGATCCCTTGCTGTCTGTTGAGGAAGAGTTCCCAGCACGTATTTCCTAGAAGACAAATCGACGGTTTCGGCGGTGTTTTGCACCACACTTAGTATATTTTGCTTTGCTGTTTTGCAGGCTCACATTTTCCCGTGGGAGTTGTACCACCCAGAACCAAATCACCAACACCAGAGTCTTCAACAATAGCATCCTATGTCACTTTGAGGAAGAACAAGAAGATCGATCTAAGAACGGTACTTTAAAATAACTTTCGAGCATTGGTGGGCAGTAATACGACCTTGCCAAGTTTAAGTTCTGTAGTTACTCCGAAAGCTGAAGTTATCTTTTTAATTTTCTTTGCTAAAAAAAAAAAAAAAATCACTGTTATTAAAGCATCATATACTAAGTTAATGGAGACAGCTGTAGAAAGGATGATAGTATTATAAATGTTGTGTATGTTAAACTGCACGGAGACAGTCTTGGCAACAACGAAATAAAATACACTAAAGCTGCTGAAGTTGAGACATGAGTTGAAAGGATATGAAGCATCTTAGACTAAAACTTTGAAGGACTTGTGTTTGGCTTCTGAGGCAATTTCACAGCCCCTGTATTACAAATACTTACTTTTATTTATTTCATTAGTAAAGTGATTTGGGAAGTACCTAAAGCAGCAAAAAAGAAGGATGCGGTAAGCAGCATGCAGGTAATAAGCCTGAAATTTCAGATTAGAGAGTTCTGTAGTCTCTGGGTTAAAGACAGACATTTATATGTAGTAAAAGGCAAATTTGCCTTAGCTGCAGCAGAGATAGAAGAGGAGAAGTTGTAGGAAGAAGAGGAGTGGAGAGAGAAACTCACAGGATGTTGACTGGAGAAAGAACTTTCACTTTTTGTCAATTAAAGCAGTTACTGTAAATGTAGTGAATGCAGTTGATTAACCTGAAGTCAGTTTTTATTTGTCATAAAATGTACAGATCTGCCTGAAAATCAGTGAATTTCAAGAAGAAAGTAGGTAAAGTGATGGTTGTTGTTTTGGAAAAAATATAATGCTTAGAATTACAGACTTTTAAGTGGTGATAAATTCACTTAGTTTCAGCCTGCACTTGCTGTTAAATGATGCCCAGCTGTAGTTTTTCTTGAAATAAAAAGGCAGAAATCACTATTAGATCAACTGGTATAAATGTCCTGGATCATTAAATTTCAATTATGTTTCTGTCTCAGTCAAATAACTCGTGTTTGCCAGTTGTATAATGTCTGGTAAATTGTTTTAGCTTGAGAGGATGGCTTTGAGAGAGCATCTACTCATTCTCTTAATGTTTATCATTGATGATGGCAATGTTATTGCTTAAAAAAGCAAATCATTCCTTCCTTTTATTTTCAAATTTGGTGTTCATTTAATAATAATTGGGGTTTGTACTTTTTTTTCACATACATAGGAGGTCTTTATTTGCTCATTATTTCTCTGCTTTTTAGTAAATGACTAGGTGATCTCTTCTTAAGTTGGAAATTGTGTGTTTTTAAATCACATATATACATTTTCTTCCATTTAAGGAAAGGCCAAGAAGTGCAGTGGAGCAGCTGTGTCTTGCAGAAAGCTCACGGCCTCGAATGACTGTGGAAGAACAGATGGAAAGAATAAAGAGACACCAACAAGCCTGCCTGAGAGAAAAGAGGAAAGGACTCAATATTATTGGCATTTCAGACCAGTCTCCTTCACAGAGCTTGTCGTATGTCAGAGATAACCCATTCAAATTGGCACAGGTGGGTCCCATGTTGATCAGAAGCTTTCATGTGTCCAGTTAAACACCAGAGGTGTCTATTTGAGGCTGTGTGGAGTCACAGTTCTCTGCCAGCCCCAAGAGAAAGGGAGAGGACAATCTTTGTGCTTACACCCTCATCACAGAAGTGATTCTTCTTTGTCTTTTTGGAAAATAAATAGTTCAAATCTACATACGTTGTGACATTTGTTAAGAGGGTTCTGTTGGTTTTTTCTTTTTTAAATTTAGCAGACAACATAAAATTGCAAGGTTTGTGACTAAAAACAGTATCAAGAGAATCATGGTTCAGTTGATGTTGAAAGTAATATATTCGAACATCTGTAACATTTTTAGATAGGAATGTGTATTTATGGTCATGGCTCCTAACTGGTACTCTTTTGCTGTGGTTTTTGAGCTCATAAATTACACATAAAAATAGAACGTGCGCTTTTGTTTTCGCTCATTCTTAAACTCGCTTCTTAACAGTTTATTCAAAGGTAAAGGGCAGGGAGAGAGAAGGAAGCTATGAGTGCTTGTCCTTAACCAGGAAATACTACCCTGAATATTTATGTAAAAAAACCACGAACAAACAAACAAAAAACAAAAGCCCAACTAAATCCAGATTCGGGATAGTGGATGTTAGGCAGCCTATTACTTTCTGACTGCCAAGAAGTAGTTTTCTTTTTCAATAGCTTAATGGGGTTGGGGTTTTTTGTTTGTTTGAGGTTTTAATCTTCTGGCATAGTTTTTTCTTCAGACCACACTGTTTATTGATTTGGGGTTTTTTTTGTTTTTTTTTTTACACTGGTATGGAAATGCCTTCTTTTTTGTTTTGTAGGCATTTAAACATCTGATTTTCCAAAACCAGATTAAATGCATTGCAGTGTTAAGCAGTGGCAAATTTCTGAATAAGTTTGAGATGTTTTTTTTTTCCCTCTGAGCATGCTAAGCTGCCTTCAGAGCTGTACAAAAGTTCCTTTTCCTTCGAGAACATTGGATCCCCCAGAAGGCACTCAGTGTCGGGGCTGACCTCATGAATGCTGTATATGAAGGGAGTTCCTAGAAATACTTCAGTGATTAACACTGCCTTTCTCAGAAAGGGGATGTGCAAAGCAAACCTCTGCAGATTTTGTTCGGTAGTTTTTACGGAGGTGTTTGAGCTTTACTGCTTTCCTGTGGTATCGTTTCCTACCTCAAGGTGAGGAAGCTGCAGCCACGTCTGTCATACGTGGGTAGCCAGCACAGTGGGGGAAGGGGCCAAATCCTCTGTGCCAGAACTCAGAAGGGTTTTGTTCATGGCAGCATGTCCTTCAGCATTCTGTGTGAAATCAGGGCTCTGTGGATGATAAGAAACTTACAGAATACATGAGAAGATGTCTGAATTGAGTATATAGCTAGCAGACCATGCTACAAAATCACTTTTTCTACCACAGCTTTAATTCTTCCACAGGGCTATTTGGCAAAAAGCCCCAAGTTGAGGGATTATGCTGTAGTAATAGTTTTTTATTTTTGAAAGCATAGATTCTATGTCTATTGATTTTTAGAAAAATGGTGCAATGGCATTAACCACTGGAAGTCTTTTCGTCTGTGGTTTGGTTATTTAAGAACTGTAGGAAAAAAAATGGATTTTATAAATGGCCTGCTATGTAATTTTTAAGTGATTACCATAATACAAAAGGAAGTTGCTTCACAATTGTTATTGGGAACAGCATATGATAAGGATGCAGACTTTAATTTAGGAGAGTAAAGAGATTGATTTATGGACTGACTTACATGGAATTTGCTCTTAATAGTGTGCATATGTTAAATCACAGGAATTCGGCCTCAAGATTTACTGCTTTTATGGCCCCCACTTTTCTCAACCCCAGTTCTTTGATAAGATGAACCTCACTTCAGTTCAGTTTGCTACTCTGCCAACATAATGTTCACAGTTCACAATCTTAAGCCACCTCCACCATCCTTCTACAAAATTTTTATATCAACTTCTTTGTGCAATGGATTTTTTTTTTTAAGGAACAAGTAATATCCTCTACCATTATCAAATGCTGTGTTGTCCTTTATTAAATCAGTTCACAGCATAGACTTGGAAGATACCCAAGATAATTGGAGAAAGTGCACACAGGTGCACTGTGAATTTTGTGCTGAAAGCAGATTTTTATCCTTTTTCTTCTTTTTAGCCAAGAAAAGCTATTTTATAAAAGAACAGTGCTTATGAATGCAAGTAAGAATGCTACTAAGCTTGTGTGTGACTGAGCTAAATATGAATAAAATTTCAAACATAAAGATGACATTGAAATGCTGGACATGAAGGAGGGGGCAGAAAGTATAATAGTCTTACAGACAAAGGAGTGTTAGGCTGAACGGTTTTAAAAGGTACAAAAATGAGAAAATTCTAAGTCCTAAACAATTTCCATTTTCCTTATTGCAGTGTGGTACACATAAGGTTTAAGTATTTGATTTTATCACAGTCAGAGAACACCACCAGACTCAGAACTGGGACAGTGACAGTTTTTCTAAGAATACTTCTGTATATCAATTTTGTTCCACAGAATCGAAAAAAGGATGATCCTCTATATAGTAACATGAAGGAATTAGAGAGCACCAGCAGAGAAAATAATTTCAAACAAAATAATGGAAGTCCTGGAGAAGAAATAGCGCAACTAAAACACGATGGAGAACAAGAACATAATTCAAGTTTTGCTAAAGAGGTACTGAACTGTCCCTTATTGAACTGTTCATCACCCTGTCTTGCAGCAGAAAAATATTTTGAGCCACAGACAGCAGAGTGTGGGAAATTGAGCCAGTTCCTTTTGCTTGGAAAATAAAGATTTCTTTTTGTATATACAATATTCTGTAGAGAATTGTAAGATTTTATCAGATCTGTCTTCAGCTGAGACATTGAATTCTCTTGTGTATGGCTTTTAAATAATAGTGGTTGGTTTCTGTTCATTGCTTAGGCTATCCCAGTTTTTGACAATCATTTAATAAACCTGAATTTTTGTTTGGTTGGCTGTAGTGCATCAGATAGTTTAGAGAAAGCAGAATAAAGGTGACGCAACAATTTACACGTGGAAGTTGGCAATAACTGTACTTTGTGCTGTTTGGTCACTGATTTGGTTTCTGTCTTGAAATAGTTTCAAACTCACCTGGCAGTGAATTACCTTGGTGTTTCTGGTGCTAAAGTGCCCTGAACACTCAGCAAAACCAGACTGATTGTGAGGAATGTATTGCTGGAGTTGATTTTTGCATAATCATATCTTGGTTATAGTTTAATATTTTTAAAAGATTGTGTAGAGGTTTTTTTCTTCATCTGTATTCCTCAATCATCCTTTGCTTTTCCTTTTCCTCACTCATTTTTCCTTTTGTTTCCCTATTTTATATTTAGTTTTTATAAACATATATCTGATGGAAAATGGTAAAAAATCAAATAACTAACTTCTGTTGTTATTCTTCAAAAGCACTTTCTCTTGAGAGTCTGTTGCTTTGCTAAATACATAAATCTTTTAAAGGAAAATATGTCATACACTTATATTGGCTATATCTAATCAGACCTTTAAGGGCAGCATTCAGCCTTATCAGCAATATATTCCAATATCTGGAATCTCTGTTGGCATTGTAAAGAGATGGATACCATGAAAAATAGGCAGGCTGCAATCCAAAGGGTTCAGATAAGTTCTGGAAGTTATTTAGTCAAGCCCTGCCCATTGGCTCTGGTATAAGTTTCAGGATAACTCTGTTAACCTGAGTGGTATTGATAAAAATTTCTTAACTTATGTAATTCTGAGTTACTAAGTATACATGATGGCAAAATTTGTCTGTTAATAAAACTGTTTCCTGGTACTGTATTTCTTATCTGCCACTTAGTATGTGTTACAGCTTTTTGTTTCATGATTTCAATTTCTTTATAGCTGTCAAAAACTGATGATCTTTTATCAGATGCACATGTTGCATCTGACTCAAAAGAAATGAGTAATGAAGAGAAAGCAGAAAAGAAGAATAAATTGGAAGAAACACGTGATGGTGATATAAGGTAAAAATAAAACAAGATGTTCAGAGGCTATTTTAAACTTGCACGTTTTATTTATTAGCTGAGCGGACCAAGCAACTGCCATAAATACTGAAAAGGTAGATTTATATGTTTCTGAGTGGTTTACATATAGGGAAATCTGGTGAGAAGCTTAACTGCTGCAGGGGGTCAGTAAGAGGTGATGAGCTGGTGGGTGAAACAGTGTTTCTTTTCAAGTATTGCCCAGTGATAAACAGAATATGTTCGTAATCCTTGCTTGGCCTTGTTATGTATCTCATAACATCAGTTCAGGCTTTGTGTCAGTTAACTGGGAACACTTCAGCCAGGGCTTCCATAGCAAGCTCTTTACTGCTGGTATTTAGGAGCAAACTGCACATCTTATTTTACATCTCCTGCTTTAATTTCTACTTCACTATTTTGGAGCACTGCGGAATTAGAGGGATATTACATCTTGGATATTTCCCTCCAAGGATCCATAACTTCTGCGTAAGTTGCACTGCAGGTCCTAAATGAGTTCTTACGTTAGGCCATAACTTTCTCACAGGACCCTTCAGCAGTGGGAAACTGCAGGAGTATGTAAGGAAAGGAATTAAATTTCCAGTGCTTTTTGGTTTTTTTTAAGTGTAACTACACAAAGTGGAAGGGTTTCAAAACGCGCGCTTCATTTATGGACTTGCAAGTTGCACCTTTTTTCTGTTAACAGGAGAAAATTAAATTAGAACTCCTATACTTAGTGGTTAACACCTGAAATTAAGTTGGAGCGAGTTCTAAACGCTGTGCTTTTTTTAACCAGCTTGCAGAGTGTGACCACAGTCACAAACCACAAACCCAAAACCAGCTCAGAAGAAAGTGAAGTAGTTAGTGTTCAAGATCAAGAAGGGATTATGTCTTCATTTGAATTAGGAACACAGTCTTCAAAAGGAAATCAGGCAACAGCAGGTATGGAAAAGAGCTGGACTGAAGCACAGCTTACACAGTACATATGTAATAGTTTATTTCGTTTTGGTTATGTCTTTTGATGCTCTGAAACCCTTGTGAATTGAAAGTGCTGAGCTAGTCTACATGTCAAGTGTAGGCTTTTATAATGTAGAGAAAAATAGTCTCCCTCTGGACAGCTACAGAAATTCCATTTTTCTGAGGTTTTAATGTAGATTTTAGAGTTGCATTTAATTTTAGGGATTTTAATAACTGTTGCCAGAAATTGAGTCATACTGTAGTTGTTGGTTGGAACAAACACTTCCCTATTCATTCGGTAGAACAGCATCTCTATCTGGATATGCATAGATTTTTTTACCATTGCTCCTTGCTACTGAGTGGCCTCAGATACGCTCAAGATTGTGGAATCCACAAGAGTTTCCAATACATTTAGTAGACTTTGAACTAGCAAGTAAAAGACACCAGTTAGGTCATGTTTTGAGGAGTAAGAAAAGAGGAAGAAACAGGAAACAGTGGTACAACGACTGGTGCTGTACTACTTTACAAGAAGAGAAGCCTGGAGTAAAGCAAAATGTATTCAAAGGCGGGGGAGAAGAGGGGAGTAAATAGGGGATGAGGAGGGAAGAAGATAGAATTTAGGACACTATTAGGATTATTTCCTGATGGGATTGATTAAATAAGCCAAATGCTTCAATTTATGGATATAAGAGGTGATCTGGACCTTTGTAGTACAGTCAGCAGTCCTTTCTGTGACTTGGTAATCAAAACCAGAACTCGTATGTGCATTTTGTAGTGCTCAGCAGAATAAAACACCTTAGTTATTCTGAGCTGGGATATAAAGATGGGTCTGGGAGAGTATCCCAACTACTTAAATTTTACTTTTTTTTTTCCCCCTCTCTCTCTTTGCAACACGAATAACACATCAGCATTCATGTGTTTGTTCTACGAGTTATTTCTGAATCTGATAAATGCTCTTTCTTGAGAACAGCTCTTCTCCCCCCTGATGTTGTGCTTTTTGTGCTGATCAGATTTTAAGTCTTTACTTGTGCAGTTTTCATTTGTTCCTGCTTATATTTACAATGGCTTGAAATGGCGATTTTCAAGCTTGTGTTTGTTACGGCTTCTGTAACTTGTATTTTTTGTATTTATCTTATTTCTTTTGCTGTATGACTCGCAGTGAAAAGTTTGCCTTCTTCGCCAGAATCGTCATTGTCACCAGCTCCATCTACACAGACACAGCTCACAGAAGGATCACATTTCATGTGTGTATAGTTACAGAGAAGTACGTCTTTTTTTTTTCACCCCTCCTGTTCCTAATAGTTTTCTATGTGTATGTGCTCTGGTTGTTTTCTTGAGAAACATCTGTAGGCAGTACTCAGCAAGAGAAAGTTACCTGCAGTGGTGAATATAAACTAACCAGAAAAACAAACAAATTCATGTATTGATTTGCTTGCAAGGAGGGTATTGTCTCTCCAAGTACAAAGAGAAAGGGCTAATTGGTTTATCAAGCTGAGTTCTCCACAACGGGCAAGATAATGGCCCTTTGAATTACGTGAGGGACCCGAGCTGTTACAAAGCAGATAGTTAAGGTATTAGCATCACTGCACAGGTGCAAATGAATCTTGATGCTTCACTCGTGGTAATAGGCACTGCAGCTTGGGCTCTCAGTGCTGCAGGGAATGGTCTGAGGGCCTGGGGAGTTTATAGCTTAAGACAGAGGTGACTGAGGCGTGACAAGGGGAAGGGAAAAAATGAGGGTGGAAGAAACATAACAATTGCAAAACTTCTTTTTTTTTTTTTTTTTGTTCTTCCTATAGAGGAAACCCTTGTCATAGTGGGTGATGCTTCTAGGACTCACGTTAGAATGCATAAGTTAGGCTAGATTTACATCATGTTCCTACCTGTAGTGTTACTTACTTAATGAATGGCAATGAAAATACAAAAGTATGCATGTTTGTTTATACAAGGGTTTAACGAAATTAGTAGGATACCAATGTGAATGCTTCAGCACTTTGCCAGCATTTAAATCAATCCACATTTCTTTGTTGTCAGGAAGTACCTGTTTAAATAAGGTTTCTACTTAAAGAATGAGCTTGGTTTCAATGGCAGTGTTAAATGCCATAGCTAATGTAACTTAAAAAAGCTTTAAAAACAAGAAAGCTTTAAAACTGAGACATTTTCAGTCATTTAGCGTGAGGAGATCTGGAAATGCTTTTTTTTTTATTTACCCTCTCAATCTCCATTGCCAAGCTTTCATCTTAACAATATTAGACTTATTAGTCATCCCAGGCACCTTTATTGTATGAACTAAAGGCAGGAAACTCGTCCAAAAAAAAAAAAAAAAAAAGAAAAAAAGGAAAATTATTTTAATCTTCTTTCCTTTCGAGAGAGTGGAAAATGCCATCTTCATATTCAGTCCTGACACTGTTGCTGCCTTCCTGATGGGTGTGGTCTGTCATGACTAGATTTAGTTTGAACCTTTGCACTTTTATTCAGGTTTTCGTTACAGATCTATTTAAAAAAGACAAGTGGGACTTTTTTCCTGGAAATGCTGATTTGTGTTAATGCATTTCAGTTTCACTGTATGAATATACACACATTTATCATACATCTCTTTTTTAAATAGGGCAAACATTCCCCCAGCAACTCAGTTTTGGGTCATTAGTGAAACTGAAACTGCACTGCTGCATTCTGTCCGTGGCCACAGCACGCCTGTCTTGAAAGGGGAAGCAACCAGAAATTTATCACCAGTTGCATTAAGTTGCTTTCAGTTCTTGTCATCAGCTCAGATGATCAGATCAGCAAATCCATTTTCTTAAGGATTTATGCTAAATCTGAGACTAGCAAAAGCAAAGCCCTCATTTAGTGACCTGCCTTGTGGCTCGCTGCCCAAGCCTCGGCACCCTCAGCAAGGTGTGTCCCCGTGGCCAGCACTGCAGCGTTTCTGCGTCGGGGACAGCTCTGCAAAGAGGCCTTGATTGCTTATGACAAAATGGCACATCTGGGATGGCACTTGTAAAACTAACACCCTGCTTACACATGCCTCTCCACGATGAAGAAAGGATTCCAGAACTTCAAATACATCCGTTGTGGTTGTTCAGTATTTGATTTGAGTTGGGAGAAGCTTTCAGCTATGTGCATACACATTCCACATTGCTGCATTTGATGCCTCTGTTGATTGTTTCCTAGGAGTTCCAACCCAAATTCGTGCCATGAGCTGAGCTTAGCATACACAGGAGATGCATGAAGCACGGTGTTTACTGCCCCTCACCTCCTGGGGCTGTGGTTCCAGGATTCCTAGTGCTTTGTGCTTTGCTGAGAGACCTCGTCCTTTGACGTGCAGGAACTCGGTGTCTCTCAGATGCGAGGAGTCCTGTGTGGCAAAGGCAACTTCAAAGCTGTGGGATCAGCCCTGTTCACATGCAACCAAGTTTTTCAGGCAGCATCTGGAAAATGTATAGTAGATTTCAGAGAATAAAGAGGTAATACCTATATTTGGCTTTTACAGTCAATTAGTAAAACGACACTCTTGGCCTGATACCAGGGGAATTTGGTGTAGGAAATTGGTGGCACCAGGATATTGTAGCACTAAGGAGAAACCCGTTAACAGAAGGCTACTTTGTTTTTCATAGTCCTTGCTTTGCAGAGGCAAATCTGTATGTTTATCACAAACACTGTTAGATTTTAAGCACGACGTTTTCTCTGCGCAGTGGAGGGATAATGACATTTTATACAGCGCCTGGATTCAAAGCTCAGAAACGTTTTCAGTAATGAACTGTTAAAAGGTATTTATAGAAGTCCTAGCATCAATTACCAAAATTCAGCAAGTTTGGGTGGAGCCCTTAAACTTCAGAATACCTTTACAGCCATGCTGCCATTACGGTGTAGCATCTATATAATTCCACATCCCTCTTCAAATTGTGCCTGTCATCTATTAGAGCAGTTAGGATCTTTGCTATTATTGCTGGTTTTTTAAGAAGAACATTTTGGGGATGACCAGGATAAAACTCCAAGAATAAGCACACTTTCATTCAAAGTTGTGTAAATCTGGAAAAAAAAAAAAAAGCTTGGTTTTGCTTCTTGCTGTCGAAATGCCTTGGCATCACTATTATTCATCAGGAGAACACATTTTGGAAACAACTGATTCCTAAGATACTTTATTATGTTCTACACCTACATTGCTAGGATGAGGTCAGAAATTCTTTGCTGTGTTTAATCCCGTGAGTTGCTTTATACAGTATTCTGTTGCTAAAGTAGAGTAACTTAATCTGTGTCTGTCTTTCAGCACTGACAACTTCTGTTGAAACAATTCATGCTTGAGATGTATGGACCTGACCTATGAAAATACGAGAAGATATTGTACAGTATATTTTAAATCTATGAAATTCATAGTTCTGATGCTCTTGGCCACAGAGCATCGTTTTATCACTTCCTGGAAAATGTTTATTCCAAGAGAGCTTTAACTGGCCCACATGTACACTCAACAACCTTCAGATTGTTCTCCTGATACCAGCTTGCTGCTACGATTTCTGTGCACATAAAACAAAGGCTCTTTTTAATGTGCAGCCTACAGTCAGAACTTTATTTGCTATTCTCCAGAATTTAATGTTCTTTTAATTATGGATCACATAAGTTTACTTTTTTGCTTCTTTTAGATGCATAACTCGGTTAATTTTACATATCACCACTAAAACTTGTTTTACACTTTTTAAACATTACAAATTATTGTTTTAACATTTTATTTGTAAAATTTTTATATATATATACATATAGATATATTTAAAATGTGCCATTTTTATTATTGCTTAGTAAAATATGTCCTGTTTCTGCTGTAATTATTTCTTGGTCAGGTTGCAATGTCAGCAGTTACTGCCACACTTCTGTCGACATAGACATTAATGTTAGTGGTTACTTTTTCTTGAATAAAATGGAGTGTAGGTATTTTGAGGTACTGGGCTTTTCCTTCATGGGGTTAGGGTGTGTACAGCAATAAGCAGGTTTTCAATCCAGTACTTAGATTGTGTACAAATGTAATTATGTTCATTGTGTATATATTATACAATGAGCACATATGATGTAAGTATAAGAAGCCACTTATTATTGTTCAAATACGAATGTTCATATCCCATTTCTTTTATATCATATTAAATAAATGTTGATGTTCTTAAGGACTTGTATGGTTAGTGTTTCTTCCAGCAAACAGATGTCACACTGTGTTCCACCTTTTGATGTGGGGAATGCAACAATTCCTATCTCATTGGCAACATCACCTGTCAACCAGAGTAGCAGTGACAGACTCTTAAGATTGATCCCAGTCTTCCTCAACGGGAAAGAATAAGGCTGCAACACAGAACAAAAAAGACAACCTGAGACTGAGACACAAGAAATACAGGTTCAGCTCCTGACTCTCCCAGACTTGTATTGTGATATTGCAATAATCACTTAGTCATTCTGTGCCTTCATTCCCTGCCTGTTTACGTGAGAGGTAACAGCCTGTCTTGGTGGGGTGTGGTGAGTAGTAATTCAAGATTTGCAAACGTTGATTGCCAAGTTCAGTGGGGTTAAGGAAAGAAGTGTGATGACTCCTTGAGGCTTTGGCATCTGCAAGGTGTCTTCAAGAAACTGAAAGAAAACCTGGAATGATTTATCTGGGGTTGTCGCACTACAGATGTTACTACAGCTTTGCCTTTCCACCTTCCACAGCTGTTTGAATTTGCCCGAGACAAAAGAGGTTTAGAAAAGAATGATGAAAAACGAAAAGACGTAAAGCAAAGCTTTTGAATCTAGGAATTAAAGCTAAGGAATCTTTCACAGGTTCAGGCTCCGTGCTTTGGTGCATGTGTGTGCCATAAGTGGTAAGACAAGTTTCACAAGAAGACAACTGCCAGCTCCTGTTGTGCTTTTTTTATCGTACAAATCATATCCTGATCAAGTTAATATTGTTGTTCTAGAGACTGTATATGTATAATTCATTGTGCTTTTCCATAGACGAGTACCTGAGATTAATACACAGTTTGAAATAACTCTATCATTGCCCCCCTCCCCAAGCAGGAGTTTGTGTTCCTGGGGCTCGTTGCTACAAAGACACAGCGTACACTCTCTGGCTACCTGTTCTTCTGCCATTTTCTTTGAAAAGTGCAAAAATAGGAATCAGAATTTAGCAGCAGGGTTTGGAGAGTCACAGGGAAAGAGATGGCTAAAGGAAAGAAAAATTAATCATGATCCAGGCAGACAGCATCCATCTGAAAGTTTGACCAAATAGCCATCTTTTGTTTGGAACAGGAGCCCTAAATTAGTGCATCCTTCCTTCCAAAAACCAGAGTGAAGAAGAGGAATGTGATTTTTTTTTCTTTTTTTTTTGCTCAACCAGCTGAGGTTTAAGTTCAGTGGCATCACTGGAACACCTGAGGCAAAGCACATAGGACACACCCTGTTCTCTCCCTAACCCTTCTAGAGAGAGAGATCTGTTTGCTGTCAAATTTTGCAGTCTTTCTGTCCTTGCTGCCAAGAGTTGCAACCAATAAAGGAAAGAATGACTAAGTGATTTTTGGACATTTACAGATGTTGGCTGTGTTTAAAGCATTAAAGGTTTGGTGTATCTGCAAAGAATGTGCAGTTTATACTGAAGCTGCGTGGAAGAATTAGCAAGTTTTGCTGGTATAATTGTTGGCAAAGATAGCAAAGGTAAATGATGCAGGAATGTAGTAATGCTCATAGACTACAATTTCACTTCCTGTGGGCACTTTCAGCAAAGACTTGGAGTTTCATTGGGTGCTTTATTTTTCATCTTACAGAAGAAAAAATACGGCTTCGTGTTATCACAGAGCATCTACTGTTTCTTACCTCATCAGAATAACTCATCCCAATGATCATATTCCTGAGATATAGAAATATCAGAATACTGATATGGTCAGCTTTCAAACATCTATTTTAAGTTTGTATCTAGGATATTTTTATATTTCTGACTGATTGCTTTATTGGCTATTGCACTGACACTTGTATATATGGAACGTGCTTTTTTTCAAAAGCAGGAGTCCTTAGGAATAATGCCACACATTCTCTACAGATGTTCATGCTTTTCAGAACCAATTACATCTATTTTTGTCTTTTGTTCACCATTTGCATTGTTCCAAGGCTACTAGAGAATGTGATTCTTTTAAGTCCCTTAATAAAGTGACATTACTCAAAAAGTTGTAGTTGGTGTCTTGGCAGTTTTTGTATGTTGTGGACTGGCTCAAACAAAAAGACCTCACCGGGCAGCTGAAACCCAGGCCTTGTTTATATTATTGGGGGGGGGGGGGGGTGTAGTCTTCAGTTCATATTTCCTCATAAATAATCTGTTATAAAAGTAATCCAATAAGGTTCTATTTTCAGGAAATTGGGGGAAAAAATTAAACGTTTCTATCTAAATCACAATAATTGGACAGACTGTGACAGAATTATTGTGTACCCCATTGGATCCACTAGATGTACCAGGAATACATACATGAAAAATATTAATGAATTACACTGTCAGTGGTGGATCTGTTAAATTCTCTAGAACTTGAGCTGGTGGCTTAAGTTTTATCCTGGTCAAGTGAAGCAGCGGAACAAAAGATCTTTAATCGGTGCTGTTGGATAAGTCTAACCTCAAACTTTTCTTTATATCATAACTAAGGTGGAGGGGGTTGTTTTTTCCTTTTCTAATAAACCCTAAGTAGTACTCATTCAGATCTCAGAAGTAGGTCATCACATCTTTTCTGCACAATACTATTTGATCCCTGTGATCCTGGATTTTGCTGTACTAATTTTCTGAAGTTACTCTATCTTATTTCACTTTGATTCCTCAGCTAAAATGTTATTTTCCATCCTTTAGAAAGTTGACATTTAAATGGCTGATAAACAAATTGCCTATACCTGGCATTAACAGTATATCTGAAACAATTTAACTTTTTTAAGGATGCACGTGGAGATAACAAAGCAACATCTGGCCTTCACTTCTTCTAAAGAACATTATATATGCTTGCTGTTATATCCTGGGAGCTGTTTAGCTTGTCCATATGGGAACACTGAAGAAGCTGCCACAAAATAAAATGGAATATACTGGTGGCTGAAAACAAATGCCTGGCCCAAAATGAAGGCTAAAAGCAGCTGCTTTCTGAACTTGACACGCACAACTTGTTACCCAGCTGGTCCAGATGTGTCAGCATTCAAATGTTACTTGTGGAATGAAAGTTTTGGTAATTTTTTTTAATGATGTTTCTTCATTCTGTGGTATGCCAAAGAAAATGTTTTTAGGGTCAGTCTAAATATTATCTGGCTGCGGTGGTGAAACTGCAAGAAACTCCTTAATTGTAGCTATGGGTAAGTGACATCAGCACAGTGGTTGCTAATTCATGTGGCAGCCTGGCCATGGATGTGTTTAGAACACTTATTTAGGCTGGATTAGGTTCTATTTGGGATAAAAGAAAAGCTATAAGCAAATGGTGCTGTTTCCAGTGGACTGAAGTAGAGTGTATCTGGACAAAACCAGATGTGATATCATTAACTTCTTTATTACTGAAACCAAACCTAAAATAAGGAATTAATTTTTTTTTTTTGTCAAATTCTATCCAGATCCCTGTTCTATGGAACGGGGAGCACTTCAAAGAATTTCAGACTAAAAATGGAAACACCCTCTTGCTCTTTTGAAGGTGAAATGAGTACTTTAAAAAAAAAAAAAAAAGGAAAAAAAACCCACAGCAGACCCTGCAGGTTTAACTTTATATGTAGAACAAGTGGGATTTACTTGTGGCTTAGAGATTTGGTCAGTGAAAACTTTCAGAAAAATAAATCTTCATCAGTTGTCATTTGGTAACTGTCCTGAGTCATGGTGTGAAGTGACTGGTACTGTCCAGGTCTCTCTTCTGCAACTTTAAACCCATTCCAGCCTAATTTATAAAATACTTGGCATTCCTTATTGTGGAGGAAAAAATGCCTTTTCCATGCCACAGCTGTCTGTTCCCTGCATAAGCAGCTGAATCCAGGCCATCAGTTTCTTGCTCTGAATCACTAAAAACTGCAGGTGCTTATCATCCTGAAAGATCAAGCTCAAAGCATATCAGGTGAGACACCCAACATTTCCTAGTAACTTGCTTGAGAATCTCTCTTATTTTCAGCAATAAATGCTATTTAGGAAAAAAATATGGTTTTTTCCAAGTACTAGTCATGTTGCTAGAAATAGAATAATTAGTAGGTACAAACAAATATATAAGAAATTATTTGAGAAAGGTGTTATTAATTGACAAGAGTACATTTCAAAGCAGTTGAGAAAAAACTGCAAAATTCAGCTACTGAACTCATAAATCACCTCTTTACAATATGAATTTTTGGTGGGTCTTGACACTGATTACATGTGTAGTCAACTGCTCTGTATTGTGCAACTTTCTTGGTAAATTCCCAAGTCAGCCAGAACATGGAGGCTGTTTCAGATGTTTTAGCTTTAAAGATGAATGGTGGGGGTTTTTTTTCGTATTTTCATGCTCATGCAGCAGTCTAGGAAGCAGCTGTTAGTGGCTGTTGGGTTTATTCTTTTTATACACCGAAATGGTCATATCTAGACAGCGGGGAAAAAAAAGACAACTGAACTTTCTGATGAATGTTTTCTGATGTTTATGGCTGCTGCTGCTTTGTTTTTGGTTTCTGGCTACCTGGAGACTGCCTCAGAGGGTTTGCACATGCAAGGGCTGGTACTGCGTGCAAGCCAGCTTGTGTAGGAGTGAGGACTAGATGAAGGTGTCATTTTGTGAGCAGGGAAATTGCCTGGAACCATAAATCACCTTTGAATAACGTTTCTGGGCTGTTTTCTTAGCCTGTGCCAACATACCTATAATATTTTGTAGCTACTGTTTCTAGTACATTGTGCCTACAAATAGTAAGTATTTTGAATAAAGACAAAGTGCTTGATAATGTGATTGCTATTTACAAGGTAGCAGCTACAAATTAAAGAACCAGCCTCTCAGCCATTTAGGAGATTGTCTTAATGAAGAGGAATTGGTTAATACTCATGGATTGCAACACTGAGAAAACCATATTTGCTTTTACAAGCTGATTCTTTGGACTATTGGGGGGATAACAACTCTGAACTCAATGTTTTATTTTAAAACTTTTATTTCATGCTCCTAAAGCTATTCTACTCTGTGTGATCAGCTAAATATAACCTAGCTAAGCTCTGCTTCATTTCCAACATCCAGAATTTAGGACAAGGAAGAACAGAGGTCATGACATTTTGATCATTTTTGCCTCATTAAAATCTTGTGGACCCCAAGGAGCACAGCTGGGTCATGTTTGTAAAAGGTAGGACTCTAAAGCCTTGCTTTGAGCCATGCCTATTTCACAGAAGTGCTCTGCACGAATTACCCTGTACATCTTTCCCTGGCTGGCTGGTTCCAGGCTAGAGCACTTCAGTTATTTCACCTTTGAACAGAATCCCTAACTTTTACAACATTTTCAGGCAATTAATCATAGGCAGCCTGTGATGTCTAAGATCTCTTTACAGCTGATGGCTCTGAACTATTAGGAGGATGACAGTGTACAGGAGTGAATGCTAGTTAAAGCTTAAGCCCTCCAGACTCCCTAGGTAATTCCCAACCCCTTGGATGCTGTAACTGCATGGTTTGAATCAGCAAACCAGATTTCTATTAATTTGATTAGATGGCCTTCTCCAACAGGAGCTGTTGATTTTAAGGATGCCCAGCAAGCAGGATTTGTGTTCCGAAAAGTGCTGCTGGCAATCAATATCGCTGCAAGAGGCGGCTTTCCCTCCCACAGCCCCACAGCCCTCCCTTTCTCCTGCAGCTGTCGGTAGGCACGGACTCACTGGCTTGTGCTGTAAAAACAGTGTTATTACCTGTTGGCCTTGATGCAGAAGCAGCCAAGCTAAGCTTCCTTCCAGTATCTGCACTGGGAAGATAAGTTGTGTTAGGAGGGGAAGCAGGAGATGAAGGGCACGTATGTTAGTCCGAGTGCTCACCCAGAAGGACCCCGGGAGAACAAAGTTAGCCTGGCTGCAGCTGCTGCTGCCGCCTTCCCACTGCAGCTTTCCTCCTTCTCCCTCTCTGCCTGTGCCTTTGTCCTCACGGCGTGGCTGCCATTGTGTGGTAGTTTTTAAGGGATGAAAGCGAAGGATCGCTGATGGGTGACATGATAGTGCTTTAGATGGGAATGCAGATCGGTCCCAACACCGCCCGGTATAGTAACGAGGACAAAGCAAGCGGTGGCGGCACAATGGGCTCAGGATGATCGCCATGGCCGCGAGGGGCTGACAAAAGGAACAAATAGCAACATGAGTTTGAAAAAATAAGGTCCAGAGCTGTCAAAGGTCCCGTGGGCCGAGAAACTGTGTAACTTGCAAGCTGTGCACATGTGGCAGAACTGCAGCTGATCTGTCATCTTAGTAATATTTAGTATCCCTTTCTCTTCTGACTTTCTGGGAATCTGGGTGCTGAGCACGCGCAGGAAATCGGGGATTACAAACTTGTCTGAACTTTTCACTGCCAGACATTAACATGCGGATGCAGCAGCCTGTATGTAAATGATGTTATCTGAGCTGGTTTATGCATGTGTTTCCAGGATAAGAAAGGAGATTATTTCATTGTGTGAACTAATTACCTGTGAAGAAAAAAATTTAGAGCCTTTTTAAATGTAAATGCCAGGCTGTATTTTTATTAACCTTTATATTCAGTGATGCGCTGTTGTGTGTTTATTGTGTATTTTCAAATGTTAAGGACTTGATCCTTTAACCTAAATGAAAGAAGTTCTTGATGTGACTTTGTATAAACAGATTTCTTTGCAAGGTTGTAACCGCATCTTCCTTTGCCCATGAAATGACGTTGCTTCACCAACCATAAAGTGACTTTAAGTGTCATGGTATTGCTACATAATCGTGCACAGCAGCAATTAAAGATAAAAAGAGGACAGTCATTGGAACTATGGGACAAATTACTGCAAAACAGAGAAAATATTCTCTTGTCCTAATCTGCAGTTGCAGACAACCAGGGCAACAGAATTTGTGTTCACACAGCAAACCTGAGCCCAGATGGGAACAGCCCTTTTGGCTTCAGGTGGACAGACTGTGTGATTTAACGTTAAACATGCTCATCCTGCAAACATTATGGTACAGGAGAGAATCTGTGCAAGAATCTGATCTCTTGTGGTTACTACATCTCAGCTGAAATTCTGCATGTTGCTTATTAATAGTCTAATTAGATATGGGAGGAGGGGAGTAACTTTCAAGTACTTCATTTTTTAATATTTGTGTAGCTTTTAAACCAGCATTTATTTTGTCATACTTTGTTAAGCATGATATAAACTGGGTTGTTGAGGTTTTACTGTAGAGAATAAGCTGATGAGAGTATCTTGCATGTAATGGAAATGAATATACCTGCAGTATGCCAAAAGAAGTTAGCACAGTACAATGCAGGTAGACTGAGATCCTAGGGCAATAAAAGAAACTCCCCAAATATCACTGTATTAGTATGCAAAAGGCCTCCAAAATGTGCACTGTTATAAAAAATCTGAAAGACAAGTGGTTCACAGACATTGGTCCTGCCCTTAATCTATGTTTTACCAAGGACGGTGAGGAGAATGTTTGGGGTTTTTTTTTCCTGTAAAGTCCCATTTTAAATTGGCTGCTTTGCTACCTCTCTACATGAAACTTGTGCTTGAGAAACTGGGATGTGAATGTGGCTGAGGGACCTTTGTGTAAGATCAGGTCCTCAAGATAGCAGGGAGAACAGAAACCATGGCCTGAAGTGGTGCCAAAGGATTTTCCTTGGAAGAAATAAAGCAGAAGTAGGTCATCTCTCTCTACAGAGCTGATACCTTAATGCTTTTCAGTGCCTGAGTTACACTTCTATAATACATACCTCTTTGTTGTACCTCTTAAGCACTAGCACAACCTAAATCAAATACTTTTCTCAACTTAAGAGTCCCCAGTTTTATGTGAAGACTCATAGGCATGAATTGTAAGATTCACCACATTTAAAATTAGATCTTTTTGACCTTGCTGTAAAAAGTTCCCTACGTTTTCCAGGCTTTAAACAGCTGAATTCCCTTTCCACCAAGATAAAAAAAATACTTAGCATTGCCAAACCCAGATAGAAATTCAGCTGTAAAGATGATGGTTCTGATAAATTATCCAGTTAAATGCAATATAAAGCAAACTGCTGCTAAGAATATATAGTACCCCATTTTCCTACTGTAATTTATGTACTACAGTAGGTGGTTTTGAGGCACTGAACTGCCTAGAAAAAGTAGTGGAGAGTATTTGTTTCTTGAATACAGTTTACATGTGTCACTAGGCAAAAATCATTATGCACATAATGTTCATCTTGAGTGAAAAAAAGCAGTTTTAAAAGACTGAATAGACTCAAAAGCATTATGTCATTAAAAGCCAGGCCCACCTCTATTGAGAACATTCTCTGTGTATGTATTACAGCAGCTGTCACTGGAAGGCTTCAAAGACAGACAACTCTACCTCAGAGCAATTCTGGGAAAGAGACTCTATTATGCATATCCTAACCATGGATAAATTGCTGCTGAACAACATGATAAAATGTTTTGCTCACTCCTATCCAATCTGTTGTTCAGAGAATCTGGGAGCAACTGAGCTGGGACAGGAATTCATGAGAGGGGAATCACTGCTTTCCCTATTAGAAGACATGCAGCATGTCTGTAGGGCACATCATTGGGGCATTAAGCTAATTTAGGTTTTACATCTCCCAGTTCTGCAATGTATTCTAGGCTTCCTGAGAGAGTGAACCTCTGAACTATTTAAATTCTGAATTATGGAGGGGTCACAGTGCAACTCAGCCTCTGCTGTGTGGTACGTGCCAAGTCCCCATCTCCCAGCAGTCATCCACCATAAGCCAGCAATCTCAGGATTTGCCATGAGTTCCCCAAAACTCCTTATTTCTCCAGCTCTCAGGCTGAGTTTGACAGTCAGGCCCCACTGAGGTCAATGAGAATTTTGCACTCAATACCAGAGAGGCTGAACCTTCAGACAAAGCTTGTAGAATTCACCTGAGAGCACACATCTCTGATTATTTAATTTGCAAAAAAAGGTGGCTGTTGTGAGATTGGGTGTAAAGCGCTCATTCTCAGTTTTTATTCCACTAGTGATAATCAGTGGGAGCACAAAGCAAGTTTCTAATTGTCCATATTTCCAGCTGCCTCAAATAAACAGCATCGGAACTCCCTCAATATGAGCACAGCCAAAAAGACCTTGCTTTCTCTTTCCTTGTTTATATCATGAGGATCCCACCTATGCACCAATCATTTTCAGTCATTTCTGTAAAATAAAACTTCACTGTGAATGGAACAGTCTTGTAGGTCTCCCAGAACTGGTGCTTGTGGTGATTCCAGTGGGGCAGTTGGCATAGATGGCAGGTTACCTGACTGCTGAGTGAAAGATGATGCATTTACTTGGCTTGGAATGGCCAGAGCTCAACAGGTAAGATCCCACCTGTGTCAAGAGTGTGACCCCAAGGAGCTGATACTGCCACAGAAATTCTCTCAGCTTCTTGCCCCAAAGCTGCCATGAAAACTTCACAGCGTGGGCCATCATCCCAAACATCTCACTCAGACACCCTGGCCAGTAACACTGAGGTAGAAGGAATGGCAGATGTTACATCCAAGGAGTTGGACTGCAGAATGTGCTGGTATTTGATTAGGTTTTCCATAGGTTGCTGTTGCCTTCTGCATGACATTTTTATGGCAAAAGAGAGTACAACAAGGCTCTGGGTGCTGCCCTTGTTAAACCAGGGAGATAAACAGAAGGTATCCGGAGTACTGAAGGGGGAAGGGCAGGGGGGGACAGGAGAGATCCATTTTTGCCAGACTGCAACTATTCCAGCTTCAGAGGACAAGAGTGGAGAAGTTTGAAGAGTAAAGCCGCGGAGATTTGACAAGCAGGCATTCCCCTGGCTCTGTTGTCAGTATGCAGACAGGCAGCGCAGTTCCTTTGGCACAGAATTGCTGCAGTGAGCTGATGAAGATCTTTTCAGTCCCAGGGCTTCCCAGTGCTGTCATGACAACAGCTACTTTCCCGGTCCTGCTGAAACCCCCTTTCACATTCAGTGAATGCCGGGCACAGAAAAGTAGGTTGTTCTCATCAGTCTCCCTCTCTCTCTCTCTCAGATTTGATTGACTGAGAATAGGGAGGGGCACTGTACTTCTACAAGCTTGGCTTATTTTCCACGACCATGATGGATCCTTCATCCTAAGGGAGAGGTTTGAAGAGTTACGAATGGCAAACAGTGTTTTAATAGCTCAGAAGACAAATCCACTCTCTGTAATAAGCATTTGTCGTTAGTGGCAAATGACAATGAGGTTATCCTGCTGGTTTTGTAATTGTTAAATTAGTTTTGATTACTTTGAGTATGACTTCTGCTGTTCAGTGAATACCCTAATAATGGCAATTCAAGTTTTTGGATGCAAATCTGGTTTTTGGATGCAAATCTGAACTTTCCTGAAATTCACACGTATGCTTGTGCTCAAGCCTATCAAATAATAACTTCCATTTAAATAAATTAATTCTGTATATCTCTAGCTGTTCGATAAACTTTCCATGACCTGAATTTTTCTTGTAACTTAAGCAGAGCAGTGGGGAGAGAAGATGAATTATCCAGCTGTTAGGATTTTGGGAAATCTGAACTTTGACACCCGTTCCATGACACTATCTTGCCCAAGGCTGGCCTGACTGTGTGATAAATGCCTCTCTTAAGGATAACCTCTCTCCCTTAAGTCTGTAGCATGCCAAGATCTGGCAGTCTCAGGGAATACATGATCTCACTCGCTTGTCATTTCTAATCTCACGGGATGTAGCAGGACCCTAAATTTGATGTACAGGCTATCGCGGGATTTCTGAATGCAGCCATTAGTCTTTCAGGCTGCACCTACACCTGCCTGCAGTGACTCCGTGCTTGGTCCCAGTCACACAGCTCAGCTGAGAGGCTGTGGCTCCCACCCAGGGCTCCCTTCCCATCTTTATTACTCACGAGGCAAGACACAAGTGGTGTGAACGTTGTTTTGATCCTCATGTGGAGCTGGGGTAAAGCCAGGGTATATGGTTAAATCTGGGAACCCAGAGAAATGCTTACTGGTTTTGCAGATTTGGCACTGCCTGTGTCTTTGTGTAATGTGGGAGTAATATCTCAACTTTACAGAATCACAGAATAGTTGAGGTTGGAAGGCACCTCTGGAGATCATCGAGTCCAACTCCCCTGCTCAAAGCACCATGAGCCAGAACAGGCTGCCCAGGACCGTGCCCAGGTGTGTTTTGAATATCTTAATGAGTAGTGATGCCACAACCTCTCTGGGCAACCTCTGCCACTGCTTGAAAGTGAAAGGGCTTTTTAAATTTTTTTTCAATAGAATTTTCTCTATCTCAGTTTGTGTCCATTGACTGTTGCCCTTCACCAGATGCCACTGAGTTTGGCTCCATCATCTTCACTTCCTCTCTCAGATCTTTATACCTTGATAAGATCCCTCTGAGCCTTCACTTCTCCAGGCTGAACAGTCCCAGCTCTCTCAGCCTCTCCTCATCTGACATGCTCCACTCCCTTAATTATCTCCAGGGCCCCTTGCTGGGCCCACCACAGCATGTTCTGGGAAGCTGAGAACCATGGTTGGAAGGACACGTGTTCACAAGAGCTTGATCTTGGAAAGAGAAGTGATTCTTCCAAGAAAAAGAAAAAAAGGCAGGTGGAAAAAAACCCACACAAACTTTATAGCTAGATTTGGGCAAGGGAAATTTCATGTAAATTTTATGAAACATTAATTTTAAAAAAATCTAAAATTGTTCTGTGGAAAACTCATATTCTAGTTATGACCACAAATTGAAGAAGGGGAGTTTTAAAGTAATCCTAGAATGTGGAAAAGCTGTTGTAAACTTGTATTCTTTCCAAGCTGTGATTTGTATTTAATTAGCATTCAATTAATTATGCATTTCTGTTTGGTTGTAAAGGTTACACACCGGTTTTGCAACATGCAAGATCTTGATTACTTTTATGGTTTAGAAAGGAGTCTCCATGTGTGCAAAGAAAGCCTCTGCTCCCGACTTCACATCTACATTTTTAGAGAAAAAAAAAAAAGGGATTTACTGCCTAGTGTGCTTGTGCAGAACCTCCCCTCCCTCTGTTGGGATGACCTCCCCCTGGTTTTATTGGAAGGCTCCGTAGCTACTGACCTGCAGAAAATATATGGGCATACTGGAGGCAACCCTGTGTATGTGCTCAGGCACACACCTTCATTTAAAGCTGGAATCCAGCTCTGTTTTGCATAAGAATGTTGAAAATACAAATTCCCCAAATTAACAGCATGTAAAGACTCTTATAATCTTGAAGCAAATATGTTAATTATCGCTGGTTAAAACTAATCTAAATGACACCATTTAAGAATGCTGATTTTTCTGAGACTTGGGAATTTTGGCTGCCTTTTATTGAAAAGGAGGAAAGTGTGCCAAATAAAACATGTACACAAGGAGATATAAGATACTTTGCAAGCAAAAGATGATTTATATAGTTTTTTAATCATGATATAAAATATTGGTGATATTAATGACAGAGAAAATATGCTCTATTTTCTTGTACAGTACTGCATATATTACCTGTTCATATGATGTATTGCATCAATTATTTAAATTTTTCAATGTAGCATTTGGAAAACTTTCTGAATAGTTTCAAAGAAAATCACAACCTATTTTTAGCATATACTTGTGCACGTCCCTGGGACTCACAAAAATTGAGAGACATGGGGTGACAGGATTAATATTCAGATACACAAGTGCAGAAGTACTGCAAGTAGCTTTTGCTTCTGAAGCAAATTCTGAGTTTGTTCTCAGTGGTATCCATAATAACTAATAGCTTATCACAGCTAAGTAGTCCCTACTTGAAATTCTCTGCTTATGTTTCAGTTTTTGCAACAAGCTGGGGAGCACATCAATGAGCCATATCACGAGGCCTTCTCACGCCTTGAACTCACAGCTCTGTATCTTCCACTTACAAGAGATCTTCATGCTTGTTTTGCTTTTCATGTTTTCCTTCAATATAATTTGACAGCAAATTGAACATCAATTAGCGTGCATTTCAGAGAAGAGGTTTTATGCACTTGTAAGGTATCTGATTCCTTTCCATTACGTCAGTGGAACACGGGCTTCCTCTGCCTGTTCGTGTTCGTAGGTGGCTTTAAGGAGAGGTGCCCTCATCTCCACTGGGCTGGCACGTTGTTACCAAAATACAAATGCAAACATAATGAATGTTAAAATGTGCTTTTGGATAAGCTCCAGAACGACAGAATGGAGTTTTGCATTCCTGAACTAAGTCCTGGTCCTTTGTGTCACCTTAACAATTTTTTTTTATTCTTCTGTTCTTCTTTTCCTCATCCCCAGAGTGGACACGGTGACATTTAACTGAGCTGTCTGGAGTTTCCTGGAGTTCCATGAGCTAACAGCAACAGAATGGCATTTTATTTTTTTTTTCCCTCCTAGTTACCACGAAAAGCAGTTCCTTGGTCTAGCTCATGGCATGAATTTCAGGGACAGCTGTGCTGGCACAACAGAAGAGGCAGCGTTGTCACCGTGAGAGCTGTAACAAAGCAGGAGGGGGCAGAGGGGGAGGAAGGTGCACAGCCCCAGGGAGGGCTCATCGCCCCACCGGAAGAGAAGAAGGACCCAGCCCAACATTCATTCCCTTCTTTTGGTTGACCCAATCTAAGCATAGCTTGAAGCTTCTTACAGTCGTGGTACCCAAGCAAACAGTTTAGGGAAAGATTAAAGGCAGCTTTGAAAAGAAAAGAGTGTGGAAACAGAGTTTAAAGGGGGAATTAACTGGGTGCTTCAGGAGAGGGTGGGGTCAGAATTGCAGCGTGAGGCAGTTTCAGTCCGGTCTGAAGGGAAGGGTGAGAACTCAGTGCTGGGTACTTATTTGAAGCAATGAGAGAGTGCAGCCTCTTCCTCCAAACCTTGAATTTGGATGGGGAAGGGTGGGGCAGAAAGAAGGGAAGGGTGCAGTTTCCAGAGGCTGCTGAGCAGGCAGAATACTGTGAGCAAGGTGAGTCATGAGGTTCAGGCAGTGCTTAAGACATGCATGCGGAGGCAGGGGCTGGAGAAGGGAGCTCAGTGACCAAAGGCTTAGTTTTACAGAATTCCCGCTGGTATCCCAGCAAGTGCAAGACAGGATGTCACCTTTCCTGCACCTTAGGCCTGTTCATCTTTTCTTCTCTCTTTATAGGCCTTTCTTGCTGTTTTGAAGTGTTTTACTTGCATACTATACATCAGAGTAGTAGGCTGATCAAATTTAGGGAAAAAAACCTCAAGAAAACTGCCTTACACATATGAAATCTTCTGGGGATCTCACCTAACTGTCCTTGAAGAAAACCCCACAAAATAGCAAAATTGTTGTGACTTGAGAAGAAGCTTCTTGCTTGGAGTTTGTTATTGATTCTGCTGTCAGTGTGAATGCCCGGCACCCTGGTGTTCCTGAGGTAAGAGAATAAAATCTCAATTTCTTCTCCCTGCTTTGCTGTGTCTGCAGGTTGGTTCTTCTTGCACTGGTAGGTAATGGTTCTGCTTGGAATCTCTGTTTGTGAACAGGTTTCTCCTGGTTTATCTACTGGTTTTTTTTGGTTTTTTTTAAATTTTGTACTTTGATGATTTCTCAACACGAATGTCTCAGCAGAGAAAGCTCACTAACCAGTAATCATTGCTGCTTGCACTTGATTAGGACTTTACAGCACTCAAGGACCAAGCCTGGACACAAAATTTTGTGATTTTGAAAACCTGAGAGCAGGACATCAAGATACTATCACAGAGTATTTCTTCAGTGACTGCCTGCTGCAGCAGTGACCCGTTTGGTAGCGATCTCTTGCTTAAATGCCAAGTGATTTTTATCAGGCAGTGGAAATGTCCTGAGGTTTCCTCGCCTGACCGTCTCTGAATACACAAGTTACCTAATGAGCTGGCGTCCCTACCGCCCTGCTTAGGAGAGCGGGAAGTGGGAGGTCCGAATCGCCCTGCTCGGCTCTCGGTGCGGGAACACGAGGAGCCTTTGCGTGCAGACACCGCCTTAACAAACCGAGAGAGACTTGGGGGAGGGAAAAAAAAGGGCAGTGACCGGCTTGTGAGCACACAGCGGAGTGAATCTGGACAAGTTACACTAGGGTACATTGAGTTCTTTGTGATGACTTCCCCCCCTTTTCATCTCATAGTTTATGAAAAGCGTCTTTTACGTATTTTTGGTTTCTCATTACTTGATACCCCTCTGATTCTGCCCCTCGCTGCAGCAGAGAGCTCCAAAAGAGCATCAGTGGGTAGAAGAGACATAGGAATTATTTCACCTACTGGCGTTTTCTGACTGAATCAAAGGGTGTCGTTTGTTTCTGAAACGTGACGCTTCGTGTTTGCTTAGAGCAGTGACAGCAACACCCCCCGGGAGCCCCGCACCTTCTTCGGCGAGGAGCAAAACACAGCCCACGCTGTTCCCGGGAGGAAGGACAGGACAGGATGTAGAAGCTCAGGATTTGGTGACTATTTAGGTGGATTTAGTAGACCTGCTTTCCATATCTTACACAGATGAAACAGCATTACAGCTGTTCTTGCCTTTTTTTCCTACACATATATTTTTTTAAAGCATTCTTACCACTTCCACTTTCTAGCCGAGGGTGGCTTCTAGAAATCTGAGAAACTTGACATTTTTTTTGCTGTTATTGGTTTCCAAAGTTTGTTATGCTCCTCTGCAGGTTAAAGATGTCATTGGTTTGATTGAGGGGATCAACCCAATCGTGTCCCTTTGTCGCTCTTTCAGTGCTGTGGCATCTGTTTTGATGCTGCTACACCACGGGCTGTTCTTGTTGCTGAAAACAGCTACTAAGTCTGCTGATGGGCTGGGAGCCATCTCCAGCTATGCAAATGCAGGTCTTAGGAGCACCTTTTCCAGATTTTAACCCTACACGGTTAACTTCTCCTGGGGATATGCCAGAGATGCCTGCTGGAACTTGAACTGGTCATGTTCTTCCCAGTGTGCAGAAGGCACGATGTTTTTCTGGACTGAGTTGTGGTTCTGTGTTTTGTTGTTCGTTTTTAAATTAAACTACCATAGCGTCATGATTTTGGTTTTAAATGTGGCAAGCTCTGTAAGAGTTGGGTAAAGACTGACAGATGTATGACATTTACAATTCACGTGGAATAGCATTTTATGCTTTCAATTGCCCTCTTCATCCCTCCAATAATTTGTCAAATTACCTGATTTTTTCTATGTGTTCAGATTCTACCCATCTTCCTGTTCTACTGCAAATCCCCATCCTATAAACTTTTTCTAATCACTTCCATGTGACGCTTTATCAAATGCTTTCTTGATGTCTGTGTACACAAGGCTCTTCTCAAAAAGCCTGTCACATTAGTCTGGCATGATCTACCTTTTGTAAACTTTATCCTATTTTAGATTATTATTAAAATTAATTTTCAAACTCTGTCCTGAAGTCTTGTATGTGACTGACAGGCATTCTGTTGAGTTATCCTTCACCTTTCCCCTTCTAGACATACACCGATGGTTTCTTCCTTTTCAGGAAGTATCTCCAGAAGTGAGTTTAGGTTTGAGAGGAAAAAAATGAACAAATTTCCACAGTTTTAGTACACTAAACTCTATGGCTTTAATTTTGTTTAAATTAAGTAATCCAGTGATTTAGATTGGGTATCAGGAAGAAATTCTTCCCTGTGAGGGCGGTGAGGCACTGGCACAGGTTGACCAGAGAAGCTGTGGCTGCCCCATCCCTGAGAGCGTTCAAGGCCAGACCGGACGGGGCTTGGGATAGTGGAAGGTGTCCGTGCCCCTGGCGGGGGGGTTGGAACTTCCAACCCAACCCATTCCATGACTCTGTGATGTTTCGCCTTCCCTTTGGTCACACAGCCTGTGCCCGGTACCAGCGAGCCCCTGCTCTGCCAGGGGGTGTTTAGGGCCAGTTTGTCCGAGTTTGTTCTCTCCCCTCACGGCACAGCGCGGCCGCTTTCCCCATTCCTGTTCGTCAGTATCACGGAAACCCTTTTCCTGGCTCCTCCGTGCCTCAGCCAGCACGTCCCCCTCGGCCATTCCCGCCGGCAGTTTCGCACCGTGCCCGCGCAGCTCCCGTTCTCCCTTTCCCGAGAGTCCCTGTTCCCTCCTTCCCCCTCAGTGCCGCGAGGGGAGCGCGGGGCGCCGGCATGGCGGGGCCGGCGCTTCCGCGGGGGTTCGGCCGGACCCTCAGCCCCCTCCCTCCGGCAGCCTGGGCCCGCCCAGCTCCCGGGAATTCCACACGGGAGTGCTGATGTCCTGCTGTGGGACGCTGTGGGGCTTGTCCCGGAGTGGGACCGGGAGAGCCTCGTCCCGCGGGATTCCCGCTTCCCCCGGGGGGGGGGGGGGTAGTGGGGATGACGCCATTCCAGCGGAGCGCCGGGATCCCCCGGAGACTGAGGCCAGGATCCCTTGGGGATTCAGGTTGGGATTCCCGGGGGATTCAATCGGGATCCTGGGGCTATTCAAGCCGAGATCCCTGGGGTATTCCGGCCGAGATCCCCAGGGATTCCAGCCGGGATCCTTGGGCTACTTAAGCCGAGATCCCTGGCGATTCCAGCCGGGATCCCAGAGGATTCCAGCCCCGTGTCCCCCTCCCCGCCACTCTGTCCCGTTCCGTGGGCGGCAAGCGCCGCCCCGCCCTCCGCGCGTTGTTTGTCCCCGGGCGCGCTCCGTAGCGCGTGCGGCGGTGGCGGCACGAGCCGGGCCCCGCCCCCTCCGTGCCCCGCCCCGCCCCTCCGCTGCCGTTGCGGGCGCGCGAGGCAGGGCGCGGGCGCGCGCACCGGGGGCCGCGCGCGGGCGCGCGCACGGGGCTCTCTCGCGCGCACGCCCCCGCGGCGCGCGGAGCGACTCGCAGGCGCCATGGCGGCCGCTCGCTGCAGCGACATGGCGGAGCCGCCGCGCCGGCCGCTCGGGCAGGCGGCGCCCGGCGCCGGGCACGACGAGGCGGAGGCGGCCGCGGAGGTGCCGCGGGAGGTGGCGGCGGCCGCCGCCGGCGCGGCTGGGTCCTCGTCCTCGCCGCCGCCCTCGTCGTCGGCCGCGGCGGAGCCGGACCCGCTGCTGCTGCTGAACGGCGAGGCGGAGAGCATGTCGGAGCCCAGCCCGGAGAGCGCCAGCCAGGCCGGGGACGGGGAGGACGAGGACGAGGAGGAGGAGGAAGAGGAGGAGGAGGAGGAGGAGGAGGAGGGCGGCGAGGAGGAGGAGAGCAGCCTGGTGGGCAGCAGCAGCAGCAGCACGAGCAGCGGCTGCTGCAGCGACGAGACCCGCTCGCCGAGCCCCGGCGGCGGCAGCGAGGCCGACGCCAAGGAGGAGCCCAAGGGCCCCCGGGGCAGCCAGGGGGACGGGCCGGGCCGCGGCGGCGGCGGCTCCAGCTCCTCCAGCAGCGTGTCCAGCGGCGGCGACGAGGGGTACGGCACCGGCCCCGGCACGGGCGGCGGCAGCAGCTGCGGCAGCGCCACGTCGGGCGGGCGGCGGGGCAGCCTGGAGATGTCCTCGGACGGGGAGCCCCTCAGCCGCATGGACTCGGAGGACAGGTCAGTGCCTGGGTGTCGCGGCAGCCACAGGTTTCTCCGGCCAAGTTGTGCCGGGCCCCCGCCCCTGCTCCGCGGGCCCCCCCGGCACAGCCCGGCCCTGCCCCGAGAGGAGGGGGCGCTCCCCCGGCCCCGAGAGCCCCGGGCGGCCCCGCCGGCGCTGCCTCCTCCCGCCGCCTCTGCCCTGCGGGTCTTTCTCAGACGCTCCTTTCGGGTTTCCTCAGGGCTGTGTCCTGGCGTGTGTGGGGTGTGCTGAGGCTTCGGAATGGGAAATGCGTTCTCTGGATGCGGTTCTACCTGTGGCCGCAACAGGGGCTCTGCTCTAGAGGCAGAAAGCCGATGATCACGTCTTAAAGCGTAAGGGGGAAAAAAAAAATCTAGTTTGCTAAAATAAAAAAGGGAGACCAGCCCTTCTGTGTTACGTGTGCACAAGTAACAGACATGCATAGCACTAAGCGAGGCTTTGGAGGCTCAAATTCGTCTTTGGGTGAGTTCTGAAATAGTAAATGTGAAGATCAGTTCTTGAGGTTTTTTGTGTTAAAGCTACACGTCTCATTTTACCCAGATTTTAGCTTGGATTCTTGTGGAAAGGCACTACCAAATTCTCAGACATGGCTGGATATTCCACCTTTCAGGTCTGTTTCAGCCTCCTAAGTCAAGCATTTCAAAGAACATGGCTTGTGTAGTAGCTTTCTTGCATGTTACGTGCAACAGTTTAATTGAAAAGCTGAAAATAGGATGGAAAATGGTCATAAGAACAGCCTTACAGTGCTGTGTGTCCCTTTACTAATTAGTCCCTTCAAATAGTTTAACAAACTTGTACAATTTTTCCGTTTGTTTAGCAAAAAAAGTATCAGACTTCCCTGCTAGAGTTATATTTAAGCAACAATTACAGTTTTATTTGTACTTTCTTAAGATAATTTATTTAATTGTTAAGTGTGAAGAATTATGTGGTTTGGTCCAGAAACGTGGTTTGAATATATGTCAGATCAAAATCTGTGTAACTACACAAATACCCATATTTCAGAAGTGGGGCATGACTAGATCTGACCTCGAGGCTTAAAACCAACCAAACAAAACCCGGTGTGAGTCAGTTCCCCAAAAGCACGTAATTGACCTAAAAGTCTTAAGAAAAAAATTCATTTCTTTGGTTTCCATCTGACTTTTGAGACTCATTGAAGTCACATTTTCTTTCTTCCAAACTTGTGCAAGATGGAAGGGGGGTGTGGATGTTGGTGGTCAGAAGCTGAGATTTTATGTGAAATTGAGTAAGTCTGGGAGTAGACTTCTGGAAAAACATCAGGTACATAAAGACATTTTAAGATTCTTGTTTTTCGTGGAATTAAAGTCTGAATCTCACCCTGATCTTATCCAAGTGTATGTCAGTTTGTGGGTTGAGGAAATAACTCGCAGGGGTTTTCTGGAAGTAATGTCACCGTGCCTTGTGCTCTCCAGAGCCGCTGTGGTACTTTCTTTCTCTGTCATTGTTCTTGTGGTTCTCTTGCTGTAGTCACACGGTTAAATCCACGTGTGTGCCCATCGTTCCTTCTTCCCTGCACCACCGGTACCGGCTCAGTTGCAGGAGCGGGACTGTTTGTGTTTAGTGGTTTAAATGAGGACTGTGCTTTGTTTTTAATCTTTGCAAAGTTTTATCTTGAACTTGGGGTGCTGAGAGGGCATTTTGTGCCATAATTTCAAAGCCTGTTTATTGAGTTGGTTAGGAAAAGAGCAATGGTACCAGGAGTGCCATTTGTTGTTCCTGGGGATGGAAAATTTCCTTTGGTGTGTGCTCTTTGCTGCAGTGTGTTAGAATGCTTTATTATTTTTGTCACATGTAGTCCAGCAAGTCTTTTGCTTGACATAGTGATCCAAATGATTGCTGCTGCTTGGAAGGCAGCCACAGCATAATCCTGTGCCTCTCAGACAGAGTGTTGTAAAAGGTAGGGGATGAGCTAAAGAGTATGTGAGTTGGAATGGTGAAATACCAGGGTAGAGCTGGGAACAGTTTAGTCTTAAAGCTGGAGGTACAGGTTTATGATAATATATATTGAAATCCTGAAAGGCTTAATCATTCATTGGTTTGGTCACCTCTGCATTAAAATGGAAGTTCTGTAACTATTAAGAGAATGATATTTTATGTGTTAAGTGCTGTTTTATATGAAATAATTTATTGAACAGTACTTCATGACCTTTGCTGACTACCTGTGTCTCTTAAGTCCTGAGGAACTTGGTGTCTCGAATCTCAGAGTGTTGTAAAGTAAGATCACCTGGAAGAGGGAAGAGAGAGAAAAGGAAAGAGATGGAATTAACAGGTTTGATTTTGCAGTCCGTGGGTTTAGCAGGAGGAGGGTGGTGGAAGGGTGTACCTGCTAAGACTGTTGTTGTAGGCAGGTTTGGTAGCATTGAGATCATGCCCCTGGGCTTGGGATTTTTTTCTCTTGTTTCGTCTTTAGAAAATTTGAATGAATAAGAGGGTGTGGTAAGAGGGCCTGAATTCCATGAGTGATCAAATTCCCGTTTCCCTATGTATGTTCTTTATAATTTTCCACAATACATTATCTCTGATTTTTGGCTTAGTGGTATCAAGTATAAAATACAAATAAAACAGCTGAAGAGGAAAATCTTGCATATGATCAAAATCTAACTACTGTTCAGCAACTTCTATTATTAACATTTTAATGCATTTTAAGAGTATCTGCTAATAGAATAAATAATTGGAGGCATTACTGTAGGAAATTTGTAAGTATTTATAAGAACACGAAAAACAAATATAATGGTGACCATCGACCCCCTGAAATTTAGAGTGAATTTTAACATTCCATTTCCATGCACACAGACTTTGTATTTTTAAAAAATAGGCTTATTTTCCCTGCCAAAAAAAACCCAGAAACAAAAAAGCAAAACCCAGAGTGATACCTGGGATAAATTACCAGGTGGCATTTTCAGCTCAGAGGGAGAGTTCAGTGCAGTAACTCCAGGACTGGTTGATCTGTAACCATTCAGTTTTTTATTTCCTGGGAACTGTGCTAAGTTCCCACTACTATGCAGAAGTTTGTGTAGGACTTTCCGAGCAAGCTGGCTGAGTAATAATAGTCTGCATTCAAGTGTAGTTATCCTCTGGATTTACAGTTAGAACAAAGACTATTATCAGCATGTGAATGCTGGTCATTTTCTTGTGCCTTTCCCTAATTTGAGACATGTGCTGAAAGGATGGATGTGTCCCTCCAGGGTCCTCTGGAGCTGCTGGTCTTACTGCAATGCTGAGAAACTTTTGATAGGACTTTAAAAGAAGAAATAATGGATCAGTTAACTTGTAAACACAGTGTTTGAGTTTCGTGTTGGGTCACAGGTACTGAGGCTGGACATAAGCTGATGCAGGATTTGGGTATAAATCAGCTGAGGTGAATGCAGTGGAGATGCATCTGTAGCTCACTGATGTGTTATTGCTGAACTGGGGTATTTTCTTACAAACACAGTGTTAGATTACTGAAATAATTTAATTATTGTTTCCTGGAAGGTTTGTTATGGAAGTATATTTTAATCGGAAATCGTATAATCAGATTTTGTTTGATTTAGAAAACAGTGGTAGATCTTGCTATTTTAAGAAGTTGAGCAGATATATAAGTAGTAAAGCTTTATGAAGGGTTTTTTGTTCACACTTGTACATTTGTCTTGTGTCTTTGTACTCTCACCTAAAGTTATCCCTGGGTTTCTGTTCTTGCATCATCTTTACCCTCCTTAGTTCATCCTTTGCTCCCTCCTCTTACAGACCAGTCAAGGAGCACTGGAAAAGAACATTTTAGCTGCAGTTTTCAGCTGTTTTGCGGATACCTAGGTGCTGATTGACTTGCTGGTAGGCCAAGTGTAACAGGTTGTCTTTGGACCTTATGCAGTGATCTTTCCCTCAGGCACGGCACTAATTAGTGCCCATCTTTGTCACAGAGTGGGCAATTTTCATGTAACTTGTAAAGTTTTATTTTCCTTTTTTGTTTGGGGTTTTTCTTGGGGTTGGGCTTTTTTTTTCACATTTATTATTATTCACCAAGACAAGCAGTTATTGTGAGTTACTGACTAAGGAATACTCAGTAATAGTCAAGGAAAATACCTTAACCACGTTAGACTTGCAGAATACTTCTAGAAATGTTATTATTCTGTTCCTATTTAATAGGTGGGTAGTTTTGAAACCAGACATTTCAGAAAAGTTTTTCACTAATAAACCTTTTTGTGCTTCAGATTGTCAGGTTTGTTCATTTTACTAAGTGAAATGGGGCTGTGTGAAACTAACAACTTGAAAAATAAGAAATCTGGACGTAAAAAACACAGTTTCTGGTCTGATTCTTTTTAATCTTGTTTAAAATGGAGGCCTTCTCAGCCTTTAAGATGTATGCTGATTTGAAAATGTTAGTTGTTTCAAGTTTTAATTACAGTCTTTATCTAGCTTTTGAAGTCTTAAAAGTGAAGAATTTTCGAGACTGACTCAGCAGCGGCATGTGAGCTGCATGAGTGATGTTTATGAAGGCAGAATAGTAAATTTGTAATATAATCAGGAAGACATGTGGTACTAATAGGTGTGCTTCATGTGTCCATGTGACCAGATTAAAAAGTGCTTCAGGCCTCTCTGTGCTGCACAGTCTCACTTGTTCCTATCCAGGAAGTGAAGAATCATTCATTAGCACTTGTGGCAAGGTGGTTAAGTCGTTAAAAGTTTTTTTTTTTTTTAGAGTGTGTGTAATATTGCCATGTCAGAGTGAGCTGTATAGAAGTTCACCCGAGTTTCCAAAATTCTGCTGAAAGTGATATTTTCAGCATTTCTGACTGCATTTATTGCTGTAGTTGTTTGCTTTCAAATTGCAAAATAAACCCCTTGTTTCTTTAATGGTTATGTTCAGGCCTTTCTGGCACTGGAGAAAATAGCTTTTGATGGGAAGACAAAACAGCCCGGATATTTTGTATGGCGAGTATCTTTATTGCTAAAGCTGTTGGTTGGTATAATTGAGTGGTTAACATGAGGTCTTTTTGTGAACTAGATGAAAGAGCTTGGTATAATGAGCTGTTATAGTTATTGTAGTAAGATGTAAATATACTTCATAGAATTTGAGAAAAACATTTTCCTATTCAGTGTGTGAGAGAAATGGTTTTACTTTTATGTTGGGTTTGTACATCCACACAGGTCTGTGTGCATTTTGTGTTGGTTTGTGACATCATCAAGTCTGGTAACTTGAAAATACAAGGTTTGATTGGTGGGTTTTTTCAGGGAGTTTCCTAGGCAGTAGTGGAAAAAACCTGTCTGCGTATTTTTTCTTTCCCCCCTCTTACTTTTCAGAGGAGTTAAACAGGGTGTTACGTGCAGCCTGAGCAGCCTTTTGGCAGAGATGTGATACCATGCATTTGTGGAGCTGGTCACAGATAAAACCGACTCTCTTGAATGGTGCAGTGGAAATGTTCTGTCACGCTTACCACAGCTTTCCAGTACCTTTAATATATTTACCTATTTTTTGGAAACCCCTGCCCGGTTGGAGAGTAACAATGGGGGAATGAGCAGCATGGAGAGTGAGCATGGAAGACCTATGGAAGTAGGACCCATTGCATTGGGGGAGTTGTAGAGCAGTCTGCTGGTTGGGTGGGAAAGTGAGTACACGGATTAGAAGGGAGCAGATGGAGCTGTTGAGATGGGAATAGAGGTTTCTGGCAAGGGGATGACGTGAGGTACACGCAGAAAACTTTTGCTGTGATAGGGAATGAGGTATTTCTGATAGCCTGGGGAGAAAACGAGAACTTGACCCAAAGGAAGTGAAAAATTGGTCCCTCCTGTAACAGAGCCAAGTAATTGCAGGGAATCCTTGAAACAGGTGGGAATGTAATCTCCAGTTGTGCAGGAGAAGGGAACGGAAGAGGGTAAGGAACTTCTTTGTACGAACAGTGAGTTTTATCCACTCCTCCAGCTGCTGTTAAAGAAAAACAGGGGCATAACTTGCAGAAACACAAAAGTGGTAGTTCTGTAAGATTGTTTGAGGTAGAGGTTTCTTTGGTTCCATGTAATTGGTTATGTTTTATAGCTTTGTATGTATTGTATTTTCGAAGTTGTTCACTTTGAATATGAATGTGTTCAAGTAAATTTGTTTTAGAAAATGAAATATAAATATTCCGTGTTATTCTTGCTGTTTGTCATTGGTTTTTGTGATATGCTAAGATAGTGATTACAGTTCTCAGATTGTGGTTTTGCAACATTAAAAAACAACAAATAATTGGGGAAAAAATACGAAGCCTCTCACTTGTGTTACTGATGTACTTTTTTCCCTTAACCATGGGAAAATGCAAAAAAGAACTGGGATTTCTTTTCCCCTATCTAATTTTCTTCTCTATACTAGAATTTAAGTTCTTAAATAAATTTTGCTGAACTTCAGTTGCTAATGTTTAATGGATACTTTCTTTAATACTGGGTTGCTTAAGGTGTATGCCAAGGTATTTGATAGTGAGAGAAAAGCAAAAGATTTGTTATGATCTCGAAAGTCCTGTTATTATCCTGCTGCACTGTAGAGGAGTGGTGTAATTCAAATAGCTTGTGTAGGGTGAGAGGAAGAAAAATGCACATAAGTTGTTTGCGTTGAAAGACTTGCAAAACCCAAGATTATTGGTATGTATAATGGTATTATAATTTATTAAATATGCCTAAGTAATAACCTAAAGAATCTTCACTTAATGTTGTTCCACACAGCATCTTGTACAAATTATTAGTTCCCCTGTAAAATTGCAGTGAAGCCCTTATTTTGGTCATTATAGTTTATTGTGTGCTGTAATAACAACTTAGATTCCGAATAAAAGAAAAATCTTAGATGTGCAAACGAAATATTTTCAGTATATGCAGAGCAAGGAGAGAAATGTAAATTTTTGTTTTCCTTTGGAATAAAAACTATTTTTGGCATGTCTTTAAGTAGACTTTCCTAGGCTAGCTTGCATGCTAAGTTATAGATTAGACAATTGATAGAAATGGAAGGTAACTCAGTGTCCAGCAGAACAGAAATCAGACCTTAATTTATGACCTTTCTATTATGAATTGAGCCAATTAGTGGAGTTTTTCTTTGCAGGCTTCTCTGCTTTTGGTGCCTGATTAATACTTGAAGTAGCAACTATTCACTGGGGTATAAATAGGCAAAGCTGCTACTTTATACAATGCTATCCTAGCTGTTTCCCTAGTATTTTCCTAGCTGCTACCCTAGTAGTTTTATTCTGTATTAAGTTGAACCTAACATGACGATGACTAAAACTGGAGGGTTTTTTTAGGTTTCCTCTGTGTTTTACATCTCTCTGTGGTCATTTTGTCTTCTGCTCCTTCTCTGTGTTGTGTTCTGGGGGTGAGGGAAGGTATCCTGAGGTTGGGAGAACGGGAGGGTTGTAGTTACAGTGGTGTCAAGGAAATCTCACCCACACCTGGAGGCTGTTCCCTTCCCGTGCTGATTAGGCTACTTCATACTGATTATGTTCTTGATTATGTTCTTGGAATGGGGAGGAAGCACTGTCAAAAAACCAAATTATTTCTAGTGGTTCTTTGAATGAATGTGTTTCTTCTCTGCTTTTCTTAAGCTGTGCTAGTAAGCATAGTCTTTTATCATTTTCAATTATGAACCACTTGTTGCTGTTCCCTAACTTTGCAGGGAGATGATGAAGTTGAAGGTAACGAGGTTCCCAGAAATGAAAGTCAGTTTTATTTGTATCTTTAAGGCAGAATTGCTCACAGTTTCTTGATTTGTGTAATTCTTTTTCACGTGTAGTCTTTGTGCTGTCATATCACAAGGGATGTATGTTTAACCTGCTCTATTTTCTCACTTCTCCTTGGATGTTTTGGCATTCCAGGTTCTTTTTATTGCATTGCGTGTTCCTCTGTGTGCCACAAATTCTGTGTTATGTAAGTGTGATGAGCCCAAATATTCTAGGGCTAGCAATCTAAATAATCAAAGTAAGTGATCCAGAAGAGTGGAAAAAGCTCTAGAGGTGGTGAATCATAACACACTTTCTCAGTCTTGTTTTGTTTCCTGTGCATGTTTGTTATTTTAAGTTCCTTCGATTTCTCTCAAAGAGCCTTCCTATCTTCCTTGGTTTAATATTATCAGTGTGAGTGTTTGCAGCTTTGTTCCCTTTTCTAGGTATTTATACTTTATCTATACGTAACTTTACTCTAAAATAAGCTGCTGCTTCAAAAAGAATTTCAAAACAAGTTTTTAATGTTACCACTTGTCATGCTGTATAAAATTCTCTCCCTCGACTACTTTATTTTCCACTGTGTTGATTTCTTAGTAGTCATATAACAGTATGTATATTCATTAGAGTTTTGCACTTTTGTTTTTAAGATTGATTTATAAATACTTTTTGAGTCTTGTTCATATTGAGAAATTTCTGTTACAATAACTTAATCTGTCTAAAGCATAGATTTGATAGGTTTGATTTCCAAAAAAAAGGAAAAAAAAAAGGCATTAAGTGATTCAGAAGCACAGCTGCTTCCAAGTGAGTGGGTGCTCTCTTCAGTCATGCAGTCCTGGAAATCATGGTCTTTTTTTCTTGCTGTAGAAAGTTGCTTTAATGTAGCTTTTACTTACCTAAAGGTGTCAAAAGCCTAAAGGTGCTTCTGGAAAATGTTAGACCACCAAACAAGACTGTTTTTCTTTTCTATCCCCCGGACTTTTTAGTATTCTGTCTCTTACTTCCGAGGTTGATTCTCTGTTGTGTTCCCTAAGTAAATTGTCTGACACAGGCGGTTTTTGCCTCCCTTTCCTCTGAAGAGCCACAGTCAGTTGTGTGGTCTGTCTGCTTTCGGGGGCTTTGGGGGTGTAACGTGCAAGAGCAGATGTGAACAGAAGGTACTGCCTTCAAAACACACGGGTGGACTTTCACTTCACGTAGTTCTGGCTTATTCTTTTGATCCAGGTATTCTCATTTCTTGTTGCCATGTGAATTATCTTTCTCTTTGGCAGCCATTTAGTGTTCTGCAATCTGTTTTTGTTCTGAGTTCATTTTGATGGTGGTTTACCTGTGTACACTGGGTTTTTTTGTACCGGTTGTAGGTTTTCCTGAATTCAGAAACTGATCATTATCAGTCATTATTTTGGATGCTTTCTATTTAATTAAAGACAAATTGTTTTTTTTTTTAGCGAAATCATAAAAAAAAGAAGCCTTAGAGATACAGGTTGCTGGAGTTTCTGTCTACTTTGAAGATTCTCTCTGTGTTCGTTGCTAGTTAGATGAAAAGAAACAGTGAGAGCTTTAAAGCATTATGTCATTTCCATACCACAGTCAAACTGTATCCATTAAAATAAGACAAACTATTTTGATTGTGGAACATAAATGTTTGGTATGGGGAATTAAATTGATAAATAATCATTGAAATTTAGTGGCAAGTTTATCGATTACCAATCTAGATGCATGATAAAATACCACATTTACCAAATATGGGCAGAGGAACAAAATAAGATCAGGCAAATGTCAAACTTTTCTGCTCTGTTATTGGCTTATGGTGGTTGCTCATGTTTTATGAACTCTCTTTTTCTTAGGATCTATTTTAATCTCACTTTTAAATTGGCATGATCATTTGGAGAGCATAAAGCAAGTATTAATTTAAACCTGCTTGGACACGGGTGTACAGCCGCCTTGAGCACTGCATTTCATTGCATCCTGGTTCCCCAGTGCAGGTGTTCTAAGAAGAGGTTGGCATTAAAGTTTGCTCAATACTTATTGAAGGACAGCAGAAGTTAAACCTTAGTCCAAGAAACGTAGGAATTCATTCTGCTTTCATTTAGGAGCCCATAGAGCAATTTCTGTTACTAATCTGTTGTATCTGTAGCTCCCATGTTTGGAAGTGATGGAGATAGTGTAAGAGAGATCAATAAAATCCCTCGGACAGGTGGAGGAGCTTCCTGTCAATGATGGGAGCTCAGGGTTGATAATTTGACCATTTTCAAGCTTTATCTTTGCTTGACCATTGATTGCATTAGAAGTAGTGATTGTAAATTTTTAAATTAGGTTGCATCAAAAAGCTGTAAAGCCACAAGTGGACTGTTGTTTTTGTGGAACTTGTCTGTTGGCCAGAGCTGTACACCGCAGTTTTCTGCTCCTTGTTTTGGAAAAGGAGTAGAGTAGTGACGAACTTGAGAAGTTTTTGTTTTCACTCCATACTTTTCCTAGTGAAATGACATAATGAAGTGCTGGGAGATGTCACAAGGCATATAATAATAATAACTACTATTATTATTATTATTATTCAGTGCGTCTGTTTTGACTTGGTATTTGTAATTGAATGATTGCATTTGGTGCTGTTTGTTTTCTTTTGGGATTAGTGCCTAGTTGTGATTTAGTTTTCCAGGTGGAAAAAGCTTTTCTGTTGATTTCTAAGCTTAAACTCTTGAAGTTGCTGTAATATGTCTTCCCGTTATTCTGAGGTTGTTTTATCTGAGTGTTACAGTTCAGTTTTCTTTCCGAAGCTTCCCTCATTTGGACTGGACCAGTGTAGCTGAAGCTCCATGTGGTCACTGACTATTGAAAGGGAAAGAACCTAGCAGGGTATTTATTTTTGTTTGGTTTGTTTATCTGTTTGTTTTCAATCCCTAAGAGGTTTACTTACTTCCAGTGAGGTTTGTAGTATTTGGATTCGGGGACAATCTGCCGATTTGATGTTTTATGACTGGATTATCGTTGTGTATTTGAGAAGAAACAGTTCTTGAGGCTTGCAGTGATGTAGCGTGCAGTGGGATTGGTTGCAGGTTTTAGCCACCCTGTAAGGCTGTGTTCCCTCCAATTTCTGCTGGTTTTAATTTGGTGCTTTGTAAGATGTGGTTATTCCTTATAGGATCTGTCACGGTCATTTCCCTTGGTGCTGGCTGAATTCAGCCGGGTCCTTTGGTTACCTCCTGAGCTGAACATCTGGGCACTGGGAGCTCGGCACTCTGGGTGGAGGTGCTGTTACCCTGAAATGAGCTCCTGTTGATCAGACTGAAGTGGTGCTTGTTGACCCTCAAGGGCACGGTATAAGGCCCATCTGTTAGGGCTGAATTTTGCCTGAGGGAAGGTTACTACAGTTAAGGTCTACAGGGAGTATGTTTAGCAGACATTAAAAGTATAATAGCAAATTGATTGGGCTTTTGTGCATGTGTTCGGTGCCTGGCTCCACTATTGCTTCAAGTGGACAGTTGCTAATGGGAATTCATGGAAAATAAAAATGAAATCTTGTTGTTGTTCTTTTGGGTTTTTGTTGATATTCATTCTAGACTCTTACTGTCTGTTGTTCTGAAAGATAACAAAAAAAAAAGGGAAAGAAAAAATGTTGGTGATTCCATTCACTAAATTCAATAGAAGGGATTACTTGCAGCAGTGAGGAGAATGATCTCCTCGGAGAGCCAAGTGTGTGTCAGGAATGATGTGCAGTATACCATTTTATTTTATGCATTAAGTCACAGGCTCGTTATAATTTGGTTATATTTTCATTCATATTTAACTGTACAGAAAAATTAGTACTCAGATGTGCACATAGAAAATATGTAGTTTAAAATTTGTGCATTTTAAATTTGGAATAATTTGGATTTCTTTTATTCCTTATAGAAAATATCCATATTTATGCAATTACAACAGTAGCTTAGTTTTGTTCAGATCCTGAAAGGAAAAGAATAATTCAGAATTTAAAGTGCTTGAAAAACTTAAGTTTTCTATAAAGTGAAAATGACTGGCAACTTCTTAGAAGTTTTTAGCTATCTTTTTGTTTTGTTTCAGGATTTTTTAAATACAGTTTGAACTAAATTTAATTGGCTAGACACATTTGCTTCATGTGCACATGTAGATTGTGTAGGTACTAATGTTTTAACATGATGGTTGTGCTAAAAAAATCTTAATCAGCTTGATAATGAAGATAAAATAAGTACAGGTAAAAATAAGACCTGAAACAGTGCCTCTGAGGTAATGGTTGCTCTGTTTAAGCTTGCATGTTTTTGCTTAGTGAACACACTTTAAATGTCAGTATCGTTTCAAAGCTGTTGATCTCTTGGTAGAGGGAAAATTTGTAGGAGAAGGGAAAAAAGTCTGACTCTGCTGAGAAGATTCTGTGTTTTCAGTTCTGCCTTTCTGCGTTTGACAGACACTGCCAGTGTTTGCAGACCTGGTAAAATGAGGTGTGGGTTTAGTAAGGTATTTCAGAAAGGCAGTCCTTGCCTCTAGAGCTGTGATTTTTACTTCGATTCAGGTGCTCAGATTAGGATGAAAATAGGGACAACATAAGATCGAAGACTATGTTGTGCTTGCTGTAACAGTTTTAAATTTTAGTAATTAGTCTTTTGAATGGTGCTTCTTAAAAACTGCTATTGTGTGTGCAGGCTCTTTCCAGCAGTGACTGTTTTTGATGCTCTATTGTTTGGGATGACCCCTGAGCTGAACTCTCTGAAACTCAAATGTCTAATGTTCTTCATCAGGCTATGGTCTATAGATCCATTACAATGGAGCTGGAGCCTGCTTACAGCTTGGGAGCAAACCCAGACCTGTCTGTCATTGGCAATAGGGGAATGCCACAAGCGCTTAAGTTCTGCTCGTGTCATTCTGCTTTGATAGCGGCCGTCAGGATTTAAACAGATCTCCTGGCTGCCAGAAAAGGGCTTAGAAAAAGGCAGAAAAACTTGCTTTAACTTATCTAGATAAAAATCTGTTTCAATTTGTTTTATTTCTTCGGTTTATTACCAGTCTTCGGGGTTTTTTTGTCTTTGTTTTGTTTGCCAGGATGTCTGTGTTTGTCTTACTGTGTTTTGTTTTCTCCTCTTTGATGCACATTATTACCTTCCCACTTGTAGGCTTTGTGGCTTTCAGATGAGAATGCAGGAGGACATAATTTCCATTACTACCTTTCCTTTTTAAAGGAATTTTCCCGTCTCCTGTATCATCCCAAAGATTGGACTGAAAAGCCCCATTCATAGATTGAAAGATACAGACAGTGTTTCTGTCCAGCCCTTCTTGGGCTGAGTTGATGCTTTCAGTCAGGAGAAGTCTCAAGTGGACTAGTTAACATGGTGGAGTATGTGCACACACCATGTGTCCTCCCCTCACACCCTGTCTGAAATGGCAAGAAACAAAGAAGTGGGTGAATCGGCAGCTCTGACACACACAGCGTTGCCGTTCAGTCTTCAGAGACTCAGCAGCAGCCACAGCTCTGACTGTAAAACTTATCTTTCTGCTTCATCTAGAAATGGCAGGTCAAGAGACCTCCCAAGGCAGTGTCTTTGATGCTAGATATACTGCAAACTTTTCTCTGAAAAGCTGCCTGATATTTTCTCACTGTATGAGAGACTAGAGAAAACTGCACACGCTTGAGCTGTGCAAGGCACTCGTGCTTCACAGCTTGTCTTTGCAGCCTTTGCCTCTTCCGTGGGACAGAACTCGCTGAGTGAGACATAGAAATTAATTCTGGGTTCTCAGCACTGTGAGGTGCCTGATCACCTGAAATATGCTGGCTCTGGAGGCACAGAGGAGGAAACAAAAAATGTATTTTACATTTTTATTTAACAGGTTATTTCTAGAGAAGGAATGTGCCAGGGCAGTGAGTTTCTTGCATTTTGGCAGGGTCTGTCTAGAGAACCGTCTGAAAACAGTGGTCTCTTTTTGTATGACTCCTGGCTATTTTGTTTCATAGGCAGTTTAAACTCTTCGTAAGAGTTTAGTTTAGTTTCTCTGGTAGGTCCTGTTACAGCAATATTCATCTGTGCTCTTTAATGTCCTACACAGAGGTCTTCAAACTAGAAGAAAGGAGGGCATTTTGTCCTAAATAAAACACTGAGCTGTTTCTACTCAACTGCGTTTGAGTTCTCTCCCCCCCCCCTTTTTAGACAGGATCTTGAACAGATTATAGAATCATAGTCCAGTGTAGCACTTCATCCTCAGTTTCTAAGAAATTCTGTAATACTTGGTTTAAGTGTTACGACCAACCTTTTTTTATTCCAATTCCTCTGATACAAAAATGTTGATACTGTGTATGCAGCTCTAATCTGTTAGCCCTCAGCAAACACTTAGGCTATTAGAACCAAACCCAGCAAACATTTAAACTACTATAAATAAATCAGCTTTCTAAGTGTTATTGGTTTCTCATGTCATTAATAACCCTACTTATCAGGATAGCTTTTTCTGGGTCAGTATTACTAGTTGACTTTTACATATTTTTAACCAAAAACAAGAGTAATTTTCTACAGGTAGGACAATATAAAAAAAGAACCTCCAAAATCTTACTATTTGCATTTCTTAGGCTGAAAAATTAGAGACCTGTGATTTTGTCAAGATACGTTGCATTGTTTTGCAATGTGAAATAAACGCACGTAGAATTAACCAGTTTGAGTTTTTTTCATCTCAGAGGAATTAATCAGATTTCATGCCTGTGAACTGGAGAAACCACACACACACCTCTGTGACACATACACCCCACACATACCTTTCTCCCCCTGACCAAAAGTCTTCCATGGGACTTGTTCAGCGTTCTGTTCCCTTACCCCTTTCCTGCTTAAAACCAGACTGTAAAATCAGGGAACCCTGGAGAGGACTGTGCTGAACACCCCTTGCAGTCTGTCCTTGGTCACCAGCACTGCTCACCCTCTCTCAGCTGGAAGTCTGTGGGGTGTGTGGGACAGGTACTGATGCTGTCTGTGGATGTGGAAACTGGTACTGACTGTAAATAGCTTGGAAGTTTGAACTCCTGCTGAGAGTATTTATGAAGCTGTCCTTTGGTACCTTTCAGCTGTGAGAAAGGCAGGGTCACTCATCCACCTGATCTGCTCTGAGGCAGCTGCTGCAGGAGTGCTGCTGCACTGCTCTGCCATCCTTGGCTAAGCAGCTTCCTGTTGGGACCACTGATCCGTGCAACATCACTGTCTTTGACAGAAGTGGCTGTGTGTTGTGTGTGCCCAAACCTACTGCCAAGTGCTGATTTTGAGAGAACTGTACTGGGATAGCTTAAACTGAGGGTGGGTGTGTGTGTGTGACAATTAACTGTTCAGTAACTAATTATTCAGGTTTTCTATAATCCTGTAGGTAAACTTTGCTTTCACGGTGCAGTATTTTTGGCCTAGGCATCAGCTGAGCAAGGAGGAGATGTCAGTCCCATAGCTGCATCTGTTGTGAGCCTGGCAGGGTGGAAAAATTAGGATTGCTTGCAACACATTTTGTATTTAAAGCTTCTGACTGTTTCCTGCAAGGATCCTAAACTGCTGTTGCCAGTAACTATAGTTAGTGGCTGTTAATGCTCTTGGGGCTGGTGGGTTCAGCACAGGGCTGGTTGAATTTTTGTTAAGCTTCCATTGAATATAAAGTAAGGTATTTGGGAAAGGCAGTAACATGAAACACATTCAAAACTGTATCTGTGGTTGGCTGCCATTTCTTTACTTGCTAATCACAGATTGGGAGATTGTATGTCACAAAAGGAATCAAGACTACTGGCTAGGGAGTCACCTACGGGAGCAGGGGGGAAATCACGGAAAGCTGTGTGTATTCAGGGTGTAGAAGAAGGAAAAAAATAAAAATAATGGGCACATGTGTACAGCAAATAGCCCATCTGACTTCCATGGGTAGAAGTTGTGCTTTCTAAATTGTTAGGTGATCTTTGAATTTGGGGGGGGGGGTGGAGAAAAAGGCAGGTGGTGTTTGTGTAGCATTTAGGAAGTATGTATTTGATATATCTTTGTTAAAGCAAAAAGCCTGTTGAAAAGGTCTCTAAAGCTTTCTTTTTAACTTGGAAAATAAAGGCCCAAGAATAATTGGTCAGTTTTAACAGTAGGTGGAGACAAATGGGTTGGAAGAAGATTTTCAAGGACTTTGTCTTTGGGATGTGGCATTTGGCATTTTCATGAATGCTACCTTGCTGGTATCTCTGATAAGAGTTTGCTTATGAAACCAAATTACTTAGGGTAGTTAAAACTAAAGCTTAACTGGGAACCATTGCTAAAGAGAATCTGGTCTTTTCACTATGGCAAGACTTTTTTTTTTTTTTTTTTAATTGAAAAATGCAGTGGAATCCACGTGGTGGGTGAGGAGGGGAAATCTAAAAAAGGCAAATATCTGTGATGATTTCAAATGTATCACAGAAAAAAGCTGCTAGCACAGTAGTGATTAAAAAAGATACAGATAATTCAAGAAGTCAGTAGTAGAGACTCCTAGAGCAAAAGAACAAACGTGCCAGTTATATCTTCTGATTTTGAATAAAGATGTAGTTTTTCTTTCATCCATCTCAGAATGTGTAATAAAAAACAACACTGACTATGTAAACAGTGATGGTCAAAATTATGAAACGGCACCTACACCTTAAAAGCAGAATAGTTTAACATAGAAATTATGTACAAGAGTTGGGAAAGAGTAGGGGTATGATAAATGATGGAAAATTATAAATATTATGTAGATCTGAATAGGAGATGACTTTTTTTTTTTAAATAATGTAATCAGGTTTTTTTTCTTGCACTTTGCTCAGAAGAATATTTAAAGACATTTATGCAAGAATTGCTGCTGCATAGTGGGCAGTGTTAGCAAAAGTGTATGTATATGTCAGGGGAAGTGACTCTTAACTGTACTTGTCCCCATTAAGACTGTGGATTACTGGGACTCATCCCAGTTACTCACATACTGGAGAGTCTCCAAGGCAGTTAGGATGCTGAAGCAAACACAATGTATGGAGAGACTGAGAGAGTGGTTTCTTTAGTTTTAGGATAAAGGAGGGCAGGGTTGTTGCTGTGTCCAGTGATCTGGTAGGGAGGTTTAAGAGTGGAGAAGGCAGAGTCATCTCAAGCCTGCAACGGCCAAGGATGAGAGGCAACAGTCAGAAGTTGCAACACTGGAAATTCTGATGAGATGTTGGGAAATTTTCTCCCTCCCGCGCAGCAAGGTTAGTCTGACATTGAGAAAATTGCTCAGAAAGGTAGCAGAAATTCCAGCCTTTGAAAACACCCGTTAACAACTCCACTGGGCAAGGCTACAAGCAATGTGATCTCACTTGCTGCTGTTTGGGGAGATTTGACCACCTGGTCTTTTGAGGTCCTGCCGAAGATGAGCTGCTCTGTAGTGCTGGGGCTTTGCAGAAGACAAAACATAAAGGTTCTAAAAGGCAGTGAACAGGTTTCCGAGATAAAAAAAAAGGTGTATCAGTAGCTATTTAATGAGGAAGAACATCTTGTCTCCATGCCTTTTTTCTTATATGTGGAAAGAGCACACTCTTTGCAACCTTTTTCTGATCATTTGATGCTTTCTCTGTATCTGCTGAGGTAGAGAGCTGGAGGGCTGATGAAAATGACCACTGCTGGCCACGGCTTCCCTCTGCTGCCTCTGGCTTCTCTGGAAAGTTTAAAAAAACTCAAAGCATTAGTTCAGGCAATGCACGTGAAAGACTATGCTGGGGCAATGTGAGAGTACCTTAAACCTGGTAAACTTGAGGTTTGTATTCCTTTTAAAGAACTATTGCTGGGGGGGAATGCTGGTCTCTTTCTTTTTCTTCTCTCTTGGGAAATAAATATAATAAATGACAGATGAATGTAGCTTAAAAATTACTTTGTTAATTACCTAAGAGCTAATTTTCGGACAAGTCAGTGAAAGGGAGAATTTTCCGTTCCTCCCTTTTGTTCCCAGCGTCCAGAAGTTACACTGTCCAGTAATAGTAGCTGTTTCCTAACTGCACATAAATAGTAAGTTTGTTTAAGATTGTCTTTTCACCTTGTCTAAATATATCTGAAACAAAAGAGCTACAGTTTTTATTTGTTCTGTTAACATGCAACAAATACCAACTTGGGTTCGGTTTTGTTCTTGTTCTGCCCTGCAGTATAAGCAGCACTATCATGGACGTAGACAGCACAATTTCCAGCGGGCGTTCCACCCCGGTTATGATGAACGGACAAGGAGTTCCTGCCTCCTCTGCAAAAAGCATTGCCTATAACTGTTGTTGGGATCACTGCCATGCCTGCTTCAGCTCCAGCCCGGATCTGGCGGATCACATTCGCTCCATACACGTGGATGGGCAGCGAGGAGGGGTTGGTGTTTCTTTTCCCTCTTTCTTGTTTGCCAGTATTTTGCTTTTGAATGACAGTAGCAAATTTAGTGTTTCAATATACCACTTTCTGACTAGTGGCAACTAAGATTGGGCCTTGTTCAGTCTTGTGTTTGGCATTCAGCTGTTGTCCTTTGCTTAGTTCACTTTGATTTGTTATTCATGTTTTTAACTGAATGCCTAACTTTAAAAATATAGTAAGTTCTTTGGAATAAATGATTTGAGACTATCGGGCTTTTGATGGGGTGTTAACTTCTCAATATCCTGAAGCTGCTGGTGTGCCTTTAAGTGCTTTGTACTTATTAGTGTATGTGTTGCTGCCTGTGAACTCAGGTGAAGTCACATCTTAATTACTGTTACAAATGGAGTCTCATGACAGGTAAAACAGATCCAGAATGTATAATAGGATGTAAGACTGACTCAAGAGTGCAAAGTCCTAACAAAACAGTCCTGTCATAATACTTATGGCAAGTTTACCTCCAGTATAATTGCGTCTAATTTTTTTTTTAAATGGAGGTGCGTATATAAACATCTGAATTTCACTCTAATCCCTGGTCAAATGATAATTGGTCTCAATTTTAATGTTTCAAAACATCTTGCAGTAGAGTAATTTCAACTGTGTACTTAACTACCTGCCCCTCCCCAGCCTCCCAAATTACCTTTGATGCCTGAAATATATCATGTAAACTACTTTTACATCAAACACAGGCAATCTGCCTGCTCTAAGTGCTGGATGTGGCAGCTCTTCAATTTCTGAGAAAGACAGTGTTAGTTCTTAAAGGAGAATAGTCGTTATCTTTTGACTTTTTGTCCTGTCACTTCCGCAGAAGGAAAATGTTAGGCTGTTACACTCTATCTTGAGTGAGTAAGAAACTTAAATAAAATGCTAATTTGAATTACTTTAAATAATTTTCATGCAAATGGGTCACTGACAGCCAGGACTCTGGTTGTATTTAGCTAATGGTTTTTAATATGTTTGAACTTTTCAGCTTCATATTTGATGGCTTTTTTCAGTCCAAGCTCTAAGCAGATTTGGCTTTTTAGCCACTCAGATGATGTCTGGGTTCTGTTTGTAGGTTTATAGAAGTCTTATGTGAATTTTGGATGAAATGGATGAGATGTATTGGTATCCTGTGGGCTTTCATGTAACTGCATCACTGAGAACCTTTGTTTTCCCATCCATGGCCCCTTTACATTTCTTAAAGAGGGACTGGAAGATTTTTCAGGTTTTGATTTGGTTTTTTGAGGGATTTTTTTGTGTGTATTGTGTTTCCAGTCACTTACAGTCCATATAACAAGATTTGTGGATAATTTTGAATGGAAAAGGTTAGCCACTATTTGTCTTCTTGAAAGAGGAGGCTGTTGGAAGCAGGAAGTGTCTAATAAATGTTGCATTCAGTTCACACTTTTTAATCCTCCTAGTAGAGATGGTTTATTTTTTGAGAAGTTCCAACTGGGTGCTGCAGAAAAGGGATGGATCCTGGTGGTTTTTTTTCAGGGATTTGTCTGCCACCTGCCGGTGAGGTGTTTTAAGTGTGTTAGAAATTTTATTCTTGTGGCTTTGATTGGATTTCAGGCATTACTTACCTACAGTGACTCTAAAGTTAAAGAAAACCGGGGACTAGAAATTTGACAACAGAAAGGAATGTGATAAGCATCCTTGAATGGTAAAATTAATATTTTCAAGCTAATATTGAAGTAATGGCTCCAGTCCAAACTAGATTCATCCATGAAAAGCCCAGGAAACTTTTTAGGGATTGCGTTTCCACAGTCTGTAACTTCACACCTTTGCCAAGTGCCCTGCAGGTGCTGATGGAAATACCGGGACATTTCTGGAGCTGCTGTGGAGGCAGGGATCTTGGAAATTCCAATTCTGTTGCTTTGGGGGATCTCAAAACTGAGGAGTGGCAGCCATCAAAGGTTTAGGGGCCTGGGCCTGTCAGTAGGTCTGGCTCACTCATACAGACATTCAGGGTTTTGTATTAGTAAAGCTGGGCTATCTATCTATTATACAGCAAGTACGTAGCACTCCTGTGGCTGCTCTTTTGTTTTGAAAATACAATCTTTTGAAGATTGAGGGTTTTTATTCTCCAAAAGAGAACAAGAAACTCAAATCCAATTAGTTTCCTGCAGTTCTGAAAACCTGTATTGTGGACAGTGCTGTTTCTGGGGACTGTATTTTGCTGTGACAAATTAGGGCTTTACCTCCCTTCACACACAGACCTGTTGAGGAAATTCTAATGAAAGGCAAGTTCACTGAGCTTTTTTATTCCCTCAGTTATAGATAAACACAATGAGAGGAGAGAGAAGAGCAGCATGAGTAAGTTCTGCTCCTATTAATGCACTATTGTGCATGTGACTGGTCTGTACACTGGAATCACAAAACACCCATACATTTTGAATCCTATGAAAAATGGTAACTTTGTTCAACAGGAATTGAATATAAGGTCCTAACTAGAGGTATCCATTATTCCGTAATACAACTGTATTGCAGTTTAGAGTTTTTACATTTTCATGCTTAAATAATGAAATTTTTAGTCGTTTATACGAGTAAATAATTTTATTTCTGTATCTACTACCCCAGAAATGTAGACTTTTAATTTTAAAAATGTTTTGTCTCAATATCTGGTGGGTACAGAGACTGAGTGCAAACACAAACTCCTTACAGCAGATCCTGTGACTTCAGTTGTGTTTATCTTTAGGACCATCTGTGTTTTGATATTTTATTCCAGTGACCTGTTTTTATTGAACACTTGTAGTTGTAATTATTTTGTCTCTGTTGAGATATGAGAAGTGTGTTGCAAAAGAAATGATTATTGTTCAAAATCCTTTGATGCATTGTGAAACATGGTGAAAACAGGCTTCTTTGCTAATCTGTCTTATTATTTACTCTTATCTTTGACTTTCATAAACTTACCACGTTTTTACTCTATTAGGTGTTTGTTTGCTTGTGGAAAGGTTGCAAAGTATATAATACACCTTCAACGAGTCAAAGCTGGTTGCAGAGGCATATGCTGACACACAGTGGGGACAAACCTTTCAAGGTAAGGTTCATTGCAAGATACAGCATCTCTTATTTTAAGAGAAATTCCCTTTATTTTTCCTGATGCAATATGACAATTGGAAAATACCATCACAGGAGGATTTCTTGAAAAGCACCCAGTGAGCTGAACCTTCATCTTTGCAATAGTAGTGCCTAAAGGTCCTGTTCTTTCGTGGAAACAGGTGAAGATACTGCTTTTGCTTCTCCTTCCCTGTTTCTTTTAATCTATAAATGTCAAGGGAGTGTAAAACTAAACAGTGCTTAAGTTCAGGGGTTTTGTGCATTTTCAGTTGAGCTGCTTACACTCTAACCCTGAGATATTTTGTATCATACTTTACACTTCCACATTAAACTTTGGATCACGGCTGAGGGTGCCCATTCTGTGCTTGAGTAAGAGCTGGTTTTGTTAAATTCACTTGAAACACTGTCAGTGATTGTTTATGGTGAACTTCTCTGAAAATAATAAGCAAGTCAGGAATGCAGGGCCGTTAAGCTGACTGTATTTCCTGCACAGTATTTTCTAACTTTCTCTTTCTTTCTCCCCCTAACCTGCACCTGCAATTCTAGGTATAGTAGTGTTTATCATTCCCATATCCACCAATCCGTTATTAATGAGTTGCTTCATCCTCTTATGGATACAGTTGGGGCAGTTCATAGCTGTCAATCGTGGATCACTTGATGGTAAGTCCCACCCACACTACTTCCGACTGAAGTTCTCCTTCCATGTAGGATATGAAAATGAGCTAGGTTTGTTTTTTTTTTAAGTTTAGGTAGCATTTTTTGCCTTCTTCTCCACCAACCCCAGTCCCGTGAACTTTTAGTCACTGTTTCTCCACTTCCTTTCCTCTCTTTTCTCTCAGGTAATATCTTCTGCTTTTTTTACATTTTATTTTAAGGCAGCTTTATTACTAAAAATACTTTTCTATTACAGTGGTGTCTTCCAGAAGTTACTTGTTCTATATAGCTTTTAACGGTAGTTATGACAGAAAACAAAACTAAACTCAAAACCTAGAAAGTGAAAATGGTGCGTTTCATTGCACGTGAAAGAGTTTTTTAAATAAAGGTCAGGCTTTTTTTTCCATGCTGAACTGTGTAGTTGAGTCTGAAAATTTCTGACTCAGAGAGTGATTAAAAATAGGAAAACTGGTTTTGAGGTGGTTATACCCTTTGTTCAAAGGAGTAAGGTTAGCATGCTCTCGGAAGCATAACATAAGGATCATAGACCGCGGAAAGTTTGCAGATACGGTGGTTATGGAAAATAATCTTATTCCCTGAACAAAAAAAAAAGAAAAAACAACCATCGGTTACCAGAGGAAACGTCAGGTTTTCTCATTTTTAGGATTAAATATTTTACATACCTTAAAGTGTAGTAGCAAGCTTTGGTCTTGAATGACAGTCTTTTGATAGGTTAATTTGTATTGTTATTTGGTCTAGGTCAAAGAAACTCAGTTTTAGAGATGTTGGGTTGAAGAGGTAGACATAGCTCAGAAACACCAGGAGTACTTTTTCTGTCAGGGTTACCTGACAAAGTTGGTATCCTAGGTTTTGGGTAGGCTGGTTGCACCTAGAGCCCTAAAATTTATAGTAATTACTTCTAATAATACTTGGTGTTTCACCAGCTGATTTTCTGGACTTTCTGGTCATACAAATGCAGAGAACAGAACAGGCGAGGATTGCAGTAGTTAATCATCGTGGCTCAATGTGTGTCACTTCAGTGGTTTTTCCTACTGTTGTCTTTAGTCCCTCTTTTTATCCCTGTATTTCTCAATCTGTTCCTGGGAGCTTTGAATGGAGGATAATTGTGGTCTCAGTAGAATTTTGTAACATCTTTTGTTCCGCTGTCACTTGTGCTGAGTACAGGCTTCAGGGCTCACATGAGGTAGCCAAGTACGTAAGTGTCTGTGATGGCAACCTATTAATTAACAACCCCCTTTTCCTCACTTGCTTCATTCTTTTACTAACTTTTGAAATCTACTCTCTCATACAAAAAAAACCACTCAAAGAGTTAGATATTAATCTTGATCAGTCCAAGAACAGCCTTTATGAGTTGTTTTGTGGCAGTCAATCAAAAATTGAGCAAATGTTTCCTTTTGCATTTCGCTGTTCTCACAAATCTTAATTGCTCACCTCTTTAGGGGAAGTCAAATTTTTTCAAGTAATAGTTGGTTTGAGGACCTCTTGTTCTTGATGGTTATTGCAGACAAAATATCTCCCAAAACCTAAATTGCAAATGAAACTTGAGTTGCCTCATTAGAATACGTATACTTGAGTCCTGGCACGAAAGGAAGTAATGTATCGTTTTAGGAAACATGGAGAAAATACCTAGTTGTTCAGTGTTTCATTAAAAAAAAAAAAAGTAAATGAATGTTGGGATTTTTGAGGAAAGCTGTAAAAGGCAGTGATGGTGATAGTACAGTTCGGTGGTGTTGTCTGAAGATGTGCTATTCAGGATGTTTTAAAGAAAAGCAAAGAATATTAGCTAGGACGGTGACAGCTAAAAGCATGGAAAATTTGATTTTGTAAAGGTAAAAGTACACTATAATCATGTAATGACCAGAAGAGAGTAATAAATATATGGCAGGTTGATATATTCTTATATTTCTAGTGAAAATAAGAGACAAATTTATTTTCTTAAGTTGAAAAGCCGTTGGGGACTGTCTAAGACATAACACTTTCCTAGGCAGTAGAACTAATCCGTTGAAGGATATATCCCTGTCCAGTCACTCCTTTGTTTGGACTCATTTTCTGTAGTTGCACATTTTGGGTTTAATTATGTAATTCTGTGATCCACGTGGTGGTGTCCTTTGATTCCATTCAGGTCTAAACAAGCTACAGTGCTTTCGTATTAAAATGCCGTTGTGGCTTTATGTGCCCTTGCTACACATTCCTATAAACTTGGTCACTCTGTAGTTCATTTGTCACAGAAGTAAACCCACTTCTAAATTGCAAAGGCAAAAGGTTTCATATTTTCAAAAATTTTTCCTGTTTTTTTTTTCTGTTTGTGTAGTTTAGTGTGTCCCCCTCAGCATCAGTTTTGCAGTACCTGTGTCACAGAAAAGGTAAAATTTGAGACGTTTGTTATTCTAGCTCCATTTTTATGTGGGGCAATATCCTGGTAGTGTATGTCCAGCTCATCTCTGAGTCATCTCCTGAACTAAGGGGAAAATAAAATAAAGATACCCTGGATCTTTAGGCAGAATTTAGAACCTAATGGCCCCTTTAGTTGTCATATTGCTTTTCTGTTTATTCCCTCCGATTGTTTTTCTAAGTTTTTAATGCTGATGGTCTTGGGTTTCATGTAGAACAAGTGGATGGGTTTTTTGCCTGTTTTTTTGAGGTCGTCATCACTGTTTTGTTACTGCTAAAGTTCTTTTCCTAGGGCACCTATCAATCCTTCCACCAAAGAAAAGGTGTCTCTTAAATGAGAGAGATTTACATTGCATTTAGTTCTCAGGATGTAGTCAAATGTGATATCTGCAAAGCATGTGCTTTTTAATCCTAATTTTGGTAAGCACCACTTTCTGCATTTGTTTTTCTTGTCAAGAGCAACAAACAAGCAAACTGGTCTCACAGAATGTGTTTCTGATTGAGAACTTACCAGCCTTCTTTGGGCCACTGTTAAGTATTTTTGAAGTTATGGTGCTCCTCTAAATGCCTGAACTTCATTGTTCTTGTACTGCTGGAATTTTTCTCTTTGGTTATTACAGTGTGATTTTAGCCAGCATTTTTTTTTTTGGTCATTGTAGACATTAATTTAATGTGAGTATTCCCTCCAGAGACCTCCAGTATGTTCATCTTTGTTTATGGTTTTACAAGCAGAGTTGAGAGAGAAAAACCTCAACATTATTCTTTTATAGACCTCTTATTACATAATTTTTTGCAGCTTTTTAGGAGCTGGTGGAATGTTGTGGAGTAGCATCAGCAAGTAGTGGTGGTCCTGTTGAGGGTTCAGCAATTTGACTTTCAGCCTTTCAGACCATGTAGACAGGTGGATTTACAGGAGTAATATGAGTTGGAAAACTTATGCCAGTGACTGTCTTTGGCAAACAGAGAAACAGTGAATGATTTTCTCTTGTCCTAAACTTGGCTATTACAAATAATAAGTGTTTGAATAGTTAAGGAGTTGTGACAACCTGCATTTTCCAGCATGGTTTCTGGGACTCAGGGGGAAAAAATACACTATGGAATATTACTCAGCATTGAAAGTTAATTCAGGACACATCAAATGAACCCTTAAAATGTACCCTGTAAAATGTAGGTGACCAAATGCAAGAGGCACAGTGAGAGGACAAATGGGAGATGAGCACAAAATAGTGGAAATTTTATGCAAAATAATTACATACAGCATTATGGTTGGACTTGATGATCTTAAGGGTCTTTCTCAACCTAAATGTGTCTGGAATTCTGTAAGGCTGCGTGTGGGTAAGCTGCCAGCTGTTTTCACATATGGATTCCAGTGGATATGCTCATCATGTTTAAGAGCAGTCATGCAAGGTTTGCTCACGTGGGGTAATGGCTTTCAGTGACAGTGAATGGCAGAGCACAGGTTCATTGGAGGCTTTTATCCTTTGCTTAAAAGGGGGGCAGAAAGTTAATAGTAAAAATGAATTTTTTTGCTCATTCTGCCACCTGTAACTTCTAGAATTCATTAAGGTGTGACTGTTTTTGATATGACTTGAACAGAACAACAGTTGTTGAAATGTAGAAAACATAGCCAAGCATCTTCAGTCCTCACTGAGAATTCCTGTCTGTTACTCTCTTGGCAGAATATCTTCCATTCATTAGAGCATTGCAGATACAGATAGAAAATGTAAAGGCATTTTGCCTGAACACTCAGATGTTGAGACAATAAGAAAGTTTATCCAGATGTCTAAACTATTACTGTTAGATTTACTAGAAAAATTACACATTGAGTAGTCCAGCTAGGAGATTTGGTTATTTTGAATTTAGAACGAAATCCTGTATTGCTAGGTATTTTTACATCCTGTTTGTTAAAGTCACCAGTCATTACTGCCCATTAATAATGGTGGGTATGGGTACACTGGAGAAATTAAACTTTTTACGTGTTTACTTATTTTCTCTTGAAGTAACATATCCACCAATCCGGACCCAATCTGTCGTATTTCAAATTGAATGTGCAATTTTGAAATTTAGGTTTTGGGGGAAAAATGAAAAGATTGGTTTAAAGTTGTGCATAATAGTTGAGTTTGATTTATTAGAAGCCCTCTAGATCTGTATAATTATCTGGTGGGAAGCTGATTTGGTGTGACTTACCGTCCAGAGATCCTGAAGTGACAGCCTGAACTGCTCCTTTATCTTTGGAGAGAAGAGACTTTACCCATTAGTAACGGATTGCTGGATATATTATTTTAGAGAAAAAAAAGAAAAAAGCAGGTAAGATTTTTTTTTTCCCCTTCCTCTTCTACTATTTCCTGTCTACTGCAAAGGCATGCTGTGTCATCTTTGATATGTCAGCTGTTGATTATTTGGTGACATGGTCAGGTAGTCTCAAAGTACCCAGTATCTGTATTTAATAATTTCTGCAAATATTTGTATTGTAGTTGTAGACTATTAATAGGCTGTCTGGAAAAAGATAATTTCTAGTTGCAAGTTGCAGATATTGAGGATTTAAGGATGTTGGTTCGGGTATTTTGGAAGTAAAATTTGGATAGAGCAAGAAAAATAAGTGGTAGCTTCTGTAGATAATCCATGTAGAGTATCTGTGATTATTTTCTTTGTATATGACCAGAAAAAAGGCAATTTATGACATCATGAGTCAAACTACAGTTTGTCATAAAACAATGTTTCCCATCTGACAAGAAGTACAGTTGTGTTTTTAAAAGTTTTAGAAATGGGCCTGACACAAAGTTTGTGCTTTTTTGCAGAAGGTACTACCTTTTGATACTGTACTTTAATAAACATGGAGTATGGTGATGCATGCACTGTACCAAGACTTTAGGTTATTTTTGACCTCTGGCAGGCACTGATAAAGCTGATATTTTAATTTCTCAGTGTGACTGAACTTCAGGGTATGGGGTTTTTTTTGAGCTAATTTTTTTTTTTACTGAAAGTGTTTGTATAATCGGAAAGAGCTGGAATCTGAAGGCAGGAGCACATTAGTGAAAGTTAAGCCTAAACTTAGATTTAGTGGCTTTAGTTTCACGAAGCTGCTTTTATGGGCAAAACAGCTATTCCAAGGACATAAAAACTGGAGACTAAAATATTTCTTGAATTAATGCACACATGCATTTTACATGTATCTGTTGATGTGAGTTCAGTCACCTTTAATACAACTAGGTGGTTTAAGTTCAAGGTCAGGTTGGATGGAGCTTAGCAAGCTAATCTAGTTAGTAGATGATGTCCTTATCCACAGTAGAGGGGTTGGGACTGAATGTCTTTTTAAGGTCCCTTCCAACCCAAAACATCCTAGGATTCTGTAAATGTAAATTTGAATCTTCAGTATTAATTTGAAGTGATGAAAATTGTATTGAGATTACTGTAGTGTAAATCAGGGTCCAGAGTGTTCTGAATTTCACAGATGTGCTGGGATTTCTTACACTGGAAGTCACTGCAATATAAGTAGACAATATTAGTGTTGTTTGATCATGGGAAATTATAGGGCAAGGTAAAAAGGCATAGAAAATTTTCCTTAACCCCAGGTATTTTTAACCCCCCCCCGTTCCCCCTGAAAAAAGTGGAAAACATCCTTCCATTTTTTTCTTTTACTGTCTTGCAATCTGTGTTCATATTTTTAGTCCTGTAGCAAGTATTAAGCTTTTGGGGACAGCGCAGTTCTTTCTTTTCATGGACACTGTATTTTATGATTATCATGGAGAACCATTTTCTAGGTTTAGGCAGAAACAGACTTTGCAATTCTGCTTCCAGAATTTTGTTGGAAACCAACACGGTTGGGTTTTAGGGACAAAAAAATGGGAAATGTGGAGTTTTTACAGCTGTTTGCTTGTTTCCCAGTCAAATGTGCAAGATTGGGGCAGGTTACTGTAATCTTGCAGATTTATCCTTAGTCTTCAGAGATGATTTAGCACTATGTATGTACATATTTGCAGCATTACTTATTCCCAAATTCCTACTGGAGCTGCCTCATCAGTTTGCTGTGCAGGGAAGTGCTAGAGAAGGGAGACACAGGTGGAAGAGCTGAGAAAGAGGGGAAGGGAGGGGAGGAGCAGAACAGATGTGGAAGGAGAAGGACTTTCCAGTGGTTTAGAGTGGTTGATAGGTTTATTGCTATTGGCTGATCAAGTCATTTGCCCCACTGCTGTTGTCTGGATCAGAAGAAAAATCAGTCATGGATACACAATTAATGGCAGCCAGTGATGGAATGTGTATCTTAAAATCACTTTGCTACTACCCTTGTAAGCTCAGAGCACAAGGAAAAAGGTTTGTCCCTCCCTCTCTAACAGTATAATTTAAATACTTACTTTGCGAATGAAATAATTGTAAATATAACCCAAATCCTTACCAAAAATACCATTAATTATTGTAGTCAGTACTTAGTTGCAGCTATCTTTCAGTTTCTGTGTTACTGCTTAATTATTGGTGGATCTTTCCTTATTTTTCTGTTTGAGAAAGAGAGGACATTCTCTTTAAATAAGAACTTCCTTAAATGCTTCTGAAGTAATAGTAGAATCCCAAAATAAATTTATAAATAACTGTTAATACTACTTTCATTCACTAAAGTTAAAGTTTCAGACAGAAGTGTAAGCCGGCTGTTCATTGACTTTGTGTAGCTTTTACAAAGAGCACTGAGCTGTTTCCAATGTAATGTGGGTAGGGATGGTTATTTTTACTTCTGCCTTGTCACAAGAAAGGAGGATGTTCAAATGCAGAGAATTGGAGAGGTGTTGAGAAACACAGAATAACAGTGCAGTATTTTGAAAGAAAAGGCAATGTTGGCTTATGAAAAGCAAAATTCTTCAGAAGCATTTATTTTCTGTAGAAAGAGTTTGCCAATGAATTGTTTGAGATTGGTTTTATGCTATACAATATTTTAGGATATAATATAGCATGGAAAAATAGCATACAGTGGAATAATTATTGGAAGTTAAAACCTTCAAACAAATTTACTTCAGAATATGTTTGTTTTTTAAGAATTGCATGGTCATTAAGAATTTAACTTTCCCTTAATGTGTTGGAAGTTGAGCCAGAAAAATCAAACAAAGATCTGTCAAACTCTTGTCCACTAGCACCTGATGCAGTTTTCTGGTTTTTTTTCTCACTAGTGTGTAGTTGGTGGGTGCAATGCCAGCTTTGCATCTCAGGGAGGACTTGCCCGTCATGTGCCCACACACTTCAGCCAGCAGAACTCTTCAAAAGTTGCCAGCCAGCCAAAGGCCAAAGAGGAATCTCCATCTAAAGCCGGAATGAATAAAAGAAGGAAATTAAAGAACAAGAGACGGCGATCACTACGTAAGTATTTCGCACAAATTCTTGAAAGTTTCGTCTCAGACTGGAAGTTCCTCTCCAATGGGGTGTTTTCTCTGCATATGTGGATCTGGCAGGATTGGAATTCCTTGTGGTGAGAAGAAAACAGTTCCAGATTCTGTTTGTGTTCCTTTTTAGGGTAAATATCTTCGCGTTCAGGAGAAAAGATCAATTTCCTGTGAGAAACAGTTGGAGTTCACAGTTGAAAAAGCTTTTCGTTTCAGTCACTCTCTGTTTACTGTTAATGTTGGAAAATGTTCTGTTCAGTGTTGATGAGATCTGAAGTTCTGTACTGCAGACAGAGATTGCAGATTCATATAAATTAGAGATAAATGCATGTTATATAAGCTCTTTTTTGAGGACAACATTTCATTATGTTAATGACAGTTTTATGAGCATAACCAAGATCTAATTTTGGGCAGAATTGACTTGCTATGTTTTTTTAATCTGTCTCCACGCAGTTGATGTTCATTAATTTTATATGAACCAATGTGCTGAGAGGTGTAATTTGTCATTTAAAATGAGAACTATTACCTATAGCAAGTAATAATCACTTACCCAGTACCTTTTCTAGTCCATTTAGATCTAGATGTTTGATTGTTGAGTTGTCCTAATATTACACTAATAAGTGTCACATTTATATAGAGGTTCTAATGTACAAGAATAGTTAGAAAAGACTAGGCAATTGTTAAACTATTTCACTTTGTTTTATAATTGCTTTGGATGCAACTCTCCAGTACCAAATTGTTTATTTGCTAGTTTTAAACTGTTACTATGACACCTGCATCTTGGAGATGTAAAAACCATTTAGATTTTTTTCTGCTGGTATGTCAACAGCTGAAAAAATAGCTTCATGAATTTTTACTTCTGTGCAAAGTCCATCTTACAATATTGGAGAGTAGCACAAGATGCCTTTTTTATGCACTTGTTAAATCTCATACTGTCCACAGTGTTACTTTGCCAGAACTTCTCTGTGGCAGAACACTTAACTATATTCATCTTTCTCTTCCTGTGAAGAAACACAATAACCAGTTATTCATGTAGTACAGCAACAATAGATGCACATACTAGTTGTCTTAGGTGATACCCTTTATCACGTGATTGGGATTTATTCTTATCTTAATCCCTCACCTGTGTCTTATGGAACTGAAATTTATGTAGCAGTGGTCATGTTTCTGCCTTGAGTGGAGAGAAGCCTGTCCTGGAAAGTTACAGTCTCACCTACAGTTCTGAAAAGTTTTATTTCCTGAACCAATATTAACTTTTCTTCTGCGTGTTTTTTTTTTTTTGTTTGTTTTTTTTTTTTTTTGTTTGTTTTTTTTTTTTTTTTTGGAGAGGGGAATGCTTGGGTGTTCTTAAAATATATATGAGCAAATTGTATTGTGAAACAGATCTTAAAATACAGACTTCAGGAATTCCTCTAATTTTGATTTAACATTCAGAGAAATTAGCAAACTGTTTTTGTTCTTTTCAGAATCTGTTTTTAGAAGGCTTTCCCTTTCACTCTTAACAATCTGTGTAAATGAGAAGGTTCAGGAAGGGAAGACTGGTCAGTAAAGGGTTATGGACTCACTTAGATGTAATGAGAGAGGCACCTACTTGGGATAGTTGCAGGTTCCTAAAGGAATATTGTGATTTGTTGACTGTGTTTCTCAAACAAAATACACATCTAAGACTGGTCACTTCAAAGTTTTCACTTTCAGAGGTTCCTGAGTTGCATTTAGGCTTGTTTCTCCATATTGATTTTGTTAGGTGGCTGATTTAATGCATCTTAATTTAGTTTTTTCCCCCAATAGATGCAGAAGTAGTTTTTCAGGTTGGCATTTTATTAGTAATTGATGTACATTATCGACTTAGAGGTTTCAAATCAGAGCTTCGTAATTAAAACTTCAAATTACCCACTACGATGTTGCAGTTGTAATAAGAATTTACTGCAGAATTCTTGAATGAATCTGTGGCAAACAATGTAAGTAGTAAATATTAGTAGGGATTGTTAAAGACTGGACTGTAGTATTTGAATGGTCTGCTTTCTCGATCAAGTGCTGCACAGGAAGGAAAATGACAGCTGCTTGAGCAATTTCTTGTCTTCCTGCCTCTTGAGACAAATGCAATGCTGGCTGTAGACTTTTGCCTTAAGGCAGAAATCATCTCTAACTGAGTTGGGAACTGACTACTGTAATGTATTTCTCCAGAGGGTTTGTGACCCAGAAATGTATCCAAAGTTGATGGCATTTTCTGAAAATGCGAAGTAGTGGCAGCTTTTCTTTAAAACTTTGTGTGGGTTATTGTTGATGAGGTGAATGAGACAAAGGGCTGATAAAGTTTTGCTTGTCTTTCTGTTTCTTAGCTTAGTTTTAGTTCAAGAATAAAGTGTGCAAGTTTGTGTGTTTTGTCTTTACAAGGGGAATGGGGGGAAGCAAAGGCCCTTTTCTAAGAAGTCAGAGGAACACAATGACAGCATTAAGTGTTTTCAGTCTAGAGTATATAAAGGCAAGAACATGGATTTATATTTAGATGTTTTTAAGTGCCTAAAAGGAGGGGTGTTTAACGTAAGTGCAGCTTGTCTGCAGGTTGGGTTACAAGAAGTTAATGCCATGGATGTAAAACAACATGTCATTTGATAGTGCGCAGTCTTTAACAATTACTTGTAGATAATAATTTGACAGAAAATTGCAGTTTTGCACCACAGAACAATTTGTGTCCTGAAGAAATGCTGTCAGCATGTTCTTTCTACCTCCTCATGGCTTGATTAGACCCTGGGTTTTTACAAGGTGTAAGTGGCTTACTAAATATTTATTGGCAATCAGTTGCCAATATGTGCTGCTGTTGAAGCATCCTCATGTATAAATTCTTAATAGCTTAAATACAGCAAATTTATACATTTGCTTCCTCTCGTTTATATCTGAAAGTTAACACCCTTTTGTGAAACAACATGTAAATAAAAAAGGAGACTTTACTGTGGCTATATGTGATGAAAATACATTCCATAAAGAGAATTCTGTTACTTGATTTATTTATTTTTTTATCATCTTGCCATTCTTAAACTCTTGCATTTCTTTTGTCCTGCCTGTAAACAATGCAAGTTCTTATAAGTTTGGAAATTAGCACTTCTATGATAAAAGCATGTTTTACTGGAGACACTCTTATAGCTGTTTACAGATCTGATTTGTCTTAGAATTTTTGATGTTTTTAGAATAATTCATTCAGTAAAGTGCTTTTTCATCTGGATAGCCTTATATGTGTTCCGTGATCTGTGTAGTCTGGTGGTATTGGGAGGTATAGAACCAAATATATTACAAGTATGTATGTGTAAAATAGGTCACAGTGGTGCTATTCTGAAGCTACCTTGATGAATGCAGCACTGTCACTTGCTTTCCTATTAGCAAGGGTGACACTTTAGTTAATAAAAAGCATAATACAGTTCTCTGGAGGAATGTAAGAGACATAAGGAACGTTACTGTTCACGGAATTTACAGTAAGACTACCTTAGTTACATAATGCTTGCATTTTCGTTTAGTAGGTTCCTGTTATGATGATGTTAATTTATTTGACTTAAGTAATTGATGTGTGCCTGGAGCTTGGATTAAACAGGGAGATACTTAAATCTATTCCCTCCTAATTATTTTCAGAGCAAAGATACATAGAAGGCACAGCACTATCGCTCAGTAAGGAGCAATATAAGGAGTAAATAAAACTATTCAAGTGCCTTGGAAAAATTGTGCCCTTTCTTCTGCATCTGTTGAATGTTATCCAGTGGTAAATCCTGAAGAAATTTGTTGTCTGAAGCAAAAAGAAAAACTTTGGTTGATTTTTATTTTTTTAGCTTCTTTCCATCTTCCCTTCCTTCCTCCCTCCCTCATATTTATTTATAAAATATTTATATGCTTGCATCACTGACCACCTGCAGCACGAGCTGCAGTTCCACATTACCACTTACAGCAAGAAAACATTTAAGTGAGATGATTGCCTAATTGGCAGTATCCAACTGAGATGGAGTAGGGACAGAACATAATGTACAGATGAATGCTTAACAACAGTTAGTCCCAGGAGTGTAGCAAATGCTAGCTTTAAGTGGAATTTGTAGTTCATTTTGAAATAATGGATAGATGAATATAGAAGTTGTTTCCAAAGTTCTGCTGCCTTAATTTAATCGCTGTGCAGATTTCAGAGTAATACGTATTTGATAATGTAATATCACCTCCTATTCTTAGTTTTAATTTCAGTGTGTTATTTAGCAACTATTACTGTCAAGGCTTAAAAATGGGAATTCTACTAATGTAATTTTACTACTGTATTATATATTTTAAATTTTTTGTGCGAATTATTTTTAACACTATGCAAACATGTGCCCAGTAGCCGTTATTTTTTAGTTAAAGTCCTTTTAATGTAGAATTGATTGACTTTCTTTACAATCCAAATCGAAATCCTTTTTAGTGTTCAAGAAATCTTAACTAGATAAGTCCTTCTGTAAAAGGAAAAGGTCCTTATTAGTTTCTGCTGGTTATAGACTAGTTGTAAAAATATCGTATAGGTGGTAATTGTGCTTTAATCATTATAAATTGAAGTGTAGTGTGTGATGCAGTTGGGTCTTCTTGGCTAGAAAATGTTTACTGATTGTCAAAGAACATGGAATGACAACTTGTACATAGAAAGAAACGTGTAGTAGTGTGGAGCTTTTCACCTGACTATTCAGCATTTCTGAAACCGAAATGAAATGAGCCGAGTATAGTTACATTTTCCAGAATAGCTGTTTGATCCACAAGGGAGTGTGTTTTGACCAAACCTGAACTGTGCTTCTCTTGGAGTAATATTTTCCTCTCAGTTAATGTTTGCAACTCTCTGACAAGGTAGTGCTGCTGCCATAATGGTAAATGATTTACTAATGACACTTCAGACTTGTTTACATGCTTGAGTGTGTTTGTGTGCTTTGAATGTGTTGAACACTGAGGATCTCTTTCCCCCTTTTTTCCAGCAAGACCTCATGACTTCTTTGATGCACAAACACTGGATGCTATAAGACATCGAGCCATCTGCTTTAATCTCTCAGCACATATAGAAAGTTTAGGAAAAGGCCACAGTGTTGTATTTCATAGTACTGTAAGTATACATATTATGCATTCCATTTGTTTACCTGTGTGTCTGAAAAATCTAATCCTTTAGAAAGATTTCTGGTTTCCTCTTATTGCTGTAGGCACTTAATCAGAAATAAGTAATAGTGGGTATTTTACATTGTTGATTTGTCCACTGTTATTAGTAAACTTAACTTTTAAGAACAGTGTTGGTAGTTGTTCTAGCTCACAAGCTGAAAGGCTTGCTGTCTGATACTCTTGGGGAAATATCTATGTGTTGCAGAAAAATGTGGTTCTGTCTTCTAAATAAAGAAGCAGTTTAGATGGCATTTCCTTAGTTGTGAGTGACAGTGCTAATTTATCACAAGCAATATCTTGACTGTAATTGAATATTTAAAGATGCTGATCTGAAATTTGTGCTTATTTCTGTGTTTTCCCCCAGTTCAAAACATCCTGAATAAATGTCTTGTACCCATTTTTTTCCTTTTAATGAACTTACACTGGAATGTCAGTGAATTGCTAGAAGGAGGCAAGTACCAGGTGGGGAACTGGCCTTTAGTCCTGTTTCCGTATCCTGTTTTGTGAATTTCGGTGGTATTTGGATATCAAAGACATCAGTATTAATTGAGAGAAGCTCAAAGCAGAGAAAAAGTAGTGAATTGGGTATAGAGGTCAGAAGTTTAAAAAGCTGTATTACCTCAGGTTTTGTTAACCAAACTGGGAGATGTGGGCACGTAAAAGGCAGAGACTCAGCTGAAGAAGGGAAGTAAGAGGTGGGTCAAAATGAGAAGGGATAGTTTTTAAATTGGCAGACTAATGCAAGATGAACTGCAGTCTAAGGAAGGAATGCTGACTGATGTGTCTTCAGCTACAGCTTAATCTTAACACTGTTCAAATCTGGAACTGTGTCTCTTCCCATAAATTAAAGATGATTTTGTATGCATGAAACTTACTTCATGCTGTTCTGCGAGACTGATGATTGTTATAAATATCTGTGACCTGTATTAGAAATTTTTTCGAAATGATTACTCCTGAACTTTATGTGCCCTGAGCTGCAGCTGCAAGTGGAGATTTGCAGGTGGTTTAGCTGTTACTGTATTTAAATCTCATTCTAGTGTTCTGGGCAAATGTGGATCTTAGAGTGCTGTGAGAAAGGCAGATTCTCTTCCAATTCACAGCGTGCTTTAATCTGAAAGGTTATCCAGACAGACTACTCAGTTGTGGAAGCTCAGCTCCGTCTTTTGGAATAATTCATAAGGAGGTGGAATTAGAGGGAGGAATGTGCTCTAAAACTGCCTCAGATGAACTTGAAGGAAGTGCTGAAAATCCTTTTAGCTTATCCGTGCGTGCATCACTCGAGATGGTGGGAGGTTGATTAGATCTGAAATTGCTTAGACCTCAACTGTGGGACAGGTTGTACCAGTGGGAGAACTGCTCCAGGATCCCAGCCCTGGGCTGCACTGTGCTGCCCTTTTTTGCTGCTGCAGTTGGGTGGGTTTGTGCTGGGCATCAGCTTTATTGATGAGACTCAGCCTAAAACTGGTGTTAAAAAGAAAAGGCAGACTAGAAGCAGTCCTGGGGACGTGCACTGTTGGACTGAGCAGATGATAGCTCAGATGCAATCACATTTTGCATCGCTTTTCAGGCATTAGGGCATTGAATCTGAGTGGTGGCTGGCTAAATAGCATAATAAGTTTGTGTGGCCCGCCTTAAGATAAAGAAGAAATGTGTAACTATCGTGGACATTGATTTGAAAGGTGAAAAATATGAAGATAAAATTGCCTTGCTGTCTGAAAAGGGAAATGAATGATGTAGGTTTATTTTTTTTATGCATTGTATTTTACAGGACAGATATCATAATATAAAGAATTTCTAAGCAGCCGCTGTAGATACCCTTCATGTCCTATGAACAGGCACATCCTTTTATTTACATATACTTTTTATTAACCCATCCTTTTCTTTTTGTAGATCTAGAAAGCTTTAGTATGCAGTCATTAATAAAACCTTCTTTAAAGAAATGTTTGCCATCCAGAGTTCTCCTCTGACTTGATTATGATTTCTTTTTTCTGTCTGTTTTTTTTATTGGAGTCAAGTTTTTGTACTTTAATTCTCTGAATTGTTAGATGGAAAAAGTTGAGCATTTCTATTTAACCTAAAGGCCAGATAATACCTTGATTAAAAAATGCAGCCTATAGGTTACCCTGTTGACATGGCTTGAATTAATTCTGTAAAATATTTGAATACTAAACTATTCTGTGGTTTTAGCTTTTGTACCTATTTCAGTCCAGTGATCTCACATATTGAAACGTGTTTTGAAATCTTAAAACTTTGTAGGTTTTACTTTGTAAAACTAAGTAAATGGAGTGAGATGCATAGCAGTTTATAGGGTGAAATTGTTTCCTTTTTCCAGAAGAGGTCAGCAGAACTCCATTTCTAATTTGAGACAACTTTGATGCACATTTCCTTTAAATTTCCATTTTGTTCTGGGACAGTGCATGAAATGTAGAGAATGTAGGGACAATGTTTTCAAATAAAGCTGCAGTGAGCATTTATATCCCGGCTGAAGTGTGTTTTTAAGTGAAAAATCTATATGGACTTAAGTTCTTTGCAGAGCAATTTCAAAACTTCAGAACTTATTTATTGCAGGCCTACTCTATTACTTCCATTTCTGCTGTAACTTTTGCAGACTTGACCATAAATCTTGGATGATGAGCATCAAAGTAGCAAATAACTTTTTGGATGTCCTTCTTGCAAAAATTATTGCAATTTTGTGTTTGTTTGCGTCATAGCTGTGTTTCTGTTTTATGGTGGCTGAAGGTGGGAGTCTAACCTCAGGGTCCTACACTTAAAAACTTCATTCTCTGGAGGGTATCTTATGTGCTGGACTACTATGAACTGGTACAAGAAACCATGAGAAAGGAGTTCTTCTTGTCTGTGACCTAGTGATATGTACCCTTTATATAGAATTAATACAACTTTCAGCAAGTGAAACAGTTTTCCTTTTATAAATGTGCAGTTGAGCATGAAGAACAACAGTTTTTGAGCACCAAATAGGGAATTTAGTTTTAATTATGATTTATGTAATTATTATAGGTAATAGCTAAAAGAAAAGAAGATTCTGGAAAAATAAAACTCTTGCTTCATTGGACACCTGAGGACATGTGAGTATATTGTTAGTGATATGCTGCAGGATTTAAATGGGGAAGGATTTACAGCGGGGTAAATGAACTATCTGTCACTGTATTATTTTGTGCTGTTTGTTGAGTATTTAAATTAAAGTTAATATTTTTAAAACGCTTTTCAAAAAGTAATTTAGCAATTTAAAAATTAATAAGCAGTGTTTAATTGATTTTTTAAATTTAATTTTCAAGTCTTTGGGCTCTAATACCAGTTCAGGTAAATTTGCATCTATATTTTTAATGCATTTTGTGACTATGCACTGTGCAGCCATATACATAAGAAAACTTAGCACTGAGGCAACTTTGTTTTACCCACTGATTCATCATGATCCTAAAAATACTTTGAGGTACTAAAAAATGTTCAGTTATCCAGTGTAACAGTAGAACTCCACGACTCTTTGCCTGAGTACAACAATTCAGCAGTATAATAACCACAATTGGCTCTTTAAGGTGTCCGTGTCGTATTGCTGCTTCTTTGGATTCTCCCACTGAAGCCTGGAATACTTTTCCAGCATGTTTGACTGCTCTTTTTTCTCTTTCTTTTCAAAGTTTTGCTTTGTTCCAAATGAGTACCAGGACGAAGGCTTGGGACATATGAAGTAGTACATAACCTCTAGGAGTAATTTATCTGCTTTGAAATTGCTGAGTTCTTGTCTTTATTCTAACACTTACAGAACAAAGAGAGCCTTTTGATTTGGTGATGCTTTCAGGTGATTGAGTGGGATGGTGATAAAGCTGTAACATAACAGAAATTTACCTTTGCTTTGGTGGTTTAAATCACTCACCTTTGTAGTGTCCCAAATCAGTTATGTTCAGTAGTGTGAACTTGGCAGTGTGAGTCAATTATAACTTTTATTTGTAGAGGACTGGAGTTGCTGATAAATCATATGCAGCAATGGTTGACATTTTGGTGGAGTTTTGAAGTGTCTGCACCTTTTGCTGCTCACTGCAGCACTTGCAGACTGCAAGTTTCAGTTCAGCTTGGGAGATAATAACTAAAATACTCTAGTGAAAAAACATAGATTTTTGGTTCCCTTTAGGGCAGCTGGCAGTACTGTGTGTAACAGCATTCTGAAATTATTCTGTTTAAAATGTTACAGATAAAACAGTTAATTGCATTTTAAGATAAACATTAAAAAGTGTAGTAACACAGGGGACATGAAAAAATAAATAAAAATAGCAGGTTTTAAATTTTAATGCAGTCAAATGAGTTTTTTGCTCATGCAGATGAATTCAGTATTAAGAATATCTGCATTGGAGAAGACAAGTTGTTCAGAAACGTTAAGACAGCCCTGATAGAATGTAGATGTGGTTGGTCAGGTCAAAGCAATAATGTTTCACATTGCTGTTTCTTGCATCTTGGTTGGGGCAGGGAGAGGGTATATTTCATCACTAAATGATGTAGTGTTGGATTACTGAGTGTACAGTAGATTGAAATCCATCTTGATTATCCCAGTTGAGAACAGCAGATGCCAAGGTGTCCTGGCACGTGCCATCAGTCTGTTTTTGTGCAGTCTGTGCACTCACACTGTAGGGAAGGGCAGTGCATCATGGGGAGGACTTTCCATCAGCCTGAATTTCAGATGGATCTGGTAGTAACGATTTAACTTCTACTACTGAGCAACTGTTTAAGTGCTCAAGGTTATCTGTACATCAAGCATTTTTTCAGGAAAAATAAAAGCTAGTCTTTAACCTGTTTCCTATTAAGAGGGAAATAACTTTTAATTTCTTGGGGTTTTTTTAGGGCAGGAATTTATTGTTGGTGCCAATACTTTTTAGCTTACTGAGTTGCTGTCTTTACATATATGTCAAATAGTCTTTGCACGTGAAAGGTTTTTTTAATTTGCTGTTTGTGTCATTTTGCATGTTCAGCAAGATACACTTTCTACTGAAAATGTCTCCCAAATGTTGTTTGTCCAAAAACTGATTTTGGTGTTATTTGAAAAAGTCTTATGATATTTTTTCCATCTTTTATGATCCATAAGCCTTAGTGGATATATGGATTGTTTCCTGGATTGTTCCTCCTCCACTTTTTCTTCTTTTTCTTTTTTTTTTTTTCTGCTGCCTTTATCTGAAAAGTTTGTTGAAGAAACTCCTTTTCCTGCTGGGATAGAAATTCTTGGTTTCATTTCATGTTTTTGAATAGCTTCACCAGAAAATTGAATTTGAATTACTGCTCACTTCAGAATGAAGATTCAGTAAAATAAATTGCAAAAGTCTGTAGAACTACATTTATCTTTGGTCAGAGAAAGGGGCTGTAACATTTAGCTAGTTTAAAGTGCTGGGTTTCTCAATCTGAAATTTATTTCAAATTAGTTAGATCTTAATTACGAATGTAAACTTTTCCCCCAACCTAAAATTAATCTTTGGCTTCTAGGACATGTGAAAAAATTAAAAAGCCCACCAAAACTCCAAAGAAAACAAAACCCCGGAAACCCCAAATGACTTTGTGGGCTAAAAAGAATCACAGGGGGTTGTTGGGGTTTGTTTGGGGATTTTTTGTTTGTGGGGTTTTTTTGGGGAGTTGCCTTTTTTTTTTTTTCCTTTTTATCTCTTCTTCTTTTTTCCAGTAGTGGAAATGAAATAGATCCCTTGTTTGTTTTGCGCAGCCCTGTCAAGAGGGCAGGTTTTCAGTAAGACAGTGATGAGCTCTGCAAGCCCAGTGCCCCTTAATAACATGTCACCTGAAAACCTCAGCAGGGCCTTAAGAGCCCAACGTACCTCTAATAAAAGAAGCAGTAATGCAATAAGCCACTCAGAATTAGGCATGTTTGGTCTCCAGTAATTAAAGTGCAAAATGAAGATAATTGTGTGTTATCTCCAGCCCTCTTCACAAGTTTCACTGCAAGTGGCACTGAAGCAACGATTCATTTTAATGTGTAAAGACCAAGTTTTATTTCATCTCACAATGAGAAGTGTTATATAGCCGAAATATTTTGTGGTGATTGCCCGGATTTCCTCAGAAGATAGTAAAATGATTAACTTCAACAAAGCTGGAAGATTTTGAGGTTGAAACCTTTGAACTTGGAGCAAGCAAATTAGTGTAACATGAAGCTTAGTGTCTGCTTTATGTTGTGTCCTTTATTACTTATTTTAACATTATCAAGGAATTTTATGCCCAGTAAAATGAAGTATTTTCAAAAATGTGGTTATTTTTTCCTGCTACCCATTTTCACATTAAATTGTTAAAATGGAATAGGTAGTGCCATTATCAGTGTGTGTATATTTAGCATTCTTGAATAATGTAAATTATAATCTCAGTTTCACACTGAGAACTTAAAAAACTTTGAAGTGTAACATGTAAAGATTGGCTGTGCTTCCTCATTCCAGTGACGATGTTTTTTAACCAGGGAAATGTGGAGATTGCTTAAAAAAAAACCTTCATATGTACTAGTTTACCACATAATTTTATGGTAAGAAAAACAGTTGATCTTTTTTGAATATTTTTATTTTATTTATTTATTCATAGTCTGCCTGATGTGTGGGTAAATGAAAGTGAACGACATCAGTTAAAAACTAAAGTAGTTCATTTATCAAAACTACCAAAAGATACTGCCTTGCTTCTGGACCCAAACATATACAGGTAACATCTTAATTTTGAAACTTCCTTTACTTGAGTGTAATCTTAAGCCTCACTTAACTTTTTGACGTTGAAAAATCAGGATTCCTAAATGTAGACCAGGGAGCCTTGATAATGTAAACGTCCAGGAGTTAAGTTCTGAGGTCTTAAGTTATTTCAGAATTTCTTCTTGAACTGAACTCTAGTTACTGAGAAACGGGGAATGTGTGTATTTACCAAGTGTATTTTACTTTTTTGTGCTTGGTGTACAGAAATTCTAGTAAAGGAGGTACATACAGTGGAATCCTGAAAGATCCCTTCTGTTAAGATCACATACTGGTTTGTATACCAATTTTTTTAAAGTCCAAATTTATCTTTCCATATTTTATATTCAACTGTAATACATGCAGTATTACCTTGAAATCTGTACTTGTATTCAAGTACTGTTATTTTTAATACAAGATTCTTTATATGGGGACAGAAGGGGACAGTACATGTTACTTTGCCTTTCAGCTACTTTCACATTTGTGGTTTTGGGCCTTCAGATTGGCTTCTAATCCATCTGGTTTCTAATAATTCCCTGATTTTTCCCTCCCCCTCTTTATTAGTGCACTCACAGAATTGTCAGTACTCACAGTTCTGTGTGTGTGTACAGTTTTTAAAGGTAATCTGAAATGCTTAATTCATTCTTAAATTTTGAATGTCCAAAGTTACACATTTGTGGGCTTACGTTAAAAATTCCTGAAAATGGGTCATGAAAAATAAAAGGTTTTTTCTGGCATAACAGAAGTTCAGTGTTCTGATGTTTCTTCCTTAACATACAGTGACTGAGTGTCTAAAGGAGTAAATAAAACACTAATCTGAAGTCTTGTAATGCAATAAGCCTTTCAGTTCACCTTTAATATTCAGTGTATTTCACTAATCAAAGTAATGAAAGCTTGGTTTACAATATGAAAATAAATCATACTATATCTGCTATTCTTGTAAATGTAGGTATTTAAAATACTTACCTTAGTACATAAATTATTGACGTAGATTATAAAAATGTTATGAGGAAATTAGATTGTGTTTTAAAACTGCTTAACACAGTGACTGCTTTATAATCTAATTGAGGTGTTAATTTTTTATTGTTTACCTTTGCAGAACTTAATAGATTAGTTTGCCTTGAAAAGAAAAAGATAATCTATGAAACTAAAAATGTAATGATCTCTGGGATTAAATCCTTGAAGAAAAAATGAGCAAACCTTTCTACCTCTCCCACATAAAATTAAGATCCCCACACAAAGTGTTGGACTCAATTTTTAACAGTGTGGATCAGTGTGTTAGTGAAATGAGCTTTTGGAACCAACTGAGGGAGATGAAAGGCATAAAATTGGAAGACCAAAACTTTGCAAGCGAAAAAGATAGTTAAAGGAATTCAGTGACAGAGATTAATATCATGCTAAAATGATGACTTTAATATAAAGTTTGAAATCATTACCTGAAATTGTACGCTTATACGGGGTCATCAGAAATGGCTTTCAGTATTAATCAAATTAAATGAAAGTAGAATTTATGTAGTCATGATTTCATAGTATATTCTCACTGGCTGAAATTTACATCTCAGGGTCTTAATGTAAATCTGTACCCTCTTCTTTTACAGAACAATGCCCCAGAAGAGGTTGAAGAGGTAAAAACCAAGCAAATGGGGACACCTGCAGTCTTAGTCACTGACAATGGATTTAGAAATAAAGTTGCACATTAGTCAAATCCCATCCTTTTTTTTTTTTTTTTTTTTTAGATAAATATTTATGCTTAGTGTAAACATTCTGTGAATGAAGTTGATGCTTCCGTGGAATATATATTAATATATTACTGTATATCCACATTTTCATGGAATGGCACAGTGGGAGACTGAGCAAACACTCTTCTGGCAACTTAGTGGAACAACTAAAAGGTTTTGCATGCTTGCTTCTTTAAGCTGCTTTTTTCTTTAGTGAATACAGTAGTCTATATTGATGAAAAGAAAAAGTAACCATCACCATTTACTCACAATTCCCAGGAGAACTGTTAACAACCTACTGGGCTTCTTGTCCATGTTAACTGAATATAACACGTGCCAGGCAATAGAACAGCTACCAAGGGATTATCCTCTTGCCTTCTGAGTATGGTGGATAGTAATCATTTGTCATTTGTAATCTTGTGTCCTTTTGCAGATCCCTAAAATATGTTGGATTATGATGTTTAAACAAATGTTGATGGAATGCTTGTCTTTTCCAGTCAACTCTGAATACATATAGTACGGTTTAAAGATGTTAAGAGTGTTGCAGTATGTCTGACCCCTTTTCAGGAGTAGTGTAGTATGTTAATAAGATCTGCTTTTATGTGATCCGTATCAATGGACAGGTTTTGAGAAACCTCTACGTAAGCAAATAGTGTTACTGGTGATTTATTTTGCTTTTTTGACCCTTTAGGATCCCTGTTCACTTGTAAAGTATACTTTATTTGGCCTAATGTTTTCTAGATGTAAAGAAAATGGTATTTTTTAAAAAAAATAATCTAGAAATTCAATCCTTTATGCACCAAAGTTGGCTTTGAAAAGGAAAGTAAAATCATTTTCTTGCTTAATAAGCAAGAAGCCGTGGATTTTTTTTAACTGACAAATAGAGATGCGTCTAACCTGTTAGTCTTTGTATGGAGACAAAAATGTTGCATATAGATAATAGGACATTGCTTGTAAATATTTCAGCAGATTTGTAATATATTTTTATATTATGAAATGTACTGTAGATGTTTTTCTAGAGGCATGAAAGTTAAAATGTATATATTACGGTAGAAATAATATTGAAGGATATTGTAATTCACTAGTGCTGCCAGAAGAATTCTTTAAAAAAAGCACCTTCCTTAACAGTAAAATAAACCTTCTTTTACATACCTAAGGGACTATATACTACTGTTAATATCTGTTGTAAGAACAAAAATACATTGAACATCCTTCCCAGAAATCTTAGAGGGATGAATAGTACCCATAATTAATTCATGGCGCTCCTTTCTAATAGTGAACACGAAATTAGTTTTTTCCTTGCTGTTGGAAGGAACTAATATGTAAAATTTGTATGGATATATGCAGTCAAACTGCAGAGTTAGTCCTCCTTGTTGGGGAGGAGTTTACTACAGTGAAACTATTAACCAGCAGTTTTTACACTAAATTTTTATTAAATAGATTAAAACTTAAAGTAACCCTTTGGTTGCAGAAGTGAGCATATCCTAATGTAATACAAATGCATTCTGCATTGGTACTGACACGAGTCTTGCTTAGCTCCAGTGGGTTAAAAATGTTACTTATATACACAAAAAAATAATCTTATCAAACGATATGAAGTGCAGATTAAAAGCACCACTAATATAAGATGTTCTGGAATGGTTGTTTAATAAGGGTATTATTCATAAAATCTGTAGTGATGTGACTTTATTTTTGAAAAAAATGCAGTGTTTTGGTTTTTTATTTTTTTGCTTGAGCACTTCACCTACTGCTTTTTCTGTACCTATAAAGTAATCCGTAATCTTTGTTTCTTTTTTTTTGAATTTGTTATAAAATTGCCAAATAGAAGTGTTTCAGATATAGTTTGTATTTGTATTTTTTTAATTTTATTGCTTCATGAGTTTCTTGTAAGTCATTTATAATTGACAGATGATTGTAGACCTTGCCTGAGTATTTTTTCTAATAAAACAAAACAAACAAACCTCATTAGCTTCAAAATTGTAAGATTTCAATGAAGTTTAAATATAAAACTAACACTCTCTAAGTTGCAACACATGTACCTTTACAAAATGGGGAATTCGTGGATTCAAGTCATGTTTGAGAAAACTATTATCTGGTGTTCTCATGGTACAGTTTCTGGTGTGGAAGGAAAAATCAATTTAAATATAAAACGTCTGTGAAGAAAATGTATATCTTGAAATTAATTAAACTTTCCACAGCAGTGAAAAAGGTAAGTGGACTTATGACTGTTTTTCACCTTGAAGTTATCAGTGTGAGTTGCTAGAACTGTTTATGCCCAACAGTCATCTGTATTCTACAATTCAAAAGGTCTGCTGCAGTTTTTGTGTGTGTCCCCGGAGGATTTCACTGTTGCTGGAGCATCAGGTACATGGAACTAGCACAGAGTGCTTGGGGGGCATTGATTGCTTTGTTCTGAAAATAATCTTATAACCGTTATACTTGGAAATTGTTAATGATATAATTGACCTCTCCCCTTTTAAGTAATTCCATGTGCTTTGTTTGGGGATGTTTGGGATGTAACTCCCAGCTGGAGTGTTTATTTTCTTGGTAGAGAAATACCAGCTCTTTGAAAGTCTCACTTTTCAGGAGTTGCAGTGCACACAGATACCTGCTTCTAAAATCATCAGTCCTTTTGGAATGTGTTGGCTTGGATTTTACAGTTTTCTGAAGCTGAATAATAGGATGTTTGAGTGAGGAGTGCTGCTTTGGGATCAGAGACCATCTCTGCCTTTTGCTAAAATGGATGGAAATTCTTGTTAGGGAAAACTTCTAACATTTGGGCACAGCACACAGCTGATTGATGGATACCAGATCTTACTCTGTTTACTAAAGCACTTTAATAGAGCAGAAACAGGTCAGTTCTTTTCTGATACTTGCACTGCATACAGTTTTCTCAAGGTACTGTGGGTTTTTTCCAGAATTTGGACAAACGGTGTAATAGGTAGCACTATGTTTTTCTTGACTTCTATGGTCCATTAAGTAATTATATCAGTAGTTTCCAATTTAAATTACACGTTAATTCTGGACTAGCTTTATTTGGGAACAAATGAGTTAATTGTGTTCAAATTTGGTTTTAATAATAGAAATTCAGGTGGTGGATTTCTGTTCCTCTCAGCTTTACAGTGCAGCATATGAATTGATTATTGCAGAAAACTGGTCATATGTAATACTTCAATCTGATACTGATGATTTATGCTCACTTAATGCTTTCCTGCCTTGATATTTTAAGCTTGTGAATGAACCTATCATAAATATTTCTCTTGTCACACTAATGTATGATGAGTACAACAGAAGAAGAAAATCATATAACAGGAAAGTTTAAAGAAGCAGCCGAATCTGTGGCTTCTTTCAGTCATTTTCTGTAAGTTGTTAGGTTGACAGTCTCTGAATGGCTCCCATATGCACATGGCTCTGAATGAAAAATGACGGTTTGATCCCTAAGACAAGATACTCTTTACAGAACATTCCGATGAGAGAAGATGGTCTTAACATCCCATGGATTTTCTCAGTCAAGTAAAGGTGCCCTTAAGATCTGTTATCCTACTTTTTACCTGCTCCAAGCAGAGAATACTCTGGTAAACTCTCTTGCTTCAACTTACAGTGAAAATTTCTGCATTATGTGGTAGTCGGGGAACCCCACCAGCACTACTGTTTTGAACAACACAAAAAAGATACTGTAAAGTGTCAAGAATATCCATTTGTTCCTGCGTTTTTAACAAGGATTTTTTTTTTGATTATATATTCTTGTAATTCTGTAATGTAAATTGAGACTAAAAGAATTAATTCTGATAATGTTACAGCTGTAGTCTCCTAGTGATTATAATGAGAAGAATCAGGTATAAATACTAGAGATTAATGTCTCAAAGTGCATTTATGAGAAGAATTATTACAGTGTTAAGGGGCTTCACTGTTGTAGTCTCTATTGTAATTGTTTTTTCCTAAGTAAGGATGAACCTAAATCTGACCAAAAATAAAACCTCATAATCTTGGAAGATTTAAGATTCTCCAGCTGTCTAGTCTGTGTAGTCAGCTATCTATCTGACACATAGGTGTGTCATTTCCCTGAATATAGCTGACAAACTAGAGAACCCAAGCAGATTTATATCTGCTGTCAAATAACAGGTTATCTCCCAGAGGGAGGAAAAACCATGCTAATGTTTTGTGTTTAAAGCAGAACACTGGTTCTAGGAGACAGGAGCTGTGAATTGACTTTTTCCAGATAAGAAACTAGTGATGAGCTTAGACCAGTGTTGCAAACTGTATTTTTGGGTTTTGACTGGCAGTGGCAATTCTGAGTATTTATTTTCCTACTATGTTACAGCAGCTGTCTTTACAGTGAAAAATTCTCCCAGGCTGTGTCCACGTCTTAACTTTTATACTACAGTATGCAGCACTGTTTGTATCTTTCTTCACTTTAATAACAGTTGTTGTTGCCTCTTAAGGGTTTGTAATCCTTCAAATTTAGCCAATTTGCCTGTGTACTGTCCAGTACTTCCCGTGCTAATCCATTTTCACTGTCGTAGCACACAGAGATACAAGTGTGGATGTGGACCAAAGTGAAGTTCCAGGTGTTGCATGGCCTAATTCCTGAAAACTTGTATTGCAACCTCAAAGTACTTCTATTTGTAATTTATTAAACTATTTAAGAATATTTACCAATTCTGGTATGTAGCAGCTTACTGTCCTTTTCAAAGATGAGTGTCTGTGCACTTCAATCTCTAATTCTTTCCTAGAGAAGAGTTAAAATCAATATGCCTTTGATGTCGCAATGTAACTTACAGTGAAGTAAGGAAATGTAGCTCCAAGTGTAAAGAGAATAAAATCATGTTGATTTTTTTTACCAGAAGTGGGCTTTTGATTGACAGCCGGCTGTGGATAAATTCAACTCTTCCAGTTGTTCTTGAAGATTAATATGCTGTGATTGATGCTGCAGTATTTGTTTTTAGCAATTCTAAAAATGGTCCTTTGAACTTTTTAAAATCCTCCACGGTAGTTAAGTAACAAATACTCTAAGTAATATGATAAATCTATTTAATTCATCCCAAATGAGAGATAATTGCTGATAGCATCCCGTGGGGTTGGCTTGCATACAGGAGATTTGAGTACTGTCCACTGGATGCTGTTCAAAACTCTTGTCTAATATCTTTTTTTTCTTGGTATTTTGCCTGTGTTTGCAGTCTCAGTGGAGGGAGGATGTGATATCCCTTCATGTATTTACTGTGAAGAATTGCTTCTGATTTGAGACAGTAGTAGCCTTCTGACTAACCAAGGGAAGCAAGGGTAAGGCTTTGAGAAAAGGGCAGTTAAACAGGACAGAGAAGGAAGGGGAAATTGTAACAGTGGTAAAAATACAAAAAATAAGAATGAAGCTGCTCACCATGCACTGACCGATGCCCAGCCTGTCCCTGAGCAGTGGGCTGCCACCCCTTGCCCAATTTCACCCAGTTTTGGTGTTCAGCATGACTTTCTGTGATGTGGGACATCTTTTGGTCTGTTGGGGTCAGCTGTCCTGTCTGTGTCCCCTCTCAATATCTCGTGCACCCCCAGCCGACTCACTGGCAGGGCAGCACAAGGAGCGAAGTCCTTGACTTAGTGTAAGCTTGCTCAGCTACAGCTGTTCTACATCGATGTGTTAGCAGCATGATTGTCATCCTGAATCCAAACCAGCTCTGAACCAGCTACTAGGAAGAAAACTAACTCTATTCTAGACAAAACCAGGACGTACTAGAATTTTAACGTCCCTGTCCAGACTCTGAGATCTCCTTTTTCACGGTGTCATGGCTCGGTTATGTTTTTTTGACTGGTTTCATCCGTGTCATGTCGAAGCTCCCATCACTCAAGGGGATTTGTGCAGGCATTTGGAGTCTGACCAATGGCTCGTTGACTTCGGGAGGACTCCATTACGGGTCTTTGACTTGTCTGCCTCTGTTCGAATCTGTTGTCTGAAACCCCGATTGTGAAATCAGGGGGAACGGAACATGATGTTGTTCATGATTCATTTAAGCCAAAATGCTCAACATGAGCCACTTGAACTTGTCTAGGCACTGAAATATATGTTTGGATTTACATAATTTCAAGGCCAAAAAATCAGTAAATATGTTGTTTTGGGAGCAGAGCCTTGGAATGGGAGATTAAAACTGCCCTTAAGCTCTAAAAGGCATTTTGAACACTTTTAAATGCTTTGCAGCTTTTACTTGCTAGTGAATATGAGGCAGGGGCTTGGACCCTGCTTGCTTTTTCTTTCTTCATGTCATAAATATTCTCTCCTAGAGCATGGAAAATAAGTCAATTACACTTAAAACTGCTTATTGCAGAGCAGATGTGTGCATACAGCAACTGTAGCTGAAAGCCCAAGTATTTAATTAGCAGTTGCCTGCAGCTGGATTCTTTCTTTTTAAATAAGTGGGGAGGTGGGGAAACATAAAAGGATGTCGGGAGACGTTCTGCTGACAGTGAGTAAGTTCATGTGTAATTACTTATTAAAAATCTTGCTCTGCCTCCCTGCTCAGAGCCATCACATGGTGGTGCTGCCATTTCGTTGTGCTGTGCAGTCATCCGTGAATTTCGTGTCCTCACTGACCTGGTACCTGTGCTGCCTCATTCCAGTAACATTTGGTTGTATGGCCTTAAGAAAGGAGGTTCGATTGTAGGGATGGTCATTTTTTAATCATCCTGTTCTTATCTGTTAGTTTCGTTGTAGCTGTTCCCTCTGCAGTTGTTGAGAGTTTGCCACTGATTTGAAGGCTGAAGATTTCTGCTACAGTCAGAGCTGAGAGTGTGGAAATAGCTTCCTCATGGGTAGAACTGTATGGGTTTGCTAGCTCACACATTACACACATGGTCTCTCACATTGTAACACAGGCTGCACTGGTCACATCTGTGGTGGCAGTTTTTTGCATGTTTTACTTCACATTGACTAGTTGCTAATAGCTTTTGAAATCAACAATTAGGATAAATGTTGAATTTATTCAGGAAAAAATTTCCAAGAGCTCGTTTTGGGGTAAAAGGCGGCCTCTGTCTTAAACTGCGTTTCTTGTTGTTCAGAAGTGAATTATTGTGGAGGAAAGGTGCAAGCAAAGTTTTGTCTTGGCTAATGCCTCATCTGGGTAATCTGCTACAAACTGTACAAACTGCTCATAGGAGTTACTGGTGTATCTATCACCTTAGGCTCCTCTTTTTTTTTTTTTTTTTCTTGGCTAATATATTTATAAACTTTAATCTTGGAAGGTATTGCCTCATTTAGTAACCATTACATGCATTCCACTGGGAGCTGATTTCAGCAGTAGAGGATATGAAGGTATTTTAAGCTGGAAGATGGTAAGTAAACATCCAGACATGCAGCCACACACTGTGCAGTTTACACAGAGTACAGATGATGTTCCTGTCCCACCCCATTGTTCTCCAAGATGCTCCGATCCCACACGTCACGGTACATTTCCATTGTGCGTGTTTTAGGATCCAGTTTAATTCCGTAACAATCTGTAACCAAAAGGTGGCAGCAATCTACCACGTTATGGCTGCAGAAATCTAAGGTACTGCTCAGTAGTGATATTACTTAAGATATTAAGTTGCCTTTCTAAACCAGCCTCCTCGTGTGCAGTTTGTTGCCTTTGTTGATACAAGATAGCTTGAAGTAATAATAATAATAATGGCCCGCCTTCGCGAACGAAGAGCCGGGGAAGGTCTTTACACCTTCCAGCCTGCGCATTGG
>JAYRBT010000042.1:71113091-71135675 GCA_036023395.1 Myiotriccus ornatus
GGCCCTGACCAGGAATCGAACCTGGGTCTCGGCAGTGACAGCGCCGCGCCTTAACCACTAGACCACCAGGGGCTCCCATAGCTTGAAGTATTAACATTGTAACAGCTCTGGTTGGTGTGTATCTCAGATATTGCAGAGGAGTATAGAAACTGACTTTTAATAAAGATGACTACTGAGAAGAAAAATACTTCAAAGTGTTTTGTTATCCCACTACTGAAAAGGTTGAACGTTATCAAATTTTGTAAAGCGTGGCTGGGTAATTAAGGTGCCTGGTCACTTCTGTAATTACCTTCTCTTTGCCAGTGATGCCCGAGATTGTGCTTTTGACCACCTGATCATTTTCCTGAAGGGGCATGACAGGAAGTTTGATTATGGAATTCTGTATTTTTTGTCCAAGTAAATTGCATTTAAAATTTGTTTAGGTAATCATATAATGGATGTTTGGGGGTTTTTTCCCCTCCCCATGCAACTGCCTCCCCAGGCAGTTTCAGGATGGTTTAAAAACAAACAAACCATCCCAAACCAAAGAACTTTAAAGTTCCTGTTAACTGCAAGACCTCTCAGTTTACTTTTCACTTTAGGAGATTAGCTAAATGTGCTGCTAAAATCAGTACCATGCTTTCTTTTGTATCCCAGTAGTCCTTTCAGAGGAAAGTGAAATTTTTGTTCATAAAATAACTAACAACGTACAAGGTAGGATTAAAGCAAACTTATAAATTCAGAGCTGCTTTGCCCTCAGAATTGTCCAGCAGCAGCACTGAACTGATGGCAGCAAGGTGTACAAAACTCTGCTGGTGTTTGTAGAAGGAAACCCTTTTTCCAAAAAATGGTGTTAGTTGCTTTTCTTTCTACTATATTTCTTCAATGGTATCAGACATCTAATGGCTTTTGATGCCACAAAACTTTGCTGTGCGTCCACTGTTTTGTAGTAACCACCTGCACAACCTTTATCCTTCAGTAAATGAAAGATGATATGCGATTCTGTTCCCACTAAGAAAGGGAATTAGTTTGTATCAGTGTATGTGTAGTGCAAGGTAGTGCAGTAAAAACAGAGCTGTTGACATGCCCAGGGTAATGGGTGAGTCTCCATCCTTAGAAGTGTTCCAAAAACATGTGGATGTGGCACTTGGGGACATGGTTTAGTGGTGAACAAGGCATTGCTGGGTTAATAGACTTGGTGATCTTATAACTCTTTTCCAACCTTGGCTATTCTGTGTTTCTGTGACATAAATACAGTATCTCTCCTTCTCATGCTTAAAGCCTGAGATTTAAGCTGACATCTCAAAGCTCTCTTGCCTGGCTGGATGAGGAAGAAAACGGCAGTGGATGAGCTATGCCCCACACCCAGCCCAGGAACTGTCGACCCTGAGCCTTGTCTCAAACCAGATCTTTGGGTGGTGCTCTCGTGCCTTCATTCAGGCGTGGGAAGTGACCAGCTTCTCATCACCCTCTCTGGGACTCTCTGGGGATTCTGATAATGTCATTGTCAGGTTTCTGGTGTACCCACATTTATAGTCATGGGCTCTTTGTGGTTTCGTGTATAAATGGGTACCTTGTGCACGTTTGGGATATACTTTCCAGTTTATAGACTTGATGGCTGAAAATAGATTAACGGAAGGTAAGTCTGATGCAAAGGTGATCCTTTGATCTAGACTCTCTAAGGCCAGGACCTGCAGGGTTGGTAAGATGGAGGTTTCTTACACAGCATCCTTTCTCTACCTGCAGATCCAGTTCTGGGTTTGATGGTGAGCAAACATGAGCTTGCGGAGTTTTTTTGGCAAACATCTCAGCTGTGTAAGGATCTGCTGAGCCAAATTCAGTGTTGCTATTCAACTCGGTAGTCATCCAGAATGGGTGCAAAACACTGCCAAAGCAGAAGTATAGAATTTATTACTTGTCCTGCCATGATGTGAAAGGAAACAGATGATTATGAACCTAGAAATAATAATGGGAGTAAATGAGTCATAGTTGAAAATTGGATTGAAGTGCATTGGGGGAATTTTTCCCCAGTGATTCAATTTTTTTCTTTGTTTATTTGTTTTTTGGTTTGGGTTTTTTTTTTTTTTGGCTGTGTTTGTTTATGCAAAGTAAGTTGTTTTCTAATGATCCAGATGGTTCTTGGCAAGGTGCTCATCAGAAGTTGAGGAAGAAATCAGATTGTCTTTCAGTTGTAATCCATGGTGCAAGTTGTTTTTGGTATTTCCACCAACAAACAGTCCGGTCAGCATCCTTGCCAAAGCATAAAGGTGCATTTACTTTCCACCTGGTTTCCCTCCCTGCCCTGGGCAGCAGTGGCATCACCAAATAATCTCTAGGTTTTAAAACACTAGTTTTATAACTCAGGTAGCTGCTGCTTGTTTATCCCTGAAGTACTTCCAGTGTGAGTTCACAAGTAAATGCTGAGTAACTAAGTCATTGCTTGCATGTGTTTTACAAAGCCAAATGTGTTCTCATGAGCGGGTGATTTGAGTCAATATAATGTGTGTTTCCATGGCCCTTTATGTGTTTTGTATGATGTGCTGGGGACTTTATAGTGAGGTCTGTTTTGTTACAATTTGCACAGCTAAAAGGAGCACATTATTCCTATTACTTTTTTTCTTTTAACAAAAACAGATCCACTGGTTGATGTGTGATGTACACATGACAATCTGGCAAGTGGTGACAAATATGTCATTAGATAACTGGCTGCATATTTAGGAAAGGTTCAGGCTTTCATGGAGCTGTCTTGAAACTACAAGTCAGTTATTGGTGTATCTTTTTTGTGCATGGTCACCATTTGTTTTCAATTATGGATAACTTTTTCCAAAGCTGATTTCATTCCAAGCAGTGCCTAAGCATGAGGTCAGTGAGGAGAAATGATTTCTTGGGCAGGTTTTATCTTTCCAGTGGTTAATTTATCACTTCTGTAAATAAAAGATAATCTGGACTCTGTGTTTTTTTATATTTCATTGTTAAACTCCAGTCATGCCAAAGAGTAGCGATGGGCAAGATATTTTGCAGTCCTTTATAGCAAAAAAATTGCCAAGTGATAATCCCATTTTTATTCCAGATGGATGAGGTGATCCATTTTGCATCCACCATAATTACAGTTTATGAAGCAGCCAACTCAATACACAAGCTGCCATCTGCACTTCATCAGTTTCTTTTATAACAAGGAACAAAGTTTTAGCTGTCAGTGGTACAGATGATGTGTGTTTTGAGTGATTGTATATTTTAAAAGTATAAATCCAAAAGTCAACATCTCCTCCTGTTCTTGTGTGCACTTTTTTCCTCTTTCCTCCTTGGAAGATCAGTTGGCTTCAGTTTGGGGGCTTTTTTACTGTCATACCACAAAAGAAGCTGTGCTGGGGTTTTCTCACAGAAAAGGGGCACCCACGGGAAAGGAACAAATGGTTCATGGGGAAAAAGCTTACAAGGTGCATAAAGACAAAAACATCACCCCTGTCTAGAGGCTTTTCAGGACAAATCTGCGTGGGTGATGGAGTAGAGTAAAAATATTTAATGTGCACCCTCCATTGGAGTCTGGCAGTTTCTTCTTCATAGGATGTCATAACACCAACATCTACTCTGAATTTTTCCATGTGTTTTCACTGCTACTGTGGTCATGTGTGTTTCCTCAGACTCCCTTCCTCTTTGGGCCAGTTGTGCCACACTACCCAAGACACCAGTGACCACAAAGGACTTGGAGGCAGAAGACCTGTGTGTTCTGTTTCTGCACGTATTAGTAAGCCTACTGGCAGTGGTTTCTTACCTTTTCCTGTCTTGGCAATCATGGGGACACTTCACCTAAGCATGATGTGTTTCCCAAAGTTGATAGGAAAATTGGGTCCCGAGATCAGCATTATGAAGTAAGAATGAGGACAGGGGAGGCTGAAGGAATATGCTGCTTACTACTTCCTTTATATCCCTAAGTGCTTGAAACTTTAATTTTGCTGATTAAGAGTGGATATTAAAACATGCTTTGAAGCAGCTGTTCGATTCCAGCATGTTTTGCACTCTTATAATCGGAAAGGGTCCCTACTGCTTTTAAAAAGTGTTACTAAAACGTAGCCACACAAAGTTACAGGTGTTGAAATATAACAGAGTGTGATATGGGGGTTTGTGTGTTGATACACAATTCGCCTGAGAAATCTATTTCAAAAATAAATTGAGACGCAACACTTTGATATTGTTCAAATGGTCTACAGCAGATAATTTTTGTCTTTATTGATTGGCATACACAGTTTTTTCCCCTGTAGTTCTCTAAAATGTTTTGATGAAGGAAAATCTGATTTTATCTAAGTCTTCCACAAAGAAGAGGGTAGTTTTTGTTTATTGTTTGAAATGAGTTTTATCAAGGAGTGACTAGAAAAACATACGTGTTTTTCAAACAGAGATATAAGCTGTATCTTCTGTGTTACGTGATATAAACTATCCTAACTGTTCAGGTTAACCTAATCCTACCTAAGAGAATTGATGTGAAATCTGTGATGAATTTTGTTGGAATAGTAGTCTCTGAAGATGGACCTCTTTTGGTAGTGATACCTCTGGATTTGAAAGAATGAATTTTCCCCAGAATTTTACACTGATGAAAGATGTGAATTCTGTGTAGTCACTTTTCTGCAGTGGCACCAGGGCTTTTCTTCAGCCAGGTGTATGTGAGAAAGGACATCATGGCAGGCTGGAAAGTGACTGGGATAAAGATGCCTTTGTGCTTGTGTTGGTAGGTGAGTTCAACATGTATTAGTGTGTCATAATGCTAAAACTTCTGTGCAGACAAGGTCTTGTTTTCCCAGTGTAAAGTCAGCTTACAGTTCAAATGTATTACATCGTATAATATTTCATGTCTGTGAGTCTGAATGCTGCAAATTCTTTAAAAAAGAAAGGACATTTTTACAATTAAGGGAGGAAACAGAAAAGTGCTAGACCCTAAAGAAATCTTTCTGATTTTTTCATAACTGAAGAAATTCTCTCTCATCACCACCAAGGGAGAAAAAATACCCACAAACCACGTTAAAAAGTAACCTGTTCTGCTGATAATACCTCATTCTGCATCTCGTTTGTCCTGCTGGTCAGGGGACTCTTAGTTACCTTTGTATGAACTTTTAGGTTCTGGCATGATTGGTCATTTTGCTACATTCCTGGTCTGTTTAATACTCTTAGATAAACGACCCCAAATGATTCCTGTCTTCTGGACCTGTCCACTATTATTAGCAAGGTTCCATGAGAAATACAGGGACTGATGCATTAAGCGAGTCTTTCAGTAAACACAAGTTATCAGAAAGTCCTGTTTTAGCAGCAGAGAGTACAGCATGTCTAGGACTGATGCTTGAGTTAACTGTACTAGTATTTCTAAATTAACAAAGTATTCGCTGTGTTAATACTGTTTTATCAGGCAGCTGCCTTCAGATGATTACGTGAAAGGAAAAATTTTGTAAGTTTGTTTTTTTGAGGGCAGGCTTTGTTTTCCAGCCCTGAGATAGTGATAGATTAACTAGTCCTAGCTTGAAGTGTGTGTGTAAATGAGAGAGAGCAGGCTCTAATGCATGAGTAAGGGTACATTAAGTAATGACCAGCAGACTGCTCCTGCTTATAACATAGCAATAAAATATGAGGCATTGGAAATTGTGTCTGCCTGTATTACAGGATGAAACCACGAGGTCAAATAAGGTTTGAATCCAGATTGCAAAAGAGCTATTACAGAACTACACTTCTGTCCCTCCCTTTCTCCCTCCAAATGGTACTTGTCTTATTGTTTGCACTGAAAGCCTATATGCAAGCAGAACACATGACTTTTGCTTGTGTCTGGGTTCTTAAAAGGTGGTACAATGCTTAGCACCTGAGGTGCAGATGAGAAGGCCCCAAGTTTTATTTTCTGTCCTTATGTGAGTTGGTTTGAGTACCAAAACCAGTCTTGCTGCTTACCCATGCTGGCTATTGCCTTCTGATTCGTGTTCTGAGGGGTCAGTGATGCAAAGAACCACTGCTGAGACCTCAGCTGTTACCAGGGGTTTGGTGTCTGTTGGTGTTGGAGCCTAAGTTCTGTTGTGAAAATGTTGGGTTATTTTTCCCCCCCCCTCCTATTTCAAGACCCACTGGTTTGCAAAATAGAGCTTCAGTCCTCACTGTACCCAGGAGTTTGGTGCTTGGCAGAACTACATAAGTGACGTGTTCGCTTACCTTGTGTGTGTGCCAGGTGGTGTAGTTGTGTTCATGGCACATCCGCCTGATCAGAGAGTTGATACAAAGTGTCAGACTTCATGTCCTTAATGGAAATTCCTTACAATGTCTGAAAACAGCTTAACTTGCCATGCCATTTACTACCTTCTCCTTTGTCTGCTTGTCCAGTGCACATATTTAAAAGACTGAGTATTCAACAAAAATTATTATCCCCTTTCAGCTGATTCTCTCCCTTTTTTAGTCTGGTTCAAAGAAATGTCTGCACTCAGGGTAAGTGGGTTTTGAACATGTAGACACAGTAATCATGCCTACAGACAGTTCATACAGCTGACTCGTTTCTTGTGCACCTGACCTTATGGCACACATCAGGTTCTGATGCTGTAGATAAGATAGGAAGTAGTACAGGATACTACATGAAAAGGACAAAATATGAGACTGGATGTAGTTACATGTCACTTCAATGTCTCTGAATTCAAGAGCTGAACTGAGGAGAGTGTTTTCAGGTAGATGGGTTTTATCATCACCCAAGAAATTACATTATTCACTATTTAAATTGAATATCAGACGTGCTGTAGTATGCTATTGGGATTTCCAGAACAGCCATAAATCCTTAAAACTACTAACAAATAAAGCTGAGTACAGGTCTCTTAAACTTCATTGTGTAATATAAGATAGTTGATAGACTGGAGAACAGGATATTCTGTATTCACATATAATACTAAACATGTATTTATTATCTATACAGAATGCATATACTGTGCTTATCAGTGTTGTTTCAGCTTTTTGGTTGATAACAGCATCCTAAGTATGTCATAATATGGATAAATTAATAAAATCAATGAGGAATTAAAAAAAGTACAGTTAAAAACTGCACACTGTAGGAGAGTCAGCTGTGCTACAAAGGAAAAACAAATCTGGTGTGTTTGAATTTTCTTCCATATGCCTTATTATGTGTTTGGGCCTCTTTTGATGTGGTTTGGCTTGTTGGTTTGGTTCTGTTTTGGTTTGGGTTTGTTGTTTTGTTTTTGGTTCGGTTTTTTGTTTGTTTGGGGTTTTTAACTTTTTTTCTTTTTTTAAGACTGTAGTTTATTGTAGACATCTTATGTACTGCTCGTGCTGTTGGGACAGGTCTGTTCCTAAATATGATAAAATTAAAGGCAGCAGTGTAAAATGGTGTTTTCAAATTGATGGTCTACAGCTGCCTAATTTGTTGTGAAGCCTCTTGCATGAAAACCTCATTTATTGAAGTTTTTCTTTCTTCATCTGTCTGCTTAATTGCTTTAGTAGAGCTACAAGGTGCATTTCTGCATCAGGCTGCTCAACCCCATCCTAGGTGTAATTCTTACTGGTTAGAGTCCATGTTTTCCCTGATTTCTCTATTTTCAATGCCAAAATGTAAAGCCCTTGTTCTATGAGAAGGAGCAAGATTAATGCTTTTAATTTAATGGAGTACCAATAGTTTGATGTATATGTTTGGTTTTTTTTTTTTTGTTGAGGGTAGATGAACTCCAAATGAAAGTTCATGAATCTTCTGATCTTTGTGTAGTAAAATTTATGTGAACAGGGGTCCCAGTGACCAAATTTCATTCAGCTTCATCGGTGATGTTTTATGTAAGCTGGTGAATGATGAAATTTTATTAATTGCAGCTGATATGCTTGTAACCAGATATTTTTGGGAATTTGTGTGGAAGAAAGGCTGAGACTCGATCTGAAATGAGGCCTTTGGATACATCAGCATCTGTCAAACACGAGGATCTTCAGAGGATTGTGGTAGATAATAAGATTAAGCATCTGAAAGAAATAGTAATGATGAATAGACACGGTTGCTTCCAGACCAGTGGCACAGGTGAAAAGGTGTAATTGCCAGTCTCATGGCATTTAGTCTTACATGAGTTAATGTGAGAGATAAGTTGTATGTAACCCTGAGGGCTGCTCTTGAAAATCTGACTAAATTTGCAAGTCAAGCTCTGAACATTAAATCTGTTGTTCCTGTTTTGCTTTATCCCTCTTCTGCAAGACACTGAGATTTGGGTTGGGTTTATGATGTTACAGTTTTTAGCTGGGCAGTCTGATAGTGGGAGGTGAACCTCCAGCCCTACAGAGGTAAATATGCTCCAGTGAGCTTTGTACTTAGAACTGAAAGAAGGACGTTACCAATTTTGTTCCTGAAACAGTGTCTGATTTGTTTATTTTTAAATGTATTGCCAGTTATAGGTGAGGCGTCAGGAGAGAACTGAGGGTTTAGGACTCTGGTTATGTTCTAGGCTTTAGGAATGGGGTGTGGTATAGTTTCCAAAAAGAATTACGTGCAGCTCTAGGCAAAGCTCTTCGTAGTGTTTGTTCTTATGTGATTTAGGGATGCTCTGACTTTGTGCTGTCCTATTGCAGGAGTAGGTTATTCCAGGGAGAACTACAAGCCCTTGTTCAAATAATGGTGGTGGGGAAATGTGAAAGCACTACCTGCAGCCTGAGCATGAGGTAAAAGAATCGGATCACTGCAGCTTGTGGCATTTTCCCTCAGCAACAGCCGTTTTTCTGGAACGCGTGTCAGTAGGAGAAAGAAGGAGTCTCTTGGAATTCTATTTTTCTTTTACAGAGTATGCCAAGTGTTTGACACTTGCAAACCTGGAGCAGTTGAGATTCTCTAGGGGGGAGCAGGAGACTGTCCTGGCCAATATAATTGCAGGCTTGGATCTTTCAAAAAATACAGGGGGGGAAGTGCCAAAAAGAATCAAATGCAATGGGGTTGCCCCACTTGCCCAAAGCAAGTTTAAATTTAAATGTCTTCTTTCATTCAGCTCCCTCCTTCATGAGTACTTAACTTGCTCTCACTCTTGCTGATGTTCTGTTTCTTTTTCCTATCTTTTCGGGAACTACACTCAGTTTTCACGAGTATGATTTAGTGCTTTCCACTGTCATAAAAGAGACGCTGGTTTACAAATTGGACCACCCAAGTGTGGCCTATTATGTCAGATAGGATGGTGTGGGAGGTCTGGGCTTGCTGCTTTTATTTATTTATTTATGGCTTTGGAGGTGAGTCTAGTTCCCAGGAGATTGCCAAAGCTCTGGGGAATGGGGAGTTTATTTCAGTTTACCTCCAGCTAATGGATGTAAGCCCAAGAGCTTCAGTTGCTTTTGATCCAACTGTGACTCCAGTTGTTTTTCTTTCAGTCTAGGAATTTTTTTTTAAAGTGGCTCCATGACAATGGTACCTCTGTTTCATTCTAACAGGACATGCCAATAATTCCATTCTTCAGATGCACAAAAGAGACTTTTCAAGAAAAGTAGTTATTCAAGTAGAAGTCAGTGTAGGTGTGCAGAAACTCCATCTGCAGTGCCATTGTGGTCTCCTGAATGCTGACGTCCTTTGGAGTGCGCTTGTCTCCCTGTGCTTCTGTTCAGGGTCCGTGACCTTTATTGAGTTTGACCCCAACACTCATGAAAACAAGCTGGAGAGTCTCTCATCTGCTGCTATTTGTTTCATCCCTAAACTTTTTGGTTTCGTTTGGTTTTTTTCCCTGAATTTCAGCTATTCCAGAAAAACAGAGGGGTGCAGAGAATGAGACACTGTATATACTGGTGACCAGTAGGGTGGGCGTGAGTCCATCCAACTTAAACTCTATTCATTGTGCAAAGGTTGTCATAACCTTAGTCACAGGACATCCCTCCTGTCTTAGAAAAGGAAACATCTGTAAGAAGCAGTCACTCTGTTTAGTTACTAAACTGCACCTAAAAAATTTATGCTGAAAGGCTCAAAACAACATATCTGGTAGCAATCAGATTCCACCAAGGCTTGTGTAAGATCAGAAGAGAACTTCAGCCAAACCCTTACACTCACTATGTACCCCCTCCCAGGCTAACCAGCAGTTTGGACACTAGTTCTCTGCTGGAAGAAAAGGGTCTCATTCCTGTTTGTGCTGGTGCAATGTCTAGTGAAAAGGCAAGTATTTGCACAAAAAGTTGCAGTGAATGATGGTGACTCCAACTGTGGCCATAGCAGTCATCTGGAGAGCAACCACCCACCTAAATGTTGGCATTTGGTGTGCTTTCTAAGCCATAGGGTATTTGCACAGAGATGGTGTATGTCCTGTAGGAAACCCTGCTCCTTCTGCAGCAATGACTGAAATCCAGGTGGGTCATGCTGCGGTGTCTGGAATTTCATGAGACACATGAGTTTTGTCACCTAAAATACCACCCTGATAACATCTAGGGATGTAAGGGAAGGGTTATAAAGGAAGAAAGACAGTTGAAGATGGAGGAGGACTCTTCTAGGGACAGAGCTCTTACTAGGCTGATGAATGAGAGGCTGCCCTTGTTGAATAACTTGAGGGCAGTACTGACAGCATTGCCTCTGCTGTCAGGTGTTGGTCCTCAGGAGGACACAGAATAAAGTATTTTGCCTCTCACTTCCCTGGTGAGGAGGGGCCACTCATCCTTTCTTTCTCTTTTCTCTGCTCCCTTTATAGTAGTCTCTTCCCAAAGGCAGTATGTTTAATGTGGGATGTTTGAGAAGCCCATGCCAGATCTGATTTGGAAACATTACCTGTTCTCGTTCACAAGAGAAGTTTTACTATTTATACCCAACTACCTTCTTTTTCCATGCTTTGGAGGAGTCTGATTCCTTTCTCTCTGCCTTTTACAGATGTTATCCTTAAAACTGGCTATTTTGCTTCATTTCAGAGAGAGATTCCACAGGAGGAATTTATATACTTACAAGCACATATATGCTTAAATTTATATGTGTATGTCTGACTGAAGATACATGTACAGGGGCAGCTTTGTGTCACATGTGCTCAGGACTGTTTTTTTAACTCTGAGCTTGCAGGAAGTGCATATACTTTTACAGTGGCACAGCTGACACTTACCAGACAGCAAAATTATTACCACATAGATGTCCATCTGCACAGATGCAGGTAGTTAGCACTATGAAACTAAATAAGCTAAATTTGTATTCCCACCTGTTCGTGTCTTAAGTGATGTCTAAGTTGAGAAGACACTTCTCTCACCTCTTATAGCTCCTTCTCTGTTCATTCACCAGATATCCTCCCAAAAGAAACCAGGATGTGGGGAGGAGCAGGGGGAGGAAATAATGCATAATTGGACCTTGATTCTCCAGCATGTCAATAAGAATTTGCCCAGACACGAGTAATAGGAACCACCTTGCTGAAACCATGGTTTAGAAATGTCCTCAGGAATCTGCAATAAGCTACTACGTGTTCTGTGGTGTGAGGGAATTGCCCAGTTTTTCTTTTCTCAAAATGGGAACCAAAAAAAAATCAGTAGCAATGGTTTATTCCTGTTACAGCCATTATCTAAAGCGGTACTATCAGCTGTGACTGTAACAGCCTGGTCTTTTCTAAGCTTACTAATCCGTCTGCTTTTCAGACTTCAGGATTTGTAAGTAGTAGAACTTGGACTTAGTCTGATTATTCTTTTCCAAACTGTGTTGTTAATCAGTTGGCATAAGGACAACCTGGTGATCCTTTTGGCACTAAATGGTGCCACGGAATATGGCACCTCAACACTGCTGGTGTCTAAAATGGGGTTGGCTTTTGTGACCCTAATGTCTTTCAGAACATTATGGGGTACCAACTGGAAAGCTTGTTCACTGTTGAATCTCTTGAGTGCTTCTGTGAAAATACTTTGGTCTTTTGTCTAATGCAGCTGAAGTACAGTTCCTCAGCAAGTTCTGGTATGCAGCCACTGAAACTATGGCTGCTGTCGCTGGACACCGTCCAAATAGTTTGGGAGCTTCATCTTCTTAGTGACTTGTGAAACTCACTCCATCAGACTTGGATGGTGTTCTTGGTGCACTTCTGGGAAGGACTGATATCGGATGTGTAGACTGGTATGTTGAGCTTCTCTGTGGAATTAAGCAACCTGAGATGCTGGGTCAGATAATACATCAAGATTATTGCATCTCCATCTGCATTTAACTGTGCAAGGTTCCCCTCATGCTGAGGGGACCTGTGGGGTCTGTGTTGATGTCTCACTGAAGGAGGAACAAGTTACCTTGTTGTAAATGGTGACAGTTTGAGAAGTTTTTGCCGAGGAACCCAAAATCTGCCTTTGTTCTTCTTCCAGGCACTGTGAAGTTCAATTAAAGGACTTCTAGAAGAGTCATTTTGCACCCTTGATGCCTCTTTCACAGGAGGAGGAGACAGAGTTTGCCACACGATGGACAAGATGTTTTAACATTCTGGGCTTCCCCTGTGAGAGGGACAAACATCAGTGGTGAGATCTGTGCTGACTGGTTCCTCAGTGTTATTACTGGTAAGCTGAGTGACCTTTCTTTACTCTGCAAGCACTTTGGGCATCATGTGTATTTTGATTTCAGAGTATTGGAGTTCAGAGACAATAGTATCTTTTATAGGGTCCATAGGATTTACTGAGGTTGTTGCAACTGGCTTGCAAAGCTGCTGTTATCCTATTTCTCAGATATTTCTGGGATCACTGTCTTAGCATTGAGCATAGTCACCAGCTGAGTTAGAAATTGGTAACACCTGAGTACACAGAAGGCAGGGAAACCATGAAATGGAAGAAAATGTCAAGGCCCCAATCCTTCTTAATCTAGGATGTAAGCCAGTTTCAATGGGGGTCTTGTTTGGCGAGTGAGGTGCTTACAGGATCGAGTCCCGAGCTGTCCAAGGGCATGTGCAAAGCTTTGAAGGGGCACTGTTTCAGGCTGTTCTGTTCCAGAGTAGCAACGTGTTGTGTGATTGCACTCCAGGCACCCATGGGAGTGTTCATTACAAGGGTAAAACTGCCTGCAGCACTTGGGGTGAGTACCTAGGCCTGCAGTGTGTGAGGCAGAGCAAACATCCCCTTTGCCCAACCAAAACATGTCAATCAATTTAAACCTTTTTTAAAAATAGTATTTATCCCTTTTCTTCGCGTAGTCTTCTAGGCAGGAGTTCAGAGCAGCAATGCTGGCTGGAGACGTTACGGCTGCACAGTGCACAAGCCACGGCATAAAGCAACGTGTTCACTGGAATTTGGGGAGCAATGGAGGCAGTAAATAGAAAGCCGTGTTTAGGACTATGGATCTAAACCCTGTGGCTGGCTGGTGGCTCTGCCACAGCCCTGGAATCACCTGGTAGATGCTCTGGGCAGTGCGGTGTGGTCAGCTCCCCTTTACTCCTCTCAAGGGGCTATGGGGGGCTGTCATAGGTGCTGGCCACAGCTCAGCCCTGATACAACACTCCTGCTTTCAGCCACCTGAGCCTGGCCCAGATCAGTGTAGCTTGTTTCAGGTCTGTCTGCAGGACCCCAAATGCATAAGCCCTAAAAAGGGTTGATTTGTTAGTGTCCTGAGACCTTCAGTCTAATTCTGCTCTGATCTTTTGGCAATTGTAGAGCAACTGGAAATATTGGAGAAAAGCTGCTCTTCTCATGACAAACAAGGGTGCACAAAGATTAGTTTTATCAGTGTCATTAACTCTGTTTCCTTGCATCAAAAGGACAGCAGAGAGATCTGTTTTGCATGTTGGTGAAATAGCCCCATCCTGTCAGGCTCAGGGCGTGGAATTTCCTGTCATGTCTTGTCCGTGTCTCTTGGGCACTTCACAAGTGCCTATGTCTTAGCAGGATATCAAGCCCTTGCTTTCTGATGAGGGGAAAACAGAGCTTCACTTCAGACCAGTGGGGATGATAGTTTGTTTATTATCATGTGCTTTATGTGAGTGGTCTCTCCACTGGCTCCAGCTCTGGATCAGACCCTCTCGGAGTCTCAGTGAGATGCACCTGCTGTGCACGTAGGTGCCAGAAATCCTCCTTGGACTGAAGGGAATTTCACTTTGGGTGAAACTACGTGATATGTGTATTCTCTGGCAACAAACCCCGCAGTTAATCAGCCTTTTCCTCCCCCTGTGGTTACAGCGGGTGGATGTTTGGCAGCAGGCTGTGTTTTACACGCCCCTGAATTTCAGCCCTGACCCCTGTAAGTTAGTGGGAGCTACAGCACTTTGGGACTGAGTTGTTATTGTCTGTAGCTGGACACATTGATTGGTTTTTCTTGGACTCTTAATCAACTGCAATGTTTGATGTGTAGATGAGTTAAGTTTGCTTTGAAAAAATAGATGTTTTGAATTACCTATTATCTTGTACAAAGTGAAACTATTTGCCCAACCCCGGGGTTGCCTTAGAGACTTGTTGCAAACAACAGATAGAAGCATGAGCTTAATATGAGGAATGTCCAAAGGACAAGTATGTGAGAGTTGAAAACAGAAAAATGAAACAACATCATTGCAACATCTGTCAGGGTAGGAGACTATTTGAAATATTTCAGTTTTATTGTATAGTGGTTACAGGCCTCTAGAACCTTAGGTCAGCACCTGGCATTTGTATTTCTTCCTGAAGGCCTTTGAGTGTTTCAGTCAACATTTAATCCATCTCTTCCCCTCTGAGCCCCCAGACTGTCTTGTTTTAAGGCAGGAAAAATCAGCTTATTTCAGACAACATGGAAAAGAATTCATTCTTAGGATTTGGGAAATAGAAACAAACCCTGGAGTTCTGTCTTGGGTTTTATATGAACATGGGTTCTGCAGCACTTGCCTGCTGCAAAGGCTTCTGCATTTATCTTAGTTTTAGTAGTTTATTGTTAGTATGTAAAAATTAAAGGTCAGAGTTGTTGCTAAGCTTACATTTATAAAACAGTTAAAGGTGGTTGTCTAGTATCTTCTAAATATATAGTTTGTTATATAGCCTTATAAGCCAATTATTAAAACATCTGTGAATCGTTTGATACTACACATTGCAAGCAGAATATTAATGGGTACAGCAATAATCTGTGGTCAGCTTAGGATCCCAGTCCTTTAATAAACTTTTCCCAGCTGGAGCTTTTATGTTCATGCATTTCCCTACTCATATATCTCAACTGCTTCTAGAGAAAATTCCCAACAGAAACTGGGATCTGCTGGCATGAATCTATTGAAGTGGAGCCTTAGGAGTTTCATCCCTTTTGTTGTGCATACATCTATAGGCAGTGGAAAAGAACAGTTTACAAGGTCTATGTTCTCTCAAATGCTTAAATAAGAAATAAATTATGACCTTCAGTTTGTATGGGAGAGGGCTACCTTGCAGTAACAGAAATAAATTTAAGTTTAAGAATAAATTAATTTTAAAATTTTAATTTAAAAATAAGTTAAATTCAATTTAGCTCTATTTTTTAAAAGGTCCGAGAAAGGAGGTAATTTTTTTTCCAAAGCTCTAGCTTGTATAGCATCTAACCTTCTGCTTATTTGACTGTGTATACAAAAGGTCTATCTTTCTGCTGGGTTCCATGTTTAAAACAGTGGAAGTATTCTCCAGCTGATGAGAATCCTCAGGTTTTCAATCGAGTTTAATTCTGCAGGCTTTTAAAAGCAGGAGGAACCTCATCTTCAGGCCGATCTGGGTAGTATTTCTGAAGCCCACCTGCAACTCTGTTGAGTCCAGTGAAAGAGAAGCTGTGGGCAGACCACCAGCAAGTACAGGAGTAGCAGGGTGCCCCTTCCAACCACAGCCAGGGAAAACTTAGAATTCAAAAAATAAAAGGAAAAAACCATATCACAGTGGGGATGGTTTGGACAAAACCTGTGAAAGGGGCTTATCCAGCCAAAATTCTTGTTTCACACGAAAGGTGCACAGTTGAAGCTCCCTAATTTCAGGATCACTACCTGATTACAGTAGCTCAACTTCTTGCGTATCACACCCCTCCTCTTCTGTCCCTACTGAACTTGATGGCCTAATTTCATGTTGTCTGCCTTGTTTTCCTGTCTTTCATTCCATTATAAGTGTAGGTTACATTTCATGACAAAAAGTTTCTGGGCTTCACGGAGGGAGGAAATCACTAGTTTGGCTTGTATCTCAAGACAACTAATTGATACCTGTGGAATAATTTCACAGATACTGATGAATATTCTGGTTTATGAGCTTAAAGGCTTTTGAGAGTAATTCACATGATGAATAATTGGTGCCAAACAACAGAAGCACAAATAGGACTTTTCTTCCAAGCAATTTTATTTTTCTGAGCTTTTCTGTGTGTGTTAGGGGGAGTGATCTGGTTATTGTTATATGACATGCTAAACCTTCAAAATGAAATAAAGGTTTGTTGTGTTGTCAAGGCATCCAGTCAGTAGCTAGGAAATGAGAGCAAACAAAATCAAGTTCTAGAGACAGGAAGTTTTTGTAACTGCAGAGGCCTATTTACACTTGAGGATCTATCCTTGTGCTAAAAGGCATAAGTTTGCTTTTTATTGCATCATTATGGCTGGAAAATTCTGATTTCTTGTTGGCACACAAACCATTCAGGTTTTCAAAGGAAATTTTGTCTTCCCTCTGCCAGTTATGGCTTTGCCCTTATGGATAAGAGTAGAGGTACTTTGTGAGAGATCTGACTTTACCTAGCTCTGATCCACTTGGTTTCAATGGGTATTTCACACATAATGCCTGCCCTTGTATAATCAGTATCAGGACTTGACATTGCAGCAAGGCAGGGAAAATGTTTTCCAATGGTACTTGGGTAATACAGGGTCTAGAATGAGTAGAAGTCTGTGGAGTTACTTCGCTGCAAGTGAAATTTCAGCAAGTTTTGCTGTGTATGAAACACTGGCCAGTCTGCCAGCATTCAGACTGTGTGGTTATGTAGGTCTTGTACAAGGTTTTACATGCAGCTTTGTTCAGAATTGCTCAGTGGAACATCACTGGCCATTGTTTTAAACTGCTTCCCAGTAATGCTCCTGATCACTTAGAATCACAGAATGGTTTGGGTTGGAAGAGACCTTAAAGATCATCCAGTTCCAACCCCTTGCCATAGGCCAGGACACCTTTCACTAGACTGGGTTGCTCCAAGCTTCATCCAACCTGGCCTTGAACACTGCCGGGGATGGGGCAGCCACAGCTTCTCAGGCAACCTGTGCCAGGACCTCCCCACCCTCACAGGGAAGAATTTCTTTCATATATCTAACCTAAATTTGCCCTCTTTCAGTTTGAACACATTGCCCCTTGTCCTGTCACTACAGCTCCTGATGAAGAGTCCCTCCCTGGCTTCTTTGTAAGCCCCTTCAGATACTGGAAGATTCCTATGGGGTGTCCGTACAACCTTCTCTTCTCCAGGCTGAACAGCCCCAGCCCTCTCTGACTGTCTTCACAGGGGAGGTGCTCCAGTCCCCTTAGCAGCTCTGTGGTCCTTGTGCATTTATATCCCGTTCTTTCACTAAAGCAATGGCCCCTTACTATTTTTGTGGTCTCATGCCAGTGCATCCTCAGCTTCTGGTACCTGAGGTGTGAGATTTGGGAATGGCAGGGAAGGCGCAGCACGCTGCAGCACTAGGGTGGGGTGGGCTTCCTGTGGGTTTAGCTCCATATAGTGCAAGACTAAATCCATCATACAGGGCAATGGCAAAGGAATGAGCTCCTGTTTTGTGGGACTCCATGTGTGGAGTTGCTTTTCTCACAGGAACTCCTAAGTCTTGAGCGTGATGAGACTGTGTGGTGCCTGATGCACAGGTAAGGTTCACAGTGGATCACTGGTTCCGTGAATACCATCACACTCAACCTTTCCCTGATAACGAGTTAGAATTCAGTGAATTACTGTAAAGATGCAGAACCGTTATGTTGAGAGTCAAAGTAATTTAGTCAAATGTATAACTGCTGCACTGGAAAAAAAAAAGCGCAAAACAAACAGATGTCTGGTCCAGTCTGTTTCCTGCTGCTTTCCAGATGCAGTGTTTTCCTATAGGATATACCCCTTGAAAATCTTTGACATGTGCACATCTTCTTTTTTTTTTTTTTTTTAAACTGCATAAGCAGTGAACATGTTACCTAATTACTTAATAAAAAAAAAAAAAAAAAACAAAAAAAAAACAAAAAACCACAACAACCAACCTCACTATAATAACGTGAGAGAATTTTGTATGCACGTGTGCCTTGTTTCTTATAAAAGAGAAAATCAGACCACCTGGTAAGTGGGCTTTTAAAAACATTAAATTCAAGCATCTCTGTATGTGTGTGGTCATAGATAATATCCTTTAAAAGCTACAGAGGTCTCTGTATGTACGTATTTAAATAAGAAACAAAATGACATTCAAGTCAGGAAAACTTCATAAATCCAGCTGTGGTGTTAATCTGACACTGTATGTTTTTTGCACTTGAAACGATAAGCCAAGAGTATGCTGTGGCATGAAAAGAAAGGTAGCAGCACACTGTTATGAACCCCTAAATTTTTTTTTGTCTTAATTTGAATCACTCACTGAATTACAGAATGTTCATAGGAACAAAACCCGAAAAACTACCACCCCTCATAATCTCCAACCCATCTACTCCCTGAAGCACAGCTGAAAACCCGTGTCTAGCACGGGAAATCCCAAAGCAAGCGATGGGCAGAGCACGTGCAACACGTGCAACACGGCATGGCCAACGTGTGAGACACAAGGGATCAGCCAGGGAACGTGAGTTCCGTGCTCAAAACCAGGCACTGAGACTGGACGACTGGTTAGAATGGAACAGTGGGCTCTGTCTGTGATGCACTCCTTGATGATTTATGGGATGGCAGCCCCCAGGAAGTTTTTCTGTAAGACTGCCTCTGCATTCCTTGAAGAGACTCAAGGCCATGTTTGTCTCTGACAAGCTGTTGGATCTGTGTTGTCCATAAATGTCTTTTCTGCATCCCTATGAATGCAGAATGTATGAATGAATTGCGCTGAGCATTCATATACAGTAAAAATTCATAAATGGGAGACGACCTGAATAAAGAGAGGGAGAAATATGAATGGACCAAACAGCTAAATACTGCATTAAAAAAAACAGGAAAGTTGATTCAACCTCAGGGAAGAAGAGAGCAATGAACTAGAGATTTTGCATGGTTCCTTAGTTTGCTGTTCACAGAAAATTGCATGGTTACCCGAGCAGATGCCACATCAGATGAATTATTTGTGATCTACATGACATCTCCCTCAGCACAGCACACGTGCGTGTCCCAGTCACGTGGGCTCGTCCCCGCTCAGATGTGTTTGTTTTTGGAGAAGCTGCAAGAAGCACAGGGCTGATGCTTACCACTATGTGAGTTTAAAGCTATACAACTCCCCCCTTCCCCTGCCTCCAGAGTCTTTTATGTTCAAGGAGAATTACTCAGTCACTGTATCCCATTTTCTTTCTCCTACTCTTCTCTGTTTCTCTGCTCATGTTTTCTCTGGGATCCATTCTTCCAGAATCTCTGTTTGGTTAACAAATTATAAAATCCTCAGAGTGCTCAGATGTTTGTATTCATATCTAGTGACCTTTTCATTAATCTCTTTTATCCCCTGCTCAGCCAAATCACTCTAGCCTCTTGGTGCCTTGCTCCATAATGTGTGTTATTGCCCATCGGGCATAGGGGTGATATTGTTCCCGCTTTTACAAGGATAATAGTCCCCATCCCAAAATTTATGCAAGCCTTTCTGTTTTCAGATATTGTATGTGATATACCTTGCCTGTAAATGTTTCATTACAGGGTTGGTTTTTTTTTTTTTAGACTTTTCAAAATTGTCTAATTTATTTAGAGTGGTTTATGTCCCTCCAGGTTTGTGCTGGAGCTGTTGGAATCTTGGCTTTTTCCTGAGTGAACTGTGTACTTTCTATTGCTGGCTTCTTTCCACCTCTGTTCAGAGGGATGGCACTGGTAGAAGGTTTCTCCCCAGCCTTGAGCCTCTGCAGGTATGAAAAGTCTTTCCATAGTTGCCCATTCCCTTCTCATGTTAGTAACCCCACTTGTCCAGGGACCCTGCTTCCCCCTCTCCTCCCAGACGGGGGGTGGTGAGGCTTTGATTTCAGGCTTTGTTCTGTACCTGCAACAATCAGAGACTGAGTTCAAACTGGAAAACAGTGATGTGCATAGGGGAGGACGTGCAGAAGAAAAAGGTGTGGGAACATGAGATTACAGTGCTTGACTTTTCTTGGTGTACTTTGGTAAGTGTTACCGTGACAGACTTATGGTCGAGGGATCACCAGAGTGAAAGAGGGATTTGCTCCTGTGCTCTTTGAGTCACCACCTGGCAACTTTCATGTGTCGCTTTTGTTTTCCATCATAAAAAAGAATCATGTTGAATGTCCATTATCTGAAACTGTTCCTGACTTTCTTGCATCCATTGCACTGGACTGTCCTTAAAACAACTACCAGCTGACTAAGCTGTGTTTAAAACAATGAAGTAGAGACAATGTATTCCATCTGTCCCATAATTGAATATATGAACAGGAAAAAGTAAGTAAAATGTGTACAGAGCAAGGATGTTTACTTTCTAATACTTGTTTGGCATGTAAGGCAAAAATGCTAATAGAACTGTGGATGTGGGGGGGTTTTGTCCCAGACGGTTTTTTCCTATTTCACAGTAAATTTTTGCTAGATCTCTTAACTGGATTTTTCCCATAAAACTGTGTCTCAAATTTATTCCTCCAAACGTGACCTACCAGCTCTGATGGATATGTGAGCTGGAGCTACCTAAGTCACTTCAAACCTGGATGGCCCTAAATCAACAGAGGCATCTTACATCAGCAGGAGTTGTTAAGTGCTGCTAAGGGGCTACTTAAACTGCCAGCTCATAAATCAAGTTATTTTTGGTACAGCTCCCTGAATGGTGCAGCTCCTAATTAAGTGAATTCAAGTGAATCTTTTATATTTTTCAGCTGAGAGAGTGGTGATGATGCACAGATTAGACATAGCAAGTCCAGCTTAGCGTTGGGCAGATGATAAAATGGGAATGCAGAATGGGTAGTAGGCAGAAGCCAGTGTTAAGCAATAGATGAGGCTGTGCTCTTCTGGGTAAAAAAAAAAAAGAAAAAATTATTTCTGCTTGTCCTAAATCAGTGTGAATATTCACTCTAAGATTCTAAATCAAAGTGTGAGGCAGGAGCAAAGCTGCCAGGTGTGTCTGTGTAAAGACGTGTAAGGTAGAATGTCTTTGAGGGACTTTATGCCACTCAGCTTGCTGTGTTAGACAGTACCAGCAATCGGGGGGGAGATGACAAACTGCACTGAGAATCAGTGTAGTAGTACCTGGAAAAACCTCACTCACCAGTGAGCTAGAATAGAATGATCATGTGTAAGCAAGAGCAAGAAAACCACAAAAACCCAGGCAGCTCAAGATCAAAGACGCAATCACAGAATTAAAACAAGGAACAGAACATACGTGAACCTTGACGGTCCAGGCTAAGTCACAAAGATTCTGACAACTTCCAAGTTTGATGCATCACTTAATCTTTGATTTCTGTCTCCTGGGCCTCATAAGAGTAAAGAGATCTCTTTCAGGTAGACTTTGGAAGTATTTTAACCTGACCCTGTTCACAGAAGGTGTTTAATCCCCATTTGAATCTGCTGATGATGAACCTAGGCAATACTTTCCTCTTCTCTCCCCCCATGACATAATTCACTGCTTCTGGGTGCTGACCATGGATCTGGTCCTTTCCTTGGGCTGTGGACTCCAGAGCCTGAAAATTACAGGTTCTGAAGTAACTGTGATACCCTTCCTATCTTTTCACCACAGAAAAATACCTTGACTATGGGAGTTGACCAGATGAATCCTTAGGAATGATGTGGCTGGAGAGCAAGACAGTAGGATTAGCAAAATGTATTTTTTAACTGTAGCCTGGAAAGCTTTAGAGATCCCAGCAGTCCTTTGGAAAACAAGAAGTGGACCTGAATGCTCTGCCTCTGCCTGACCTCATCTCTCCTGAGCCCAGAGGCTTGGTTCAGCATCCTTATGCTTGGCAGCTGGCCTGTCATGTGGGCTCTGCTGGTGGTCTGGTCTGGTGCTCTGAAGAGGAGTTATTTCTTGAAAATAAGCTTTTTCTCACCTCTGCCAATGCCTTGCCACTCCCTGACCTAGCCTTACCCAATTTCTCAGTAGAAAATTATTCAAATCAACAGCAGTACCTTAACTGCCTGTAGATCCAGTGAAAGAAACTTGTTAAATGTTGTCTTGAGTAACTCTCATCTGGTTATCTTTCTTCCAAGCACATGAAGGGCACAACCAGGGTGTCAGAATGGACAGATGTTGTCAAACATCAATCAGATTTCCACAGAAACTGTGTGTATCAATTCACCATTGAGCTTAAAATGCAGACTGAAAGTAATAATTACAATGACATTCATAAAGCAATGAGCAATTACAATTTGACACAGATAAAACCCTTGTCTGGCATGAGTGATTTAGAACATGAACATTGTAGATGCGCCTAAGATATTTAGGTATATAAGCACTGCTGTCTTCCAGCAGCCCCTGAATGCTCCAGATATTTCTGAAAACAGGGCTGCTGCGGGCATTCGCGCGAGCGGGACAGAACAGACACATCTATAAGATGCAAGTTCGAATCCGCTTTATTATCAGAAGGCCACACGATATATAATCTTTTGAGTTCTGTACACGCGATCACGGGCAGAGCACGCTATCGTAATTGGTCAGCATGCACTGTCCA
>JAYRBT010000042.1:71135775-71147748 GCA_036023395.1 Myiotriccus ornatus
CTTGTTTACCTTCTTCTCACCTCCCGGCCTCTTCAGAACTCAGCATATTCGTGTAAAACTGCTAAGGCCCCAACACAGGGCTCAGCCTCCCCTGTCACTTCTGTGCTCTGAAAATGTTATGTGCTTCTTAAAAGAGCTTTTGGAGAAGGCACTAAGTCACATCTGAATGTTGTACAAGCTACTTGAAGATGCAAAATGTTGAAAAGTTCTCTGTTGTCTTGAGTCAAATATTCTGTGTGAGACAAGAAAAATACCAGATGTGTTAATTTTTCTTGAGATTTCCAAGGGATAAGATTAATGTGCTGTAAAGATAAAAATACTGATAGCTTGCTTATTTTGATAATAAAACAATGCAAACATGTTATTTGCAGATACCTTAAAATTTTATGAGTAGGTACTATTCAAGTTCAATGTATGTATTACAACAATACACTGTTCAGCTTTCCAAATTACTTGTGGAAGTCTGGATAGGTCTATCCAGTCAACTTTAACAAAAATAGTATTAGAAAAAAATCTCTTTTTTCAACAGAAAAAAAAAATCTTGATGGATCATGGCTCTTAATGTGGATCAGAGAAGGAAGAGGGGAAAAAAATGCTCTCCTCTTGGAGAGAAGGTGGAACCTACAAAAGGAATGATGGGATTTGAGTTTTCTTTGGGTTAGTCTGATGGATTCCAAGGAAATGACTTGGAGTGCAGGTACCTTGTGTGTCTGAGCTGTCTAAGCCTTATGGGTGCCTGGCCTGCCTGAGAGCATGAAGAGCAGAATTATCAAACTACCCTTGAGTTCGTTCTTACAAGCTGTTGCTGCGAGGAAAAGTCACTTGCTGGGTCTCTTGCATGTTGTGCTGGACCAATAACGTTGCTGTGAGTTTGTGCTGTTACAATAATTAACTGTGAAAGGAGGGAAGCACATGAACAAACCAGCACTGAAGCTGAAACTGCTGCTGAAGGCAGTGATAGGAAGATGTTGTCATACCTCCAGAAAAATCCTCCCTGCGAAGACTGCACGAGTTGGAATGTTTGCCAAGGGTAGGCAAGGAAAGGTTGAGATGCAGAGGAGGAGTGACAAGCAGTGAGAAGCAAAGCATTCAGATCGTGCTGCCTGTGTGCTATTCCTCCAGGACACTGGCAAGGGAAGTGGCAGAGTCTAACATCATGACAAGAGAAGCACAGCTTAAAAACGTGAGGAAGCTGTAGCTGAAGACCAGCGAAGGACAGAAGCATATGAAGGCAAAATAAATGATAAAGTTACTGACTTAAGTGAAGCAACTGGTGAGGAAGTCTGTGGTACCAAAGAGAACTGTGGCAAATACTTGTGTGATTTTGCACAGCTTTCCTGAGAAGACTCAAGTTTGAAGGCAAAATTAGTCTCAGCCTGGAAGACCATAAATTGCATAAATTTCTGCTGTACAAGCATAAAAGATGCCATCAAACAGAAGAGAGAGCAAAGCCAGGCATACACTCACAGGTTTTCTTTAGAAACTTCTACCGTAATCCAGAGAGGAATGTTGCAAAGTGTGATGTGCCAAGAAAAACAGCACAAAGGTCTGATGTTATTCGTAATTATCATCTTGAACAATTGATCCATTGTAGATGTTAGCATCAAACTTGAATGTGTTCTCTCACCTCCAGTAAATAACATTGTTATTGACTTCATTATGAGGAAACTCACAGATACACACACTGAGTAATTACATGCCTTGATAACAAGATACTAGAATTATTACATGTAGTTTGTCTATCTCTTTGATGTGACAGTTCAGTCAGGAACAAGTACACACGAGAACTATCTAAAAAAAGAAGGAGTTGGTCATCTTTTGTTTTCCAGAGAAGAGCCCTACAAGTAAATTTAATGAGAAATCAGAAACTGTACTCTAGAAGACAAAGACAGAATAAAATGACTCAATTTACATATCTTGGCAGTCATATCCTCGTGAAAACGTTAGAAGCTGGCTAAAGCAGCATTCCATTTGGCAGCTTGAGATTTGGTTTTGGGAAATCTGCAGTTTAAAGTGAACCACTGAGTCTTCGGTGTTCCATTTTAATAAATGTATTTGAAAGTTGTAGGTCTTCTAAAAGTGCAGAAGGAGATCTAAAAACTGTGGATTGCTACAATAGATTTCTAAGAAATACAGGGATTAAGTGACTGTCAACAGCCCCTTAGCTTGGAAGAAGTTTTTATGAGAAGTGGTTGGAAAACTTGAGATGCTGTGTTGAGAAAGAGTGTGTCTACTTGAAGGCCTCAGTAATTTAGCAATTGCCAAATTATGCAAAAGACACTGAAGAACCAAGAATCCATCCAGAGGTACTATACAGAAGGTGGGAGAAATGCTCTCCAGGACACTAAAAGAAGGGCTCAATATGGACTGGCTTGGTGAACATTTCTTCGTGGATAGTGATATCTAATGCACTGAATTTTAAAGGTGGTGAACACAGTTATCTAAATTTACAGTGATTCTTGTCATGTCCTTTGAAAAATATACCCAAAACTTTTATGAGAACAAAACTCTGTTCCATGCATCTCTGATATCCTAGGAACTGAAGATTAGATGTGTCAGTAGAAGCTTTCTCTCTATGGTTTAAATAAACCACCCGTTTCATGTGTAGCGCGCAAGGCTGCTCGTCTGTGAGCACTCAGTGCCTTGTCTGAGAGACAAGGATGAAATTTTGCTAGAAAGTTTGGCAGGTTCTGAAGGGAACTTTATTAGAATAGCTTCAGTTTGCAGGTTATTGAACCTCACTTCTGCTGGTGAGGCCTCAATTCTTTTCAGCTGTGACAGATAAGTACAAGCAAATGAGGCTCATCTTACATCTGTGACAATGCCAGTTTGGGGTAAAAAGAACTGTGTATTATAGATACGGGTTGTTTCTGCCAGGTAGGGAAAGAGAAGATCCATTGCAAGTGGAGACTTGTTTCTTGCTGAAAGGAATAAGCTCTTGTCTAGGCTCCCTGTCTTAATGACCAAGACAGCACATATGGTGCCTTCCATCCTATGGTGGTTTCCTCTGCAGTAAATCAACCTTAATGCTGGTACCAGTGCTCTGGGGTTTTATTTTAAATCTAATTGTCTGCCTCTACATCTGTTTTTATATAACTAGAGTTGTGTGAATTAAACTAGTTTTCTTACAGCTGGAACAATATCTACTAATTCTCGACTTGATTTGTGGTGGCATATCTCAATTAAAATTTCTAGAGAAACTTAAAAAAGGATAAATGACTGGGTCTGTCCTACTGTCCTCCTCTCTTTACTCTTTTTTTCTTTTCCTCCTCCAGGGACAGGACATGATTTCATGATTCTTTTTTTTCTTTCAATTATGGCCTCATTTAAGAAATATTTGTGTGTAGAAACTGCAGATAGGTTGGTGAAAGGGAAACTGTCACTGTATTATTGAATATGATAGAAAAAGGACTCCCAAACAAGAACCAGGGGAAACTGAGCCAGCTGTGAAGGCTGGATAGAATGTTACTCAGGAAATCTGTCACTAAACCTAGACCAAGAAGGATAAGAATTGGACAAAATATGAGAATGATGCTGAATTAATACCTTGTACTTCATTTATGTGTCTGGAAATGCCTAGAAATAAACCAGAAAGGCAGTGCAGAACTGGACAAAAGGGCTTTTGAAGAGTGGAGAATTGACTTCAGGCTGGTGGTCCCAACACATCACAAAAATATTTACTCTTCTCCTTTTGGAGAAGGTGTATGCACTTTTTGGCTTTCCTTTTGCCAGAATCTTCCCCCCCTGCAGCTCAGCTTCCAAAAAAGCCCAGGGGCTGTAGCAAGAACTCCACAGGAACTTGTCCCAGTCATTGTGTATTCCCTCGCTCATGCAGTCTGTGTTACTGCTCCTGGCTGAGGTGGCATCTCCTCTCACCCCTCGGCTACACTGTGTACTGTTATCCCACAAAGCCAGCACTGCCCAGTGTTTCCAAAGAACAGCTCTTCACTTTCAAAGGGTTCATTAAATCTTCTCATACAACTCTGTTTCTCCAACCTCAGCTATCTGACAAAATGGAGAAAAACCTCAAACTCCAGCAGAACAACATCCAGTCCCAGCTGCAATATTCTCATCTTCTCCTGGCTTCTACAGACAAGCTTAAAATTTTCCAGAATTTAATGAAGTACATGGCAGAAATCTTAGGCATTCTCTAGAAGGTTGTCCAAGAAAAACACGAAAACTCTTGGAAATATTGCACTTGTCAACACAAGCGGTGTAACCATGCCCATCTGGCATACACCTGTATAGACCTTGACTATGTCCAAAAAAAGCAGAGAGAAGACATCAAACTCCTGCAAAAGCTTTTTTTAACATGTTTTTTTGCTCCTGTGCCTGACTGCAGCACTTGAGGGAATCAAGTACAAGATCCACCCTTAATGCATTCTGTGGGCTAAAGACACCTTGGAGGATTTTGTATGGAAGTGTTTATCCCGCGATTTTTAAATGTTGGTGATGGATTAGGTGATAACGTTTTTGTTAGAAAATCTATCTGTGTAACTCAGGAAAGATTGCTAAATGAGCTACAGCTCTAATCAAGTCATCTCCCTGCGTTATGTGTCTCTAGGTTACACTAAACATAGCTGGCACTCCAACATATGCAGTGACTTTTTATGGATACCATTCTGATTTTAGCATTCTGAAGTCCTCTGAGTGATCCATGTAATAACTGAGGACATCTGTCTGAGATTGTCTTCATCAGTGGTGTATATGTGATGCTTTCTACATCACAACATGCTCTTGGGCAAGTTCTGCAGGCTTCTGTGTCACGACTCCTTAGAAAACCAAACCAAAGCAACAGAAAACTTGTGACAAGCAGCATATTTTAGTGTGATGGTAAACACATCACCAGCCACTAAGATTCACAGATTTCATATGGCAGAACAACAAAAGGCACCCTGTGCTTTGGATGAGGCTTCCCACAAGTATTAGGTTTGCTGATGACACTAGGATAATTTTGAACTATTTTTCCATTGTGCTGTTCTTGAGATCTGAGGAAGATTTCAGAATGAAATTCTATCAGATCTATTCTTTGCTTTCGTAAAGGTCAGATAAATGTGCGCAGCTTAGTATCCTTGCAAACATTTCCTCTCCTTTTTTCCCCCTCCTTTCTATTATTCTTTTCACAGGAGGACGCTAGCCATCATCAGTCTTTGGAGCTGTTAATGGAGGTTCTTTTCAAGTTCAGAGGTCTTCCATTTCTGATGCTTTCAAAGAAGCGAAGGGACTGGAGACACACCTGACTGCAAGTGTTTTACATTGTTTATTGTTTCAAATTTTGAATGATGGCTTCAGCCACATTCCCTGCATTTCATCCTTGTTATGGCTTATGTATCTGAGAGATGTGTCTGCTTTACTGTTCTAATTCAATCAGTTAACCTTCTTTACTGGCTCAGTGCTCTAGAGAGAAAACTCATCTAAACAACTTTCTAATTCAGGATCTCTGAACCACTTGGAAAGCTTGCTCATGCATAAACATATCGTCAAAACCTGAAGCCCATGGCTGGTCTACAAAGTTTTCTCCTCCCTTCCTGATGGATTAATTAGTCATGCAGGTGGATAATTGCATAAGAGTGCAAGTAAGTAATAAACAATAGGTGAGAGGACAACCCCTCGCTTTTTCAGGATCTCTTCTGCATTCTGCCCCAAGATATTTCAGTACCTATACATGTTTCTTTTAATTAGCATGAATTTTTCAGACAGTCTTAAAGACTTAGTCATGAAGGATCTTTTGGACAAAGAAGATCCCCTGGAACAGAACCGTTTGAAATAGAGGAGCTGTGCAGGACATGGCTTCTTTTAATTTATACATCATAACTGTTGTACATATTTAATTCTGAGAATTCTAATAAAGTAAGGCTGAGATTTCTCCATCATGAGACAGATAGTCCTGGTATTTTGCTCTGCTGGTAGTTACAAACTAATTGATGGCTTCACATACCTTATCAGATAACGACTTTCAGAACAGTGAGAAAATCCAATACCTGGTCCCTTGATCTAGTTTTATAGCAAATTAGCTTTTGCTGGACTGAAGGACTAATTCAGAAGTACTATTGCAGAGGTTCATAGAAGTATAGAACGAATCACAAAATCACAGAATGGTTTGTGTTGAAAAGGACCTTGAAGATCACTTCTTTCCACCCCCAGTACCTTCCACTAGAGGTTGCTCAAAGCCTCATCCAACCTGGACTTGAACACCTCCAAGGATGGGGCATCCACAACTTCTCTGGGCCACCTGTGCCAGTGCCTCAGCACCCTCACAGTGAAGAATTTCTTCCTAACGTCTAAACCTACTCTCTTTCAGTTTGAAGCTGTTCCCTGTTGTCCCATCACTATGTGCCCTGGCAAAAACTCCTTCTCCAGCTTTCTCATTCCTTCTTGAGAATACCATGAAAGCATGCAAGTACAGTATTGATTGGCATTCACTGACAAGTACAAAAGTAAAAATAATATCTGGGGAAAGATGAAAACCATTGACAATTAGATTTAAAATTAATGAAGCAAGGTAAATTTTAGCTGGACGAAAGAGAAACTCGGTGAATTGTATGTTAAAGAGCAGGTAAAAGCTTTGGTTGCATCACTGACTGATTAGGGATACAATATGTGTACAGACTGGAAGAGAATAGTCTGGACTGAGTTAAGAGGGTTCATGCTATTATTACTCTATTTCAGTCCTTTGTATGTGTAACATAAGTTGAACTCAAAGAAAAAAATTGGGATTTCTGTTCCTGGGAAGACTGGAGTTGAACTTGAGTGATCCTTGTGGGTCCCTTCCAACTCAGGATATTCTGTGATTTGATGAAGTTTTATATTATGTTACACATTAGTTATCAAGAAAGAAGAACTCCAGTAAGATGACTGCACAGGTTTGGAAGATTGCTACTGGATGGTTAATGTTTTGGAAATACCTGTCCTGTGAAGTTGTAATCAGCATTCACTTGGTGAATGTTTTCCATTCTTCGTGAGGCACAAGCTTGGATTGCTCTTACGAGTTACTGAGCCTAGGGGACCTCTAGTCGCATCCTAATCAGCCACATGGTTTAGAGAACTTAATTTTATATATTTCTGAAAGGTTTGAAGAAAGGGAACATAGAGCCTTTGTATGGCCAATTCACAAAAGATACACTTTGAGAGAAAACTAAAACTATAGTGGAAGACACAAAAATGTGAGTATCTGAAAAGGATAAAATAAATGGGATGCGTCAATGACAGAAATTAAACCCAAAGAAAGGATTGGGAAAATTACTTTGACCTGGAAAATCTTTAGGACAGAGGCTGTTTTTATTGTTTACTGAGCCTGGCACAATGTGAACCTATTACAGCAGCTCTTCAGTGCTCCTGTATCACAAGCAAAGTAAAAATAGTAGCTACAGACAAAAAAAGGCTCTGGCAGACTGTCACTGTAGATAAGAGCATGTGGGATAATGTAATGACAGTGGTCAAATAGGTAAATATTAAAACTGATTTACTGTAAGTAATGCAAACGTGGAGTTTGGGTTATGGAAAAGTGATTTGCTACTTGAAGACAGGGTTAAGTCCTCTGCGTTGGTGGGATGTGGGTGAGCTGGTTGATTAAGAGGGTTGTTTTCCCTGTCCTGGTTTTCAGGGGTAAATTGAATGGGTTTGATGGGTTAGTAAAATGGCTCTCTGGAAGAATCCTATATCTGCAATAGCTGCAAGATACCATGGAGGAAAATATATCTACCATTCTGTAGAGAAACATCTGCCTGATGTGGTTTTTCAGATCTTCTCATGATTTGTGCCATTTCATATATGACCAGTTCCCTCAATATGCTGTGTGGCACAGCTCTGTAAGAGCAAGGTGGTTTTGCACTTAAAAAAAATTATCCCATTTTGAACATAAATCTGCTGATGTGGATGGTATTAACATTCAGAAACAAGGAGGAGGTGATAATAGTTAATGATATGATTTCTTCCTTCAAGAAACTGTCTGAATTTTGGTAGATCCAGATAATCTGGAGCAGGGCTAATTTTTAAAGCTCTCATAGTATGTGTGCTCAGCTTTGAAAAGTGGAAAATTGAAGCTGTTGCTGGACATCCAACTATTCTTTTTATGGGCTCCTCTGTGTATGCTTTACTCTTCAGTTCATTAGGGTATTTGATCTCAGGGTTTTTTTTCATCATCAGCCTTAGAAAGAATCCTGTTACTCATTGCTTTCCATAGTATTCCTGTCTTGAAGGACCGGGACACTGAGAAGCGGCAATGCCAGCGTTTGAATGCTGATTGAGAAAAACTGATGAGATAAAGGAGATGTTCTTAGAGATGATTTTTCTTTTCTTTCTACTAGCATCCACAATTTTAAACGGAAGATTTTTCTGAGTTCCAGTATAGCTGACCAGACGGATTCCAGACAGGACAACTCTGTTGTCTGCAGAGAGTCTGAGGGGCTTTGTCCCTAATTTGGGAAGAAGCAGCAGCACGAGGAGTTGTGATCAGTGCTTTCTTTTCTTTGGCTCCTGCTGGGCCTAGTTAAGTTCTTAGTACTTTCTTCAGAGGAATAAGACTCCTGCAAGGTCCCCTCTGTGCCCTGCTTTCAGCCTGCAGACCTGGCCTGGGATTAGTGGTTTGCCTTCACACTGCTTGCACACTGGAGTTGTTACAGCTGCGAGCAATTGCAGTCGGCCCTGGCAGCCAGGGCAGTGCTATTCTTCACAGCTGAAATGAACAGAGATCCTTTAAAAAACTCGAGAGGGATCTCCAAGGTCAGTTCTGAGGAGTTGTTTGTCCTGACTGTGAAAATAACTCGATTGTAAAAAAACATTTATGACACTTTCAACTCTATCAGGCAGTCCGTGTTGTCAAGATTATTTTGAAAGATAGAGGATAGACCAGGGATAGAGATATGCTTATTTTTTAAACAAGCTGAGATTAGAGCAAGCGTTTACAGTTCTGGAAATCAAAGAAGCCTGGGACTTGCGTCTTTGGAGACCCCAAAGGCCAGCTCTGTCAGCCAGAAATAAAACTTGCTAGATAAGACAACATAGCGATACACTGAATCGCCGTCCCTCGGCGACACGGTCCTGCCGTGCTGAGCTGCCTGAGATCTGCGCCATCGATGGCTCCCCCCTGGGAGAAGCACGGCCTTCTGTGACCTGCCTGTGCATCAGCTCGTGGCTCTGGAGACGGAGCTGTTTGCACAGTCCCTGCTTGGTTTCGTTGGTTTCGTTTCCCAGTGGCTGCTTCGATTTGTCCAGTGCTGCTCATCCCTTTCTTCTCACCTTTGGAGAATTTTGCGATGTGTTTCGGACTTTGGCCGGTGCTAGCCTTGACCAGTCCCTTTTTCCAGGAGAGGTAGGAAGAGGAGAATAAGAGCAACCAAAAACAACCACTGTTGTTTCTGGCTTTGTTAGTGTAAATGCCACTGTGCTACAGAAAAGAAAATTTAAGCATGCAGCCTAGATATCTGACTTAGAAATGCGTGGTGGTAATTGAGTTTCTGAGGGTTTTTTCCTATTCCCATTGTCCCCCCCTTTTTTTTAATTTTATTTTTTTTTCCTTCTTTGATTATGATTCAGTTAAAGAACTTTTTGGCCAAATTTGGAGAGAATTGGGTTAAGGCTTTTGAAGAATGCCTTTCTGCTCCAGCTCTCAGTGAAATCCTTCCAAATATATGAAACGAAAGGGTTGTTGATACCGTTTCTTTGGAAGCTGTTTTGTATTTTCTCCATGTTTCGGGCTCTGTGATTGAAACTTGATTTTTGCCTGTTGCTCTTTTCACTGAGGCTGAATCCAAAGTAACAAAAAATTAAGAAAAAAAGAAGAAGAAGGAAAAAAAAACAACAAAAAGATGGGAACTTCTGAGTCTGTTTTCATTTCTCTTCTGTGGCTCCCATAAAAACACTCTGCCAAGATTTCCAGTGAGCACTCTATGCCTGGACAGCTGTAGGGGTAAGCTGAGGCAGGGAGTACTGTAACAGAACTGTTCAGAAGTCCTCTGTGGGTTCAGTAATTGTCGAAATTGATCCCAGTTTGACTGTGCCAAGCTCCATGTCCCTCAACAAGCTGCAGGATTTCCTTTCAAGTTTAAACAACAACTCCTCGGGTTCTACCAAAATTTTTGCCCCTTTGGCTCAAAAGTTGGTCAGCTCCTTTTCATCGCATTGGTGGTAACACCATCCCCATCCTCTTATACCTCTTTCTGCCTTTTATGGAAAAATCCTTTGGCTGCGATAAAGCGGGCCCTTTTCCTTTCCTCTTCTATTCTCGTAAGCCTCTTCTGAGACATCTCAAGCACCAGTGCTTAAAGTCTCTAATAAACTAGAACAATAGTGGCCTTCCCTCTGCATTTCCCTCTTGCCAGCCGTATTGGCAGCTCATCGTTGCCAAGATGAGTCTTTTAAGTTGGCCCTGCATATTACCAATCTCTCCATCTGACAGTTTGTTCCACAGTCAGTATGCTGTGGTTTGTGATTATATTGTGTGTATCCTTGACTTCATGAGTAATTGCATGTCATAAACATTACTACTAGAATAGTTTTGACAGTCTCCCATAAGAATACTCAGCTAGCTCTCCAGTATGCCTTCCCATAACATAAGAATTTATTTATTGGAGATAACTGATTTGAATACTCTCTTTAAGAATGGTCTAATTTTCTTTCTCCTGCCTTTTTTTTTTTTTTAACTATTTCAACAGTTTTAGAAATTGGCAATACTTAGACTTAGTAAAAGTTCTTAATAATAAAGGATTCCCTATGTCTTTATGGTTCTGCTTTTGCTTTGTCTTTAGTGCAGTATCTTCTGCCTGATCTGCATTTCTATTTTGAGGTTGTTTTATTTTTTTTTTATTCCAGTTTATACTCATCTGAATTTTTTTGGTAAACTTACACTTGTGGGGTGGGGGTTTTTTGTTTGTTGGATTTGTTTTTGAGGAATTAGGTTTCTCACACAGACTGGTAGAGGAGTTTTTTACATTTTCCATTGATGAGACTGTTCCTGGGGAACAGTAATCTCTCAGGTATTACTATAAGCAGTCATGGTATGATATCTGTGGTTGACCTTAGTCTGTAACTGCACAGACTGCCAGAGTGGCTCCTGAATGGTCAGACTGGGAAGTTTCCTTAACATCCTTGTTGATGACTGAAGCCAGTTTGAGCTTACAGTGTAGCTTGTACATATATGTGTGTTCTACAAATCCCACTTTTCCTGCTTAGTGAAATAATATTTACAGTTATTTACATTCATAGTAGTATGATGCTTTGTTGTTAACACCTTAGCTTAGGCAGAGTTGCCAAATGCTGTTCCTCAACATGTTACATGTGTCCTTCCTTTAAAAAATTTTAATCATTTAAAATAATGATTTTTTTATCAGACTAGGATTGCATCATAGTGATGTACATATCATCCATGATAATGACTCACTGTCTAACAAAAAGCACCACCTTTTAGGGGGCCTCTTTCAAGGATTCTTGGCCACTGCAGGAGACTCCAGATTAGGATTTAGAGGTGACAAGTAGATTAAGTTGCTTCCAACTTAATCCAGAATGGACTAGAACAACAAGATACAGATTTGTTTCCTGACAACACTTTAAAATCTAAATCCATATATTTTCCATCTGCTCACGCTGAATAGAAGTTGTGAACAGCAAAACAAAGAAGTTTTAAGAGCTGTTAGTAAAAGGCGAAGAGCTTTTGCCTGAGCACAAATAAACCTAATTAACTCACTGTAGGGAGCAGAAATGACTTTGTGCTTGTGTCACAGTCACAAGCACAGAATCTGGCCAGCATCCCTGTTTCAGCAACAGACACAATCTGCTACACCACGAGAGTACACTTAATTTCTTTGAGTGGCACCTAGATCCATTTTTAGGTGAATAAAGAGTGGTGGATTTTCCAAAGTTTTCCATTGATTGTATTAATGTCCGTTTACAGATGATTGTGTGTTGCCGTCGGTCGGAGGCGGGAGGACGACACGGTGATCAGGGATACCAGCCCCCCTTATTACAACAGTGCTTCTA
>JAYRBT010000042.1:71153635-71171678 GCA_036023395.1 Myiotriccus ornatus
TGTTCCTGATACAGGCCAGGATGCCATTGGCCTTCTTGGCCACCTGGGCACACTGCTGGCTCATGTTCAGCCTCCTGCCAATCAGCACTTCAGGTTTGAAACTCTTGTTATTTCAGATTTTAGAGAACTTGAAACTCTGCACTTTGGTCTGGCTTTGTGTTGCTTGATCTTCATGTTCAGTTTCAAACAGAGGTTTGGCTAAATGAGACTCTGCATAGCTGTGTGCATAGTCACAGATGTGCACAGTTGGGCACTAGCTGAGGCTTTCCCAAATATACTTTCATTCCTTTCTCCAGTTCATATGTCCAAATGGTTCCTGAGAGAAATCTATCACCAAACATAAGAGAAAATATTTTGCCCTTTCAAGTTTGAATCTCTAAATGTTACTGTTCCCCTTGAGATCAGTGCAAGATTTTTATTTCCCTGTTCTAAGCAGGGTAGAAAATTGTCAATATCTTTTTTTTTTTCTCCCCCTCATCTTCACAGGATTTATCCATGTGCAATCACTGCTGATTGGATTCTCCCTTTTCAGGCACCCAGCTGTGCTGCCTGAATGCTCACCCCAGCCTGCCTGCCAATTTTAAATGCTTTACAGGGTCATGTTTTTATTCAAGCCAATCTGAATTGCATATCACATCAAATGTTCCACTTCAAAAAAACCCCCACAAAAAATCCACCCAAACTAGCTACCAAAAACCAAACCCACCCTATCCCCCAAACCCCAACCACACAGCTCTTGTATTTCTGGGATATCCCACTGTAGAATTACATGTTTGTCATGACAAGAGGTGCATCTAAGCAGGTGTAAAGTTGGGCCTCTCCTGAGAATTTCAGTGGTTGGTTTGCACTGTTCTTCCTTGAATATCTCACCTTTTCTGCCACGGCAGAACTTGTTCCTCAGTCATCAATCACCTTTGGGAGCTTAAGATGCCTTATGGCTACAAACCTCTCCCAACCACCTTCTGCAGGAAATAGAAAAAAAAAGTCTTGTCATATAATGAATGAAGTTGCATAATGATTTGCCCATGTTGAAAGCTCCATTATTTTCTACAGAAGATCTCTTCTGTATGTACTTTTGTCTTCACTGATTTGAAAGCTGAGGTACTTCTGTGAGCCAACCCGTTACGAACTTGGGAGAATCAAAGCTGATTTTGTGGCTCGAGGGGAGACTTTGTGAAACTTTAAGTATTCATGAGCTTTTGACTAAACCAGAGAAACTGTAGTAGTTTTAGCTTTGATTGCTATGGCTCAAATTCCTGTCACAGAAATCTCTCTCCTGGATGATTGTCTTCAAAGTATTTCTCCCCTTAATACGCTTGAATGATACCTTGTTATGTTCTGGTTAGGCTGCTGAGGCTGCAAGATAACAAATGTATGTTTACATAAGTTGTCATTGTTCTTTCTCTTCTTTTTTTTTTTTTTTTGGTCAAAAGGCATCTGACATTTTTGTCAAAATCAACTCTTGAACACTTCTCCAACTTTATTGTCATAACTGCCTCTGTTAAGAAGCTTTAGGGTTCATCAAAAACTAAAGATAACCTTTGAATAATAACATATGTAAACTTTAATTCAAAGACCTACTGGAAGTAGTGGAAAACTGAGAAAAAATTGTCATGGAAACCACTAACACTGAGATGGGTGAAAAAAGAAGCTTTCATTCAGAGACCACAATTATTTGCAAAAGAATCTGTGAGCTTCTGAAAGACTTTGTTTCCTGCTCGGTTCTGACGGTAAGACTGCTTTTAATTTTCATAAATGTATGTGTGAATTCACATGTATACACAGATGAGGAACGTTGTGCTTTGTGCTAAATGAATAAAAAAAGAGTTCTGGAAGATGAAATTGTTGAGAATCAGAGACAGACTAAGAGGAGGATTTTGTTGGCCTCTCATGTTTGATTAAAGCTTTTCCATTTTTGATAAAGTGTATTTAATTTTTGTTGATTGAGCACAAAAGAGAAAAATGTCTGTCTAAAATAAATGTATGGGCATGATGTGGAATAAAAATGACAAGCCTGGCTGATTAGAAAATAAAATGGCAACTGAAATCAAGAAGAGGAAAGGAAATCTGTGTTTATAGTCTGCATTTTAGATACTCTATTGAGTTTGCCTTGCTAAAAGTTATTCAACATTCCTAGCAAATGCATAGTATGTATTTCAATATGGGTTTGTACAGAAATTGTTTTTAATTCAGATGTTTAAATTATCTAAAGATTGTGTTGGACAACGATAGGTCTGTCTAATTTAGGTAGACCTAAAATTATAATGTCACCTCTATCTTTACAGAGCTCTTTCAACTCGAATATTTGAATGTGACAAAATTCTTTGGAATGTACTGAACTGACAGTTCTGCACAGAAGACTCAGGCTATGTTCTCAAAGGCCTATGACATACACTTTGAAACATCTAAAGTACAGAGTGACTTCAAATAGGGAAAGACAAGTCAGATCTTGAATTTTTTTTGTCTGTGTTATTCAGCTTCATAAGAAAAAATACATTTACAGAAAAGATTTGAGATGGTTCTTCAAGACTAATAGAACTTAGAACAAGATTCTGAGCCTGCTGGGATGTAAGAACATTCGTAACTGTTTATAGAAATTGTTCTCACAACCCAGAACCTTTTTCATAGACTTCAACCATATGAACTCCATGTCATCTTTCCTGAGCTATAAATTCCCCTTCCTTTTAGAGAGGTCATTGTGGACTTTGACAAACCTTTCTCTCGTCTGAATCTTTCCCAGTTCCAAGTATTGTTTGTGAGGTGATGGGGCCAGAACAAGACACATTATTCAAGGAATGAACAAACCTCCAATTCAGCAAAATAGCATTTGGATGAGGGGAATTACCTCAGTTTTTGTAATCATCTCATAGAAGTCAGTCATGGCATTTCTCGGCTTGTTCATGAAACGTGTATAAGCACTCTGTATTCCTCTGTGCCTGCTGTGCAACACTTCTTTCCGAAATTCAGCACCATTCTATAACAGGTTTTGTGCCAATTTTGCAGGAAACACTTTTCAGGTTGTGGTCTTTTTAGACCTGGATGGTCTTGGGTCTGTGATGTGTCTTGGGTTGTTGTCGGTATTACTGTGATAACTGGGCACTCAATTCCCCTTTTCTCCACAATGTTGAGAAGGCTTAATAACATACAAGAGGTAAATAAGTAAGACTTAAGGTCAAGTTTCAGCTGAAAGAGCAGAAATACTTGGAGAAAGATGAATTGAGTAAAATTGTAATCCTTGTTGTAGCTCAACAACTGGGTGGTCAGCTAAACACTAAATTTTCTTTCTAGAGGTACTGCTGGCATATTCTTGCTATTACAGATGGAGGGCTTAAAGTCCACAGAGTTCAGTGAATTGCTGCTTTTAGAATCTGACACAAAGCTGGGGAGACAGGCTTAAATCTCAGTCTCAGGCTACTCTGTGCTGGCAAGCTCTCATCAGAGTCTTTCCACCCTCTCCATTCTGACTTGGAGACCTAACAGCTTCATGGTGTGGTTTTCATGGATATACTCAACTATTGTGTCTTCCTTCAGGCATTGATGACTTCTCTCCCTATTTTATCTGTTTGTTTATTTCTTACTCTAAGCATAGGTTCTTATTTCTAATCCAAACAAACACCTTTTCTGGACTTGCATCACCTGCTGCTGTGGTATTTAAAATACAAATGCAAACAAGCTCACAGCTCTTCTCTCTGGGGATAAGTGCCTTGGATGTTTGAGGGGCATTATTTCTGGTTTGGTTTGCTGCCCTCTGTCTAATGCAGAGTTTTAAAATGATGCTTTAATCACTAATACTCAGCCTTTCCAATGGAGGATTATTTACTGTTGCATGCTTGATTTTGGCTAGGAATAGTGATACATCTTAATTAGCCAGAATTCATGATGCAGAGTTTAAGCTGATACTCTGCTTTGGTGTCAGTGCTGTATGACTCACTAAAAATCCCAATACAATAGTAAAAAATCTTAGTTGGTAAAATGATCACTCTTGTTTTAGCAAGACAGGCCCTGGAGACAGAGCTAGTGAATAAAGATGCAGACCCCTAGATACCTGGTGAGAGCTGCTGTTGACTCATGCTAAAAATTATATAGAAAAAGTAGGGTTTCTTCTGCATTTTGAGTTTGCCAGTGAAACTTCATGTTGAATAAGAATGACATAACTAGGCCAGGTCCATCTAGTCCTGTGTGGTGTCTCTGACAGCGACAGTAGTGGCAATAGAAGACAGGAAAAAAGAACAAGGCAGTGTTACAGTTCTCGAGCCAAAGGTAGTATCTGAGTTTAAAAGCAATATATCTGGCAAGTTGGGTAGCAGCTCTTTATTCCCCCTGCCTCATCTGTTACCAGTGTGTATTTATTGCTGTCTGCAAAGTGCTGCGCTGACATTACTGTGTGCAGGACCAAGGACTGCAAAGTCTCAGACTGCAGTACTGATATAATTCACCCACAGAGAAGACCAAACCCTAACCCGAAGAAGTCAAATAAAATTGCTTGTTTTTTCTGTGGCTTGAATCGATGCTTTGTCTTGAAAAGCTAAGGGGCTGCGTTAAGCCTGTGGTAGAAATCATTCTTACAAAAGCTTAGTTGACTGCTCTGCCCTGTTTGATACTAGAATAAAACGAGTAAAGGTTTAATAAGGACTTCAAACAGGTAGCCCACACTATTCATTTTACATGAATGGTTATATACTCATGTCTGTTTAGCTATTCATTACCTTGCCCTTCAGTGCAATTGCTAACTAAAGACTAATTCATTCCTATTTTTATTAATTAAAGCAAATGTACTTGGTGGTGTTATGATGAGTAACAGACTAAATCCATTGTGGAAGAGAATTACAGCTGGAGCCAGAGGGGGTTTAGGAGATCAACGTAAGAGTTTTTGGTAGAAGAGAATGGTAGTTTAATAAAACATGAAACGGGATTAATGGTGTAGATAACCTTAAAATACAGACTAGCAAAGAGCATGGTTGCAATTATACCTACATGTACAGTAGTAACTGGCTGATGGTGAGTGCCTGTGTTTCAAAAAGACAGTGAAAATTGGTTGTTTGTGTTCATATAGTTTACTGTGAATGTTAGCTAACCAGAGAAGCAGAGAAAACTAAGTTTTTTCTCCCATTAGCAAACAAAACTAAGTTTTTTCTCCCAGTCTGTGGAAACTGATTCTAGAAAATTAAATTCATGATAGCAAATTTCACAGAGTTTAACTACTAACTATGCTGCAAATGCTGGAGCAGGCTCAACAGTCTCTTGGGTTGGTGTTCCATTCTCACACAAACTGGCTCTCTGTTCCAGGACCTCCACCATGCTCCAGGGGTGTCCATGTGGCAGGACGTGTTTTTCTGCTGGGAGCAGCCCTTAACCTGCTCAGCATGCAAAGGGCTGCACTGAGCTCCCACAAACAGCAGATGATTCCTTTGGTGTCAGGTTTTTGGAGCCTTTTAGCCATGGGCTATGCTGAGGAGTGAAGTCTGCTTCCAGCAGATTCTTCCAGACCTCTGAGGGCAATAAACTATATTTTTCCCCAAGACCTCACTCGTTAATTTTATAGATGCTCATTTTTTGAAAATAAACTCCAGCAAGCATTTCCCATGTGTCTTGGTTCAACTGAGATGTGTAAGAGGTCTTTGCCATAGCCTTTTGTACTAATATTTTCATTTAATTCATAGCAACAGTGAACAAAATTAATAAGGTAGTGCTGAGATTTGCTTACAACACCCAGTGTCAACCATATGGCATTATAGGAATGGTTTGTGACTGAATTGCCTTTCACCTTTTGTTGTTGTTGAGTTTTAGGCTATGTACGCTGAAATGTCACTTCAATGAGTTTTTATTTAATAAAACTATTTAATGCATTTTTTGTAATATTGTGACATGTTTTCCGAAGATTTTGGTTTAATTCTGCTAGAAATTGAACTGTTCCTATTACACTTTCTAACAGCAGTAGTACCTGGACTTACGCTAACAGATGTTTCATAATAGCTATGCTTTATTTCATTTGATGTACACATATCAAGTAATAATATGCCCACAGGTATTTAGGCTTTGTTCTGCTTTAATCACAAACTGGTTTTCCCCAGTGCAGGTTTTTTGCTGCTAAGTTTGCAGAGCAAGAATAGAAGTCTTTGGTGCTCACTGAAGGAACTTGACAAAAAGGTTTGGAAAAATGGAGTGGCTTCATCCTTGAGCCTTTCTTTTGGGATGTACTTCTGACATGAGGTGATTGCTGTGTGGAATGGAGTGGCCATTGCTGTGTGACATACATACAAAACTAGTATGGCTTCTTTTAACAATGCTCACTTACCTTAACATCAGAGCATTTCAGTATTAAATCCTCATTCTGGACAACGAGTGTGGGTTCCAAGTGAATAACTTCAATGTGGGCTGAACAGGAGCAGGGTGCTGTGTGCCTCTGTGTCTTCTGCATGTGCCAGCCTCTGAGTGAACTGCAGGCTGTAAGATGGGATGCAGTAAATGTCTGTTACATGTTGTTTAGTCTCTCGGCTTTTGCCCCAGAGGATGAGTGTGCGTGCTGTTATTTGTACCTCTTTGTGGGGCATCCGCTTCAAATCAACCCACAACTGTGTTCTTGTGGTAGAAAGAGAAAAGGGAGACGTTAAAGAAGTGTGTGGTGCATACAGGTTGGGATGTGGTAAGTCTGGTCTTAGCTTCTGTGAGAATTTTTTGACTGTCCTTAGGGAAAACTCCATCTCCAGCACAGTGAACTTCACCTCTACATAAACAAAGTTGTGTTGTGCTAGTGTGTCATCACTGCTGACAGTGTGATTTTCATCCTGCAGCTTTGGGAGAGCTCTTAAACATATACCTGCAGTACCTGAAGGTTATTTTGTAATGAGCAGATGAGAACAGTGACCTGGCATTAGGCTTTTTTTTTTTTTTTGCATTTGGAAAGCTGGGATGGGAGAGCAGAGTAAGTCAGAGCCACTTCTGATAGTTTGAATTGCAGAGGAGAGGTGTTGCAGCATCTTCATTTATCCAGAGTTTATTAGAAGCTCTTGGCTTTCTGTCTGGGCATGCTCTGCTGTTGTAGTAGGTGTGTGTCTGTTAAGACTGTGGCATCTTCCACAGAAAAAGGAAAAATCCTTTAGCTGATTTGAGACGGTACAAATCTACCAAAAAGACATTGCTTCCAGTTTCTCTGTGCAGCTGAAAGCAGGACCTCAGCATTCAACAGAGAATTAGAGAGGAAACAACTTCCCATTTCTAGAAATTCTTTTATCCATTTTTTGCCCCCATAAAAAGTTCTGTAGAACTTCATAAAGAAAGTGGAGGTTAATGAGCTGCTGCAGCAGCATACCGAAGTACTTGTTTAAGTTTCAGCAGATAGGCAGTTCTTTGGAAATCTGAAGATTAAACCCTGGCACCAGTGGAGTGAGTAGCAGACTCCAATTGACTTCAGTGAGCCAGGATTCAATCTAATTTCCTAATTAAATGATCCTGTTCTTCAGGAAAAGCATTAGAAAGATAAATGTTCAGTAATTGCTTTGACTATTCTCAGTGAAATCTGTTTGCTCAGGATAACGTTTTTCCGTGACAGTGAAATAACTGCTTCTGTGATTTCAAACTGTGCAAGAGATGAGTATGAAGGTGAAACAGTTGAGGCAGTTTGTTTGTGGATTATTCTCTCAAGGTAATGATATTGGACTCCCTTGTTGTGGTGAATCAGTTTCCTTCATTTGCTCACTTTCCTGTCTCAGACTGTTGAAATCGAAGACAGCAAAAGATGTTTACTTCTGCAAACATCAGCTCTTAAAATAACATTGTAGTTTTTTACATTCAGACATGAATATAATTATTTAGAAGATAAAAGCCTGTGGAAGGAGGATCTTTCTCTTGTAAACCATTTCACCATTATTCCTTTTGATCTAATTGGCCTAAAGTAAAATTCCTCTATATTTTCCATTACAGAGGAAGAAAAGGGACTTTTTTTGCTGCTTCAAGGAGAAAAAAAAAAAGTGATTTGACTGCCTCTATTCAAATGAATTGTTCTATTTACTACTTTTACTGGAGAATTGTTTCACGTTTGTAGAATTAGTGCTAAAGATTTGAGCAGGTTTTCTGAATGAGGTGAATGGTGTGTTTTAAATAAAAAAATGAAATCAAAACCAAAAGTTGCCTGAACAAGTCCCACTGCCACAAAAGAATGAGGATCACATTGTTACTGAAATGTGGGTCACAGCAGGATATGCTTCATATGTTTAATTGAATCTTTTTATGAATGGCACACTTCCATGCATTTCTTATTAAAAGAAACACAAGGTTTTCATTTATTGGGAGGTAGGAGCAAGACTTGTATTAAAGAGATTATAGGGTATGATTTATTCACCACCAGCTGCCAGTGCTTCCGACCCGTGGATGATACCTTATGAGAGGGCTTTCTAAGGGCAGGGGAGTTGGGATTTTATCTGATGCCCTGGGGGAATATGTTCTTCAAGGACATGCTCTCCTGCTCCGAAGACATCTCGACTCAAAGACCAGCTAGAGGGGTGGAAGTGCCGTTTGAACACTAAATCTGGTAATGCAGCATTTGAAGGAAGGTTTGTTTCTCCTTTTCCATGTCCGCGTTGAGCAAGGGAGTACAGCACAGAGGCACTGAGTTATCAACACCAGCTCAGGTGAGTATTCCATACAGCATTCCATTTCCAAGCGGAGATTTCAGCTGTAAGCCAGCCCTGCTGCTGGTTCCCCTGTTAGCTCACACAGAGAGCCCTCTTGAGTGTCTCTGCCCTGCACTGTGTTGTCTTCCCATTTTGGACTCAGTTTGTCAGGGAGCCAGACAGAAGCCTTTCTTTATGTCAAAATATCCTCAGCAACGAAACTGTGATGCAGGCAGAGGTTGCCAGGAGGTTAGCTGCAAAAGAAAAAATTTTAAAAGTTTTTCTCTTCCTAGGAAAAATTATCCAAGATTACAGTTCCCTTGGACTCTGAGAGAAGACAAGGCTCTAGCAAGACTGGAAAAGATGCAAAAGCAATTCACTGATCCTCTTTGTTACTACATCAATCCACAGGGATGAGGTAGGAAGACGATGTTGGGTCCTGTCTGTACTGATACAGAATTGCGTGGGGATGTTTTCATTTGATTTAGATGTATTCCCTCTGATGGTAAGATAGCTTCCTGAAAGGAAATAACATCTGATTTGGACAGATGTCTGTCATTGTAATTATAAGCTTTCGGGTGGTTAGTGACAGCAAAAATGGTCAGAATCAAAATATTTAGGCTGCCTCCCAAGTGTGTTCTAAATCAGATTGAGCCCTTGCACAGAAATGTGAAATAAATAAGCACATCCTCCCTGGGGCCTCTTGCACATACAGATAGAAAACAATTCTTGTCAGGGGAAGGTAAATTGCGTTTGGTAAAGCCAGAAAATGAATCCATACAAAAAGAAAGAATAAAATCCCCCTCTGTAACATTAGCATGACTCCACTATTTCCTTTCCAGTAACATCCATAATTGGGCCACAGTTTCAGTCCTCCACTTCTGATTTGAAGCAATAACAGTAATCACAGAAGAGTTTTGGAAAGGTTTTTTTTTGTTTGGTCCTCCTTAGAAGGACTAGAATCATCTCTGCCAAAGATTTAGGGGTTTGATTTTAAGATCTCAGCTCTGCTGCTTTCTTTTTTTCTCTCTCTCAACAAGGTCCTCAGCTGGTGCAGTTTCTTATCATGGAATAATCTGTTCTGTGTCTTGCAGGGGAAACATAATCTTGGTTGTCTCTGTTAGCCAAGTCATCAGCAGGGAGAAAGAAGAATATTTGAGACTCTTGAGCAGATTCTTTGCTTGGATTTCTTGCTTGCTTGGGAATGTTTTCTTCTCCCCAAACACCATTCAAAGCAAGTGCTTTTCCTTTTCCAAGGCCTGCGCATTACCCAGGACTCCCTTTCAATACCAGATTTATATTAGTCAATGTTTATGCAACTTTCCAAATGTTACAGGAGAAGAAAGAATTCTTTGCCAGCTCTAAATTTGGGATGTGGGCATATTTGATGGTAATAGCTCATCACATGAGCTAATTAGCTAATTAATCATGTGAGCTAACTAACATAAAAGGAAAACATAGTATAAATACTTTATTTTATTCCCTTTGTCCTCCTCATGCAATAACCCTAAGTTACTTCCATATATTTTTTCCTTTTTTGTTTTGAATTTAACATCCTCGGGCTGTTAAGTCTGCTTTACTGCTTTTCCATATCTCATTTCAAAATGTGACCTTACACAGGATTCAGTTCATCAGTTAACAATTAACAAACAGACTTCTTTCCAATCACAAATACTTAAGTTCTTTAAATTATGCTTATTGTGATCTCTCTTAAAGGCGAATCATTTATGCAAACTCCTCTAACCTTGAAATGGAATTCAGACTGCCTGCAATTACCTGCAAAGTTTGAATTAACACAGTAAGAAGACTTTTTCACTTTATAGGCATTTTTTTTTTTTAAGTTCAGGGTCACTCCTCAGCCTCACCTACAGAAGTCCGAATGGTTTGGTTTTTTGTGTCCTGGTTTCACGTCACATCTTCTTAAAAGGACGAGCAGCACTGGCACTGGCCCTGCTCAGTAGAGAGGATTTGTGTGGGCTGAGCAGCAATTGGCAGCTGCCAAGTTGTGAGGGGGCAAATTGCCCGTGTCCTGCACCCCGTGGTCCCACTTTGCAGCTTTCTTATAGCCATGGTTGAAAGACGACTTGCAACAGGTAAGAAATCTCCCCAGTTACGGAGCTTCGACAGGAAAAGGTGTTTCCTGTGTACTCATCCACTGAAAATTTGACACCTCTGTGTCTGTGACAGAGCGAGGGGCTTGTATCTTTTTTCCTTCTAGAGTAGAGCAATCATGGAACTTTCTGTTTTGATAAAGATTCGGAGGTTTTGAAACTGCACTTGCATGCAGCTGAGATTACCTGCCTTTTTTGGAGTGTCCATCCTGCAGCCCCCCCCGATCTCTGGGGAAAAAAAGGCGAAGGAGTAGGTAGCCATGCGGAGATTCCAGGCCCATAGCAATCTGCCAAGAAGCTGGCAGAGCCTGGGCTGATCCACAGGGAAGCTTGGGATCCCAGATCACTCTGGGAGGCAGCGCCAGTGAAGACAACCTATGGAAAAGCTGAAGGCAGGTCTGTGCTTGCTTACAGGCTTTTTATCCTGTCACATGGGGAGGAAGACTTCAGGGATTAAGGGTAAGGATGGAGTCAGCTTTCAAGCTGATCCTCTCTCTGAACTAATTCATTCCAGTGGAACATTTCAGTGAGAGTCATTTCCCAGTGGAAAAATGTAGTGCTGGAACATCATCCGGCCAGCTCTGGTTCCTGTTTTATTCAGGACTTGAGCACTCTGGTCCTAATTCTTCAGTTCCTTAAATTTCATCCAGGCATTTACACCTGTCGGATGTGGGTTTAACAGGCTTTGCTGTTCTGCTTTTATGCCTTTCTTTGTACTTTTCCCAGTATAAATAATACTAGAACAGTAAAAGCAACTGAAAAAATGGCTGGGAGAGATGGGATGCAATAGGAAACCAAAGTGTGTTTCATTCTCAAAAAAGCGAAATCTATTCAAGCCATTGCCTATCTGTTTTTTAGGTGCTGTTTACTCAATAAGGGAGTAAAGTATATTGGAAAATTTTTGAAAATCAGCCCCTCAAAGGAAAATCAAGGATTGTACCTGCTGGCAGATGGTTTAGTTTGCAGATACCTGTGGTTTGTGCCATGTGCCAAAAGTTGTGCTGAGTTTGTTCAAAAACTTGGGATGTCAGGAGGGAACGGCGGAACTGCCTCAGTTCTGCAGTCAGCTGAGTTCTGCAGTCTCAGCTCATGAGACTAATGCAAGAGAGGAGTTATCCTCCTCTCTCTGTCCTTGGGTGCTCTGAAATTTAACAAAGATTTTATATCATCTTGGGAAGCCCATGCTCTGATTCTTCACGGTGTAAAAATCAAGCAGAACTCTGTAAAGTAAGAATTATTAGAAATTTCTCAGCTGCTCCTTGTGGCTCTTGACATGGCTGTAAGTGGAGGGTATGTGGCCTGACCATTTCCATAGCTGGTTGCTGATGGACTTCCAGAGCTGGTCCTGGGAGTTTAGGCATTTGGCATACTCTTCAAACAAGCTTATTTGTGATAGGGAATTGACTGAGCAATCATCTCTCCCTCGGGTTCTCTAACACTCTCAGTGCAGCTGAAGGAACATAATTAGCATTTTAAATAAAGGCAGTGCTTCAATGAAATTATTTTGGTTAAGATGACCCTGTGGAAGGGTTTCAGGGTATATTTTATGCACTCATGATAGTTTGCCTCACCTGAAAGACTGAGGTCTGCAGTAGCTAAGGCTTCTGGTGGAGTTCAGGGACCTCTTCAAACAGAAGTGGGTTATGTCAAGTCAACTTGGAAATAATAAAATTTGAATAAGCAGTGGCAAGGGATTGCCCTGCTCAGTGAAAGGGTGCACTCTCCAGGTCATCCTGACTTAGCAGAAATAATTCAGTGCCACAATTGGCACCCAGAAATGCAACAGCAGTGATAATCTCTGATCCAGTAAACTACTGGGAGTGCCTAGAATACTGCTCCGAATACAACACAGAGCTCTGCAAGAACAACTTGTTTATTTCCTCAGTCCTGGTTTACAGAGCCGTTTGTTTGTTTTTGTCCAGGCCTTTAGGAATACACACCCCCACCTGTGTGCTCAGAGGGTGACGTGTAGCTTGCTCATGTCCTGACCAAAGCAGTGCTTCTACATCCTTCAGTTCACGTGTATTTGTCTCCATGTCAGAAACGTGGCAATCAGAAAGGGCATTGCAGGGACTGGACAGACGTGTCTTTGTGAAGTGGTGTAAATGTCTGTGGAATGAAAGGAGGACTCAAAGGAAAGGAAAAAAGCAGAGAGTAATGGGAAAAAAAAAAGATGATTCCCAACCAAAACTGAATCAGCAGATGAACCTTTCAGTAAGTTTTTAGCATTCACAGTAAGATAATGCTGAGATAAAATTGTGGTGAGATAATCTAGCTCCAGAATCACAGAGTTGAATTTGGAGAAACTGGTGTATAGGTGTGTCGCTTTAACAGAGACAAGTGTGGGTCTGAGCTGATGGTGTGTTTGGGGTCTTGGTGTGTATCCTAAAGGGCAGACACCTGCAGGAGGGAGGGACTTTCTGACATATGCATCACCTTCTTCTTAACACTCAAGCAAGTCAACTAGCCAGTTGAAAATTTTAAGGTGTCTGAATATACCAGTTGATCATAAGATGAATGGCTGTCTAAGAGAAAATGAGACCTGTTTATGCCTAATTAGAATACTGCCAGCTGTGTCTGTATGGCTTTGGTCTAGTGAGGCCCAAGAACATCTGGTCCTCATAAAGACCATGAGCACAGAGAGGGATTTTGGTTGATGGGAAGAATGCATTGCTCATGCGAGGCAGATGGCAAGAAGTGTGATGGTAGAAAAGTTCCTCTGGGAGTCCCCGGTTAAGGGAAGGATGTCAGAGTCAGTTTCTAAATGCTGCATGCCATCTTAGCTGGAGGAACTTTCTGCCCAGTAAATTGTTTCCTGAGGCAAACTGTATCTGAACAAAATAGGTTTTTGATGTAGCGTGTTTTCTTCCTGCCCTGATGAAATAGCTGGCCTTTATGTCCACAGAAACACACCATGGCTCTTATGTTATTTTCTGCAAGGGATAATCAGCAGTAAAACACTGGAACACGGAATCCTTAGCCTTTTCAGGCTTTTCTGCTTGTTCAAGAAAGTGGTTGTGATTAAAATAATGAATGAAGGAAAAGAACTTGGACTTCCATTGTTAAAATGTTCTGTATTTCACCCAACTCATTAATACATTAATCTTCCAATCTTGTTACTGCTAGATTGCAAATAGCAGGACTTTCACCAGCTGTAGGCCGTCCTGGATCCCTGGAGCTTTGATAAGCAGAGAGAAGAGTCTAAAAGTTCAGCAAACAAGGAAAGAAGCCCAGATTCCTTTTCTGGTGAATAGTAGCAGTGAGGGGGTATTGTTCCTATGTTTGCACTAGCTCGTGGAAGTCACACAGTATTCCCCTTGCATGGCAGCGTTTTGCCTGTACGTCCTCCTGACCCAACTAATGCAGCTCTCTGGTCCAAATCCCAGCTCTCCAGCAGGAGCAGAATGCTGCAGTCTGCCCTCGTATAGATGTGTCAGGAAACGTGAATGTCAGCCTCGTTTTCTAACAATTATGTTGACTCCCATCTGCTTTAGAATCCAGCTCAAAGCACCCTGCTCTATTTAAAACTCTGTTTGACAATCTGGGTATTGGCACAAAGCACAGGACAGCACAAGATTTCTCTTGAAAACAAAATACAAAGAAAGGAAATAATTTTGTTGAAATATGTTAGTGGATATTAAAAGCTGGACTTTGTTTCAGTCACTGTTTTCTCCGTGCATCTGACAAAAACAGTGTCTGGCTTATCTGTTACAGAAAACTCCTGTGATCAAAACTTATTTTAGCTGCTGGAAACCGTTGTAATTTTCTTATTGCTCGTTATTTTCACCAGGAGAATGAAACGTAATTAATTTTTTTAGGTACTTTCTGTGATTGCTCCGCTTTCTCCAGGGAAGACCGAGGTCAAGAATCAGAAATCTTGGAAGGATTTGCTCTTTCGAGATGGTTTCCAAAGGTTTTCTTTGCACCTGGAATTCGTCAGCCATATCCTCTGGGGCTGTGCAGAGACAGCATTATGCATGAACTTCTGGAGCTAATGAAAGAGGATGCTCCAGGATTAGACTCTTAAGCACTCACACACACTTTTCTTCCTGTTCCATTTCCCCTTTAGTCCCAGCACTCCCAGATCCAACCTGCTTTTTTGTGGCAGAGATGATACTTTGGGGTTAGGCAATGACAAGATTGTGTAGTTAAACTGTGAGTGTCTTTTGAGACAAAATTCACAGCCTTGACCTAATCAGGTGAAATTAAAATACTGCAGCTCAACTAAACTTAAAGACTTTTATGATTTTCTGGTTTTAGCAAAGACCCTCTTATCTAAAACAGATCAGAGCTTTTCTTTGTCTTTGGAATTCATTATTCTTAAATTTTATACTTATAAACAAACTATCAGCATTAAATGAAATGAAATACTTTTTAATAATTGCATCTCTACAGTAGTAAGAAATAAAATTTCACAATACTCTTATTTAATGAACAGATAATCAGCATTTCTTCTAACATATTTAAATGAGTTTGAGGAAGTGGGGTTTTTGGTTATAATATTTGGTTTTCCTTTATTTTTTTTTTTTTCTTACAATGACATTTGGGCATTTAAATCTCAGGCTGCTTGGAGAACAGAAGTCTTACTCCTTTTTTGTCGTAGAATTCACACAGGGGGGAAAACTGTCAGCCTGGAGCTGGATAAAACATTTCCAAGATTTTATAGGGAGTTTGAACTTGGGATTCTGAATTTATTCATTCCGAGGAAAGAAGCCAGACAAGAACTTATATGTATTGAAATATTTTATATGTATTAAAATATTTGCATGTCTCTCATCATGAGCTTTTGAGCAAGTAGTTTTGGATCTGGATTTCAGCAGCGGTCAAGAATCTGGACCAAGGCTTTAATTTAGGGCCATCTTGCATTTTAAATGGCTTCTGTGAGTTTATGACCCTACTTGGGTTGACTTTTTTGATGTTTGAAACTCGATACATTTCAGACACTCCAGGCAATACAATGATTTAAATTGGCAAAGTATAGCAGAGTTGTTTGCAGGTAACTTGTGAATATCATGGGAAGCTGACACCTGTGATTGTCAACCTTGACCTCCAACCATCTTTGCTTTAATTAAAATCTTTTTGATTTAAATCTGGAAAAGCTTTGTCTGGTCAAAGATCTCTGAGGAAAGGCAAAAAACCACAGGTATCATTTGTAGTAGGTGCACCATAAAAGCTTAAAAATATAAGTTAATTTCTAATTATAGAAAAAAAGAGAAGCATATATATATTTTATATCTATGTCTATATATATGCACCAGCTCAAGCTTCAGGATAAATTGCCTAGGGATATGGGAAAATCTAAAAAGGCAAGAAGTTCTGTGTTGCTTCCTGACATTTGAGCAAACAGGTTTTTGCAGCTGTGTGTAATTACAAGAAGTTACAGAACTGTTTATTTAACAATGATATATTTATACATTTACTAGGAAATACAGCATTAGTCAGGCATTAAAATATCTGTTAAGCTATCCATTATAGTATCTGCAAACTGAAGCCTTTAAGAAGTCATATTCTTCCGTAGTATTCTTCCATTTTTCGGTTTCCTGTAAACACGACAAGAGAGGCATAATCCAAGGGGGAAGTTCATGGAAGTTCACACAGAAACAGGGATGTGCACCTTAAAGTTTATATCTGTCCCTGATATAAATTTAACACCTGTTTACATGTCAGGGCTTCTGAATTTTGGGGTGTTTTTGGTTTGTTAGTGTCACTTCTGTTAGGTTAGGGAAGGGTAGTACATTCATTCCTGACAGGGAAAACTGAGCTCTGGACTGATAAATACAAAAGGCAGAGGGGAGATTTAGATGCCCAAATCCAAGACTAACCTCTTACCTCCAGACACATTTTTAAGTGAAGATTTTTGATCACACCAGGTAATGTCTTGAACAACTTCTGTTACAGTAGAGCAACCTCGTGGTGTGCATTCCCTCCATGGCCTGGCTCCTGTCAGGATTCACTCAGGGTTTATCTTTTAGACCAGGCTTCACGTGGAGTGTAGCAACAGCCTCAGCATTCAAGAGAAATATGTGTGGAGAAGGGCTGGATGGTGACAGTACTCCAGTCTCCACACCAGTCTCGTGGTTAGAGCATTTGATGATGTGACCCAGTCTCTTCCCTGTGGGATTTTAGTCCATGTACTGTAGGTGACTTATTCTTGAAAAAAGTGCCCCAATTATCAGAGGATAAGTGATGTATTGAAAATACTCAAATTTCTATTCTTCTTTTAAAAGTGTTCTGTTAAGTTAAAGAGGACAGGGAGCGAAAAACAGTTTTTCAAAGTCACAGGCTAACATCTTACATACTCATATTGAAACCAGAAGACAGAATTTAGTTTTAATATTTTTCTTGGGTAATTTGTCTTCTTTCTTCATCTTCTTGAATTAATTTAGTGGTGCTGAAAAGTTCTGAAATTATTTCCTGGACTAGCTTAATTATTTAAGACAATGGGAGTTGTTTATTTGACTTCACTGTGAATTAGAACAAGTAATTTATTTAAAGGCAAGATGTAGCATGAACAAGCAGTAAAGCCAACTCTCCCTTCTCTTGTTCCTCTTACAGAGACACAGAGGCACTCTCACTTGTAATTTCAACTTTGATCTCTAGTCATGAAAACAGACTGTTCTCCAGACTTTCTCACTTCAACTTTGAGAAGAGTTTACTCGTGATGATGTGCACACCTTCCAACTCGAAACTGGATCAGTACGATAAATTCTTGTCACAGCTTTTATCAAATGAGTACTAGAGCATATAATGGAGTGTTTAGAATAGTTTTTTTTTTTTCTGCTTTGAAGCAGGTAGATGGTGTGATGTTCATAATCATAGAATATTAGAATAATTTAGGTTGGAAAAGACCTCTAAAACCATTGGGTCCACCTAGTAAAACAGCACTACCAAGCCCAGCACTTCAACAATGTTTACATGACTTCCTTGCTGGCATTTCTGCCCGGTAGATTTCAGGGGTGGAGAGCAAAACAGAGACTGTGATTGAAAATGAGCAACCAGTGGGATGAATTTGCTATAATGCAGCACCTTATTGTTGGTTCTGCAGTGCACATTGCCCCTTCATCGGTAGGCAGCATATTACTGATGTGCTGTTGTTGCAGCTGCAAGAGTTTTACTGATTTGCTGATTTTACTGGTAGATCTCCTGAAGTGTGCAAAGCCCTCACATCAGCCAGCTGCTTTCTGCTTGTGAAGGGTAAATGTGAGAGCCCTTTTTCTCTGCCCACAAGAATGTAAGTTTTTGACTTAATGACAGGATTGAGAGGGAAATGCTCTCTGCTTTCCACCTCACCGGGATGGAATTGCAGTGCTGTGAGTCCAGGTG
>JAYRBT010000042.1:71171778-71200491 GCA_036023395.1 Myiotriccus ornatus
AGTTCTTTGGGGCTGTCTCTGTTTCTCCTCTATAACTGATGTTTCCATTCCATGTATTCCACGTTGTCTCCCACAACTTAATTATTAATTACTGCAGATCCTGCTCCAGTCTGGGTCAGATCTTTGCAGCTGATATCAATGAGAATGTGGTCAGGGCAATTGAGGAGAGGGTGCATCACAAAGAAAGAACCCCAGTAACTCTGAGGGATGTTTTCCTATCCCTATAGAAAGCTGACTTTCAGTTTGGTATAAAAGGCAGACTAGGCACTCTTAACCCATTCTAGGATTTCTTCTGTAGATAGAAAATTAAGCAATCTCAGAAGTAAACAATAAAAGATGGGAGCCTGAGGGAGTAGCACTTGCAGAAAGGTGAGGTTGTCAGTCAGGTGGGAGGTAGTCTAAGTGGTGGAGAGAGTATACAGTGTTCTATCTCATAGTGGAGAAGGATCTTGGTACTCTACATGATGTAGTTACCCCAACCCATTGACTTTTGCTTTTGATCTTACTCTTTTAAACTCTGCTAAAGAGGGATAGAACTGATTGGAGTTAATTTTATGGAAAATCTAAAAGAATATGCCTTAAGGCTTTTGCCTCTTTGTGCTGTTGGTGATACTATTGGAAGGCTACATGTATTGCTCTGGTAGAACAATCATAACTTCCCACTGACTTAAAGTACCATTTTATTTACTTCAGTGTAGGTGACTTGTGCAGTCATGATTGCATTCAGACAAGGTGGTTATTTACATGACACGTTCTGCCTTAAAATTATTGTCTGCTTACATTCCTCAATTTTAAACATCAGGATGCATCACCCTACAAACACCCTTATGCTGCAAACCAACCTAAATCTGCTTTTTAAGTCTGTAGTCATTTTAATAATACATTAATTTTCATAGTTTTAAGAATTTTTTAATCTCATTCTGCCTCAGGATATGATGTTCATCCTTCTCCTACTGAAGTTGACAGAAAGTCTTCCATTACATTCAGTGGGAGACAGAATTCAACCAACTTTAATCCTTTCCAAACCAATGACTCGCTTGCTACCTGAGCCCTCAAATAGGAAATTACAATCTTAACAGTAAGAGAAGTTCAGATCCCTACTTTTCTGATGCTTAAATCTGCAAAATCAACTTATCTGTTGCTTTTACGAGAAAGAATGCTGTCTTGTAACTCTTCATCCGCTATTGCTCTGATCTGCGTATTCAGTGCAGCTAAAAACTCTTGTAGTAATGACTCTAAACTTCTCAGAGTAGTCCTAAATTGACTCCTTATTAATTCTCTGTGTTTTCCTGGCTGTATGCAGGGATGGGAATGTAGACTATATGGTGAACTGCTGTGAGGTTACCCTGCTGACAGTAATATTACTCTAGAATTATATTTCTACAAAATGTTGCTTGAATCTTCACCCTAAATTCACAAGGAACACATGATGAATTCTGACTCCCTGTAGATTCCAATAATCCTCAAAAGCACAGCCAGTCTTTGCTTTTCAACCCTCTTTAATACCCAGTGGTCCTGTATCTTTTACAAACAGTCAACATTATTATTGCTTGATCTTATTGCTGCTTTCTGACTATTTTAATTCTGCAATCAGTCACGTGTGCTCCACAGAGCTCTGTAGAGGCATAATCAACTTTTCTGTAAAGGCAGGAGATGAGTTTTGCAATTGGCATGTTGTGATGAGACCATTTGGGACCCTAATGAGTGTATTAAACAGTCTGGGGGAGATGGGAACTGTTTTGGATTTATCCGAAGACAATCTTTGGAGCAAGTCAACAAAACAAAATAAGAGAAAAATTGTTTTCAGCACTTCAGTTGCGACATTGTTTGCTTCAAAATGAAATGCTTCAGCTTTAGGTGACTTAAACTTCAGGCCCAGTTCCAAAGAAAAACATCTTGATTGAAGAAAGAATATTTTAGCAAAAACTTTTAATTATTTTGATGGACTGCTCCTTCTTTGTGCCTTTCCCTTTCCTGTGTCTGAAACTGCCAAAGTTGTGGCACTAGAGCTGTAGGCTGACCTTTACTTTTTGCCACTGCATTTTTTGCATAGTTCCAGTTGTCCTCACTTCACACCAGGATGAAAGACAACAGTGAAAGCAGAGCCTGGACAGCCAGAGTTTCCTTGAGTGCCCTCACAGACCTTGAGCCGTATTTAAAGCCACCTTTCTGGGCTTTGCCTGTGTCATCCACAGAACAAATGGACTAAAGGTAAAAGCTAACAGAAATCGTGTTCAAGAAAAACATCCTGGGAGAGACTTAAAAATTGCTGTCTTAAGGGTGTAACTATTGGAGATGAAGGGGTTAAAACTTCTCTGTGCTTGTTTTCTGGTTTCTGATTCTGCCTCTGGAGTAACTCTGCTGGACACTGCAAGGAGTAGGAACACTTAACCAGATACAATACTAGTTCCAGCTGGTGCAGCCACTTCTAAAATCTCTCCTCTGTAGCGAGATGGTTATAATTAACTGTCCTTTCTGGTGTTTGTGAAGACACTCAAATAAAAACCCCCACCACTATATGAGAACAAAGTGCTATCAGTGGGTAATGCTGATGAATGCAGTTCCTGGTCCAATAGAGCACTCGTGGGAATTTGCCCAGGATTAATCTTGATTTCCCAGCACATTTGCAGGTGAAACATATTCTGAAGTGAAATAAGAGGTTAATCATTAGAAGGCAGCTGACTGCTCTAAGCAACGGCCTTTTTCATCAATGCTTCTGATGCAAATAAAAACCCCAAACAGCTCTAAAACTAAATATAGCATAAAAGTCCTCAAAAGCCAGTCAATAAACAGTAATTATCTCTCACAGCTGGAAGCATGTTTTGCTTTGAGTGTAACCAACAAACTGTGCTTGACTGTGTGATGATTATTTCAATCAGGTTATAAAGGAGAATGATATTTGGGAGCTGCTCACTTGCAAGGTGTTCTTGTATGTGTGTTCTGTTTCCAAACCCTTCTCCTCCTTTCCAAACTGCTACAGATCTTGATAAGTGGTAAAGCCTGGCTGACTTGAATGCAAAAGCAAGTTATGATTCAAATATTGCTGTTGGGCAGAGCTTCATCAGCTCTCTGCCCTGTGTTTTCTTTTTTGTTACTCCCGTGCAACCACTGACCTCAGCAGAGCCAAGCAGACTTTGAGTACAGGATCGATCCTACCAGGTCCCATGGATGAATGCTGCTTGAGAGGTGGTGAATCACAGTATTTTGGGAAGGGGAAAAGGAGCAGAAGAGACAAAAAGGCATCTCTTGGAAAGAGGAGGTTAAAAATAGGTTTGCCATGTTTAGTGGTCCCAGGCAAGATCATCTGAAAAAAACCTTTGAAAAGAGCTGGGAAATGGCCTTAGCTATGGGAGCCAGAAACACACAGTCCTTGTGACTGGCTACTCTAATGCTGTCAAACTGAAGGACAAGTTTGAATTGACTCTCAAAATGAACATGTCAGCAGCTATATCAGGAAACTGAATTTTGTGGCCTTCCAGTGATGCGTCCTCCTTGTTTCAGGAAATGAAATTCTGTGTCCCGCTACCAAACAGTTCATAGAAATCCTGGGCTGGTATGCTAAATGTCCATTTCAGTAAGAGCCACATTTTTCAGTATCGTCTTGCAGTTCACGGGACCTGTTTTAGAAACAGCATGATCTTTGAGGTTTTGCTTTTCCATGCTAGAATGGTGGTTGTCTGCTGGAAAACAGTATCTATTCTGATGTTCAGTCTCCATTTCTGACAGTATCCACATATCCAATTGTTTTCTCAGGACATAAAATATTGCAAGGCCACTGTAGATGGATGTGCACTACATGTCCATACTCCAAATTGTTACAGACCTCCCTGTATGCTCTGTGCTGGGTTGTGAAAAACTTTCTACCTGAAAAGCAGCTGCAGCTTTTAGATATTCCCGTCTTCCTTCTTCCTAACTGGGTCGCTTGAAGTTTTCCCATTTGTTTTCATATCTTTGGTAAATTTGAGAAAGCAAAGAGGCTGCCAATCATTTTAGCTATTAGTTAAGCAGATCTGTTTTACTAGAATGACGTGAGCAAGGAAGAAATTTCGAACTCCCACGAGGGATATTTTAGGTTGTTTGGTTGTTTTTTTCAAACACTGGCCCCTTTTACTGGAAGACATTTACATGTTCGTAACTAGTATCTTGGGATGCTGAATGTACCTTTTACTTCATTGAGCTGTTCAATTTGTATTTCACTACTTTAAAAGTATTTAGACTGTCATTAAAAGACAGTTGAAAATAAAAGCTGTTTCCTTTCTAGGTCAGGTGCTGCTTTCTTTTGATTTTGCATTATTTGTGCTGTGGGTTACATTTGAAATTACTTCAATTCACATGGGGAATAAGAGTCTGAGAAGTTTTGTGGAGTATCTCCAGACACAGGGTATTTTTTTTTATCCCTAATATAGCCAAAAGGGAAGGATCCTCACTATAGTTAAAAATTGTGTTTGATTATTCTGCAGTATTATATCGTGTCTTACTGTGCTTATTTTGGGGCTCTTTATAAACTGGTACAGAACAGTAATATCAGGAATGACTGCCAAGACAAAAAGAAGTACAAGAGCAAATCAAGTGAGCTGTTGATGGAGTGGTAAATACTCAGCATGCTTGCTCTAAGATGTTGTGTGCCATGGCATGGAATGGCAGTGGAGTCTCATTGGGATTTTTTGCTAAACTAACCATTCCTTTAATCAGAATGTCAGACAGGACACATAAGATATGTCTGAGGGTTTTTCAGTGGTGCCATTTCCAGTGTGTACCCGATCTTTTCTGGAGAACCATAAAGTTTGCACTAGTTTAGAGGTATTTTTTTCATTTCATTTTTTTCTTCTTCCTTTTTTCTAGTTTTTTGGGAAAGGTTTTATCCAAACCACTGAGGAATAAGATAGATGGAGGTGGGTGTTTGCAGGTAGCCCAAAACATTGCAAAACTGTGATAGGCCATAAAAGTATGATACAGTACAGAAATTCATCACAATCAAAGTTCTCCCGAGATTAGTGTAGAACAACATATCTTGGTGTCATTCAGATGTTCTCTCAAGGCTACATTCTTGGCAGCTCCTCACTTTGGCTGGTCTTTTTGTTTTTCCAACTGTATATGGACTTCTTTTGTTTCAAATTAATCTGTTGATTGGCTGCAGATGTACACCAAAATGTCCTTTGTTTTAGTGTACATTTTCAAGTGAATAATGATTAGCACTGGTTGGAAACTTTTCCATTGAAATTATTTGACAGACATTTGTGGTTACAGCAAAATTGATATTTTCTGTGGAAATGCATCTCTTTTGCCAAGTTAAAAAAACACAAGTTTTTTTGTCAAGTCATCCTGAAATTCATGGTTTATTTTAGGTCAGCTTGTTAAATGGCCCTAAGTTGTTGCATTGTTTCAGGGCACTACTTAGGACTTGTCTTTTTATGACCTCTTTTTTCTTGGTGCTCTGGGCTCCATTAATCAGTCTGCTTCATCCATCAGTATCTCTTGCTGGAGATGGCAGGAGAGCAGTGTGGGAACTGTAGTAGCTGTGATGCCTTCGGAGAGAGAAAATATCCCAAAGAGGAGGTTGTGGATGAGAGCACATCTCTTTGGGGGGAAGGTGCAACAGGGCCAAGTTTGCAGTCACAACTTGGAAAGGATTTGGCTGCTTCCTGTGCAAAATGTAGTTGCAGAAAACATAAAGCTTTCTTTGGAAAACATTACTTCTATCTGGTCCATAATTATAATGATTAATTATTATTATTAATAATTTAACCCTATCCAGGATTACAATCTTATTTATATGATGCCTCCTGTTAGCATCTGTAGTTTTATCACTCTATTTCATTTTGCTGAGGTACCTCCATGCTCAGGCTTAAAAAAACCCCAAACCACAATAATAATAAACTCTTTTGCTTCTTTTTATTTGAATTTTGAGGGTGTTTTTATGAAGCCTTTAAAACTCCCTCAAGTCCCATCTTGAAGCTCTTCTCTACAAGTACAAAGGCTTGAAACTTCGCTTTCATTAAGAAAACACAAGATAATTAAGTAATTACTTGTTTTCAGGAACTGTGGCTCTAAGGGGAAAAAATAACATTACAAGACTTTCATTAGTATATTGAGAGCTGGGTAAAAATGGGATAGTGACAGTGCAAGATTTCCAGTAACATGAGAGAGCCATTGCACAGGAATAGTCATGATACTTGTTTTGGTGATTCCAAAGTGGATTCCAAGCCTTTAGGAAAAATTGGAAGCGACTTTTACATTATTATCTTTCTTCTTGCTTCATGAGGGCCATAGTATACACACAGCACTTATGTATTGTGTGTCAAAGTGGTTTTGACAAGACCAAATCAGTCAAAGGAAAATCTTGTCCCCAAGAAAATAGTGGATAAAGGGAGAAAAGAAAGGAAGAAGAAAGAGAATATGGAAGGAATGAGGAATTAGTGGAAAAGAGATTTGGGAGAAATGCTGCCAGACCCTCCCCTGGTGTAATTTGTTTTCACTGACTCCAGTGGAGCTTTGTTTTTCCACAGGTGAGGAATTGCTGAGGGTGCACAGGTTAGCAGGTAATGTGTCATTGCTTGATAACTGGAAAAATGTAGGTTTGGAATTCTCCTGGCAGTGTTCTTACCCCCCAGCCCCAGTGGTCATTTCAGAAAGGCTGATGAATCTCTGTAGCTGCCCGGGGTCAAACCATCGAGATCACTTTTCAGTCTTCTCCCAGTCTAAGATACATTTCTGCCTGCAGACTAAGCTCAGAGCTGCTGTGAGCTCAATTGCGTCTTGACAGTGAGAAACCCTGAATACAAATATTTTTCCTTGAACTCAACAGTGGGCCAGAGAAATTTCTCTGAAGCCTGCAGTGATGTGCTTGGGATGAATTGAATCCACCAAGTGTAACTTGGGCCAAGCTATGATGGGATATAGGCAAGTGGAGAAGCCAAATTCATTGCAAAACTTTTTGCCTCCAATTTATCAGTGTCCTGAGGTGAAAATTTTCTAGTATTTGTCAGTCTGATTTGGAGCTAAGATAAGATCATTTTTTTGCTCCATTGTATTTATACCTCACAGGGAATTTTGTTACAGTTTGTGCAAGAGAGAAGGAAGTCTTTTTTGCACTGCAAACTTATGTTATAATAAAATCTACAAGATTTTTTATTATTATACAAAAATGTTTATTTTTAAAACAAGGAAACAAAAAAGGGTACATTTTTCCCTTTTGTATCCTTTCTCATGCTTTTGCTAAAATGGTTATCTCTAGCTCTGATTTTTGTAGTGGCTCCGTCTCTGTGACTGTAAGTCATTAAATGTTCACAAAAGTGAATAAGCTGCTTAATGTCCTATTCCTCCATGGCTTGAGACTTTATCTAAGAAATCCCCTAATAACCATCCTCCCAATTTCTTAAACATCTGTCTTAGTACCATGCAACTGGAGCATGGAGCAAACAGAAGGGACTCACTAACCAAATGTAATTCTTGTAAAACAGGGACATAAGGAGATCAGATTGATAACTGAGCACATCAAGGATTTAATGTTATCTAAATACTTATAGTCCATGCTTATGCAGGTACTAATAACCTCAGACAATATCTACAATATCGTTGATTTTAGAGAGAATAGAAAAACCCACTCTTTTGTACCAAGCAGTGTGCACAGATAGCGGCTCTAACTTATTAAAATTAATTTTACAATTAGAGAACATGCTGAATCTGTGAATTAGCACATAATGACAGGAACAGATGTCACTTGCTGCTGAATGAGCAATATAAAATACGAGGAGTGTACTGTCCAATGCTGTCTCATGCTCTCTGGCAGCCAACTTGAACTCCCTGAAGTCAGCTTGCTCCTTAAAAACCTTATCCTAGTGTTTGTCTAGCCAGAGGCATATTGCAGTGGTGACAGAAGGCACCCCCACTGCAAGTCCTAACCCCTTCCATCCTCTTTCCTCAGTCTGCCAGAAACCCTGGGCAGAGTATATTCAATGTAGTCATTCCCCTCCAGGGATATGTCAAACAGAAAATCAAAGTTAATTCTCCAGAGGCCTCTCTTGGACCAAGCCACATGCAAACCTAATCCTAATTACATAATTTTCTATTGTCAAACATAATTTCTCTGGGTCAAGATGTTACTTATATCTCATGAGAATGCAATTTCTTTCAAGCACTAGGTTAATTTAAGGCAGAGTTGTGGACTCTTGCTCCCACAGCTGTGTGATGCCAGAAAAATCATAGGAAGGTTTTTAAAGGAAGGGTAAAAGGATTGAACACAATTTTACTGTGATTACAAAGAGAAAAGTGAAAATATGATGACTAGAGTGTAAAGAGTGAACAGGCTACAGGTTCCACTAGGACAGACATTGCTGCTACTTTGGTGATGGGAACCATCCTGTGGCTTTTGTGTATTTGATTAATAAGCAAGATGGGGTTGGAAAGGTTGAAATATTCTGCATACCATAGGCATGCACTGTTGGCTGCATGTTACTGAAAATATGCAAAGGAGTAGTCAATAGCTGAGAGTCATCTGTAGGGTATCTGAGGTAACCTGGTGGAAAGATTGGCTATGCAGTGGTTCTTCAGCATCCTCAACACGCCTGCAATGCTGCTGCAGAAGGCTGTTTCTGTTTCTTCTCCCCTCCTCATGACTTCACAGCAGAAATTGTAGAGACAAATTACCACCAAAAATGAAGTGATAGTTTAGTACTAAGCAGCTTTTAATTGAGTGGTGTTATACTGTGAGAGATTCTAAGAGACAGAGCCCTCATTCCCAATCTGTTTACATAATTACATGAATCTTCCATGGATATGGATAGTCATATAATCCAGATCTACTTTCTGTGAGCGAGCCAGGGACAAGCTGGTTCCCACGTGCCCTGAAAATGGGAGTAATGTGTTTTTTCAGAGTGCCCTTTGCAGCAGTATGACATGTGATGTGAGGCACTTGAGGTTTGCTGGCCATACAAACCCTGTTCCTGTTCTTGTTTGGTTCAATGCAAGTGATTTTGTGAGGAAGTAATTAAATCAAATGAAAGCATTATGTTCTCCAAAGAAACAGCGGAAAGCCAGAACAGTATTTACAAACCATATACTCTTGTTGAGCCTCCAGCTTGTTCAGGAGGGCTTTTCTGCTCCAATTCTTCTGATTTGCTTTGGTGTGTCAAGCAATTTTGTGACTTAACAATTGTTCCTGTGGACACATATACACGAAGGCCTTGGATCATGTGGGATAATATGGTTGAGATGAAAGAATTCTGATCCTGTCAGTTGAAACACTGAGCTTCAAGCTCCACGTTTGGCAGCCATCAGTGATACACTTGCTATGTCCTCATTTCTTATTTTGGAAAGCTCAGTTTCCTCTCCAGATCCTGAATGGCTGGAATGTGTCTTTCAGTTTCAAGAGACAACTGCAGACATGGTCTCCAGGATGTAGCCTGTCCAGAGTCAGGTTTCCTGCTGAAGCATGTGATTATAGGAACATTGCATCCTTGGAGCACACCTGTTTTTATCGCTGGTTTTGGGGGGAGTAAATTTGTTCTTGGTGGTACCTGAGTGCGCTTGGTGAGTGAATATATAAGATCCTGCTTTTCTTTAAGCTAATTCTGTTTATAGTACATATGTGTTGTGATGCTGGGAGGCCATATGAGACTTCAGCCTGCTGAGACTGCTCTCAAAGCATTTCATTTTAGTGGAAACAACTCTGGTCCCTCAGCATCGTTCACTGTGAGCTCCTGTGGGTGGGATAAGCAACGTGGGTTTTGGGTTCTATTTTTTCACAGCTTTAGGACATAAGCTCAACAATATCTTGCATTTTGCTTGCAGTTGAAATGAATTAGCTTTTTTTTTTTACCTTTGCCCGCGTCCCATCCCGGGCCCTCCCGGGCATCCGTGTTCCAGGCGAGCCCACGAGAGGGCACCCGGGACACGCCGCTCCCGAGCCCGGGCAGCCCCGGTGCTCCGCCCGCTCGTTTGCCCCGAGTGACTTCGGTTCTAAGGGACTGACGAGCTCCAGCTGCTCCATGTCACCCTTCCCCAGGTGTGGGATGGACCGTGTCCGTGCGCACCTTCATCTCCGCCTGCTAAAACCAGCGGTTCGTTCCGTGAAAACAAGTAGGCAGCCAAAACTGAACGGGCGGCCCCGCGGCAACAGTCTGTTCTCGTGCTTGTTAAAGCAACAAAAGTTTTCTAGTGCATTTGGGAAGCTCAGAGAAACATTCAAGCTTGCTAAAGCTAAAAAAGAAACAAAACTGAGTTGCTTCGAATTTCTAAGTTTAAATTATGCTTACTCTCACCTTACCAGGCGAACTTTAATGATTTGCCTGGCGGTACTGTCATATGTGCCACTGGTTATGGCAATCACTCTGTGAGTTCGGGTAATAAATGTTCAAAAAATAGATGCACATCTTATGAGAGGTCCAGGCACTTCTCATGAGAAGATGTATATCAGATAATTCCTGTCCTCTGCTTTTTCTCCTCCTCTGTCTGTGGTTGAAAAGGAGTGCTGCTGGAACCAGAAAGAAGTCAGAAATATTAGCCAGATTAGAATATGCTTCTGCCAGCTCCACCTAATTTCCTGGGAAGGCATTTGCTGCCTAAATGCTACAATCCAAATAAATCATCAATCTGCCATCAAAGTGTCACAGAAAGAAACACTTAGCTAAAGAACCACAGAATCATTGAATGGTTTGGGTTGGAAAAGACCTTAAAGGTCATATAGTTCTAATGCTCCTGCCATGGGCAGGGAAACCTTTCACCAAAGCAGGTTGCTCAAAGCTCCATCCAACCTGGCCTTGAACACTTCCAGGGCATGGGGCATCCACAACTTCTCTGGGCAACCTGTTCCAGTGCCTCATCACTCATCATTTCTTCAAATATCTAATCTAAACCTACCCTTTTTGAGTTTAAAGCCATTCCCCCTTGTCTTATGATCCATGACCTTATGAAAGGTCCCTCTCCAGCTCTCTTGGAGTCCCCTTTAGGTACTGGAAGAGACTCTAAGGTCTCTCCAGAACCTTCTCTTCTCTAGTCTGAACAGCCCCAGCTCTCTCAGCCTGTCTTCACAGGAGAGGTGCTCCAGCCCTTTGATCTGTTCTTCCTGTCTATCTTGAAATAGTATTTTACAACAGGAAGAATTGCTTCTTTAATATTCTTACTGTCTGGGGTTTTTATGTTTTGATTTGGCTTGGTTTGTTTTTGGTTTTTTGTTTGTTTGTTGTTGGGTTTTTGGTTTTGTGTTTTTGTTTGGGTTTTGTTTGGTTGGTTTATTGTTTTGTTTGTTTTGTGGTTTTGGGTTTTTTTTGTGTGTGGATTGGTTTTGTTGGTTTTTTTGTTTGTTTCTTTTTCCCCTCAGGGAATGACAGGAAAAATCCCTAGGGGACTGATTTTTAGATGGCTTAGCTGTCCAAGCTGAATGTGAAACCAGAGGACCATAATGGGCTTGCAATAAGTAGGTAAAGAGAGTCTAAGATACTTGTTGTCTCACTAACATTGCTGACCTTTTCATGCCAGCAGGTAGTCTGTGAAAGCTCTATGAAGAGACATTTATTTGGCTGATACCATTCCGTATTTTAATTTTGGGACTCTCCTTAGTGAAAACACACAGGTTTCGGTTTGTTGTATAAGACAATGGGTCTCAACAAGGGAGTAAATCATACATCATGAATAAGACATCTGCTGTTACTTTTTCTGACTTTTTCCTTTTATTTTTTTTTCTTGTTTTGCTAGAAGTTTTTGAACAAAACATGACAGTGATTTTAAAGCTATTGGAGACTTTACAACTTCAGAAACAGGAAGCTAAACTTTGAGGCTATGCTAAGGCTACAGGAACACTGAGCAGAAGCTGAGGAGACACTGAGTATATTCCATGGCCTGAAGGCAGGATTGACACTGCACCTTTTACACTGTTCTTTGACTATGAGTTTCCAGGACAAAGCCTGTCTCTGTGTTATATAGAGGTTTGGGCAATAACAGCAGAAACCCAACAGGACTGGAGCTGTTTGTGATCTTGTAATAAGAGTGATCAATGGCAAAACACAAACATCTGCTGTGCTCTTCAATACAACAGCATCAGGGTTATCTGTCCTGGGTTAGGCACACAATTTATTAAATAGGGAGCTCTATATGCTAAAAAGGCAATATGCAAAAGAAGAGCATATGTATAAAAATTTGGTCAGACTGCAATTTTTTTTGTTGTTGTGGAAGTTTAATATTTGCAGAAAAACATTTTTTAGCCCTTTATTGTGTTTTCATAACCTTTTAAAACACAAGATTCAAGATATCCGTGATCACATTTTAATTCATCCCATCCCTATCCTTTCTGTAGTTTTAAATAAGCTTTTTTTCCTTTTAACCTTTTACTTTAGTTTCTCCATTTGCAAAATGTAGGTAATTCCATTTGCAGGGGCGATGTCAGGGTAAAATCCATTAAGGATTTTGAGGTGCTCATATTTTTTGAGGACCGTATAAGTACTGAGATGTCAAGGAATATTAAACTATCTGCTGCAAATGTCTCTGCTTTTTTTCCGTATGGTTCACTAGTGAGCACTCAGAGATGACCTTAGTGTTGCTGGTGGCACTCTTTCAGATCCTGTTTAAAACAACTGTTGAATGACTCACTGTTTCAGGAATATGGAAAGTTTCCCAGAGTGAGTTTGTACTCTACTGTCTTAGGGCTCAGGAGATGGAGCTGATCAGGAAGGCTGTTGCAGATGACTGAGTGTGCTTATAATGGGTGGACTATTCTCCCCTGCTTTGGAACATCTGCTGATGATTTTCAAAATAAATCTAAAAAAGTAATCTGTTGGCTGGTGCCTGGTAGGAAGCAAATACAGGTTGTTTTTGTGTCGCTGATGATGTATCTTTAGAGGATTACACATGCCAGTTGCTTGACTTCAACGAAAATTTTCACAGTGGAGTGATGTAGTGTTGATTTAGAATAATTTTTTTTTTCCCAGTACTTCTATTCTTTTTACTGCTTTAGGCATGGCACTAAGCCTTGCAGCTCAAATCCAAACTCCAAGATTTTTAAAAAGTGATTTAAGATGTAGGTTTTTCACACGGGATATTTTCAAAATTGGCATCTCCTTCTTCCCCTGGCCAGGGGAAGAGCAGTCCTTTGATAGTTTCTTCAGTGAAATTTATAAGCCCATGTTTTTGCCATGGCATGCTGTCACTTGGGGAATTATTATGATTTCGTATACCTGAAAATTATGACTTCAGATTTAAAGGAAATAGACTGCCAAGCAATCAGAACCTTGTTGAGTATACAATTGTGTTGGAAACAGATGAGTGAAATGCGAACTGAGGATGCAGAATCGAAACTGTGATGGAAATTTCCCAGAATTGGAAAGGCAGAAACTCAGGGTATGGTCTCTAGGTCTGTTCCTGCTGCAGTCTTGAGGACGATGTCACAGTCATCTATTGTCTGCAAGTTTATTTAGAGGGAAAAAAAGGAAGTTGGATATAAGTGACATCTGGTATTTTCATTTGAAAATGAAAACTATTTGATATTAGGGGGATTTGATTTCTTACTGGAATTGCCATTTTGCTTTCTACGTTCTCCTTTTCTCTTTTCCTTATTTTTCCCCCTTCCTGACTGAAATTCTTTAGTAATTTAGTTGTGAGAAAAACTTTGAAAACAATGACAGCAGTGCTCAAATCTGCCTGCAGATGAAGGTAGTGTGAATCAGTTGGTCTGTAAATGAACAAATCATCTCATCTGGAATAAATGTAACTATCTTTTTTAAATGTCAATGTTAACTATTTTACTGCTGGTCAAAAAAATAAAGGAAGGTGAGATGATCAAAGGAAGCAAATATGCATGACATCTTCATGCACTCAGTGAAAAATTCCTACAGATCTGAGTGGACAGGGTTTCTGAGGGGTTTTTTTTTAAATTTTTTTTCATTGAGCATGGAGGAAGACAAAGAAAAATAGTTGTGGAGAACGGCATATCCTTTGGACTGACTGATCAGTAGATGAAGTTGTGTATCTGAACATAGCACCCAAGCTCAGCAGGGAAGAAAAACCCCTGATACTCCTAAATTCTACTAAGAGTTAAGGGTACAGAAAGTACCTGTTTCTCTCAGCTGAGTTTGAATATCAGAACACAGAATCAAAAATTCATATATTTAGCTGTAGCAACAATTTGAGTGGGTACTGCCTGAACAAGATACAGAGCTAAAAAGAATGGAAATGAGAAGACCTTGGTTGTGATTTATACTTTGCTTTACAGTGAAAGAATTAAGATAAATGTGGCTTGTGAAAAAAAAAATAAGTTCAAATAATGATTCTGAATGCCTTTATTAGTCTTCATTGTTATGATATATCTCTTTATAATGGTTTTGGTTACTTTCTAGGTCACTATTTTGTGAATTAATCATAGTTTTATTGGTTTTTTTACTCTTATTATTATTGTGGCTGTAAAGCTTTGCAGTATAGCACAGTGAGGGCTGATGAGCTGTTGTGAATAAGGTATGAAGGTTACTTGGTTTGAATAATATTTGGAAGAGTGAATTTGGCTCATGGGCTGCTATGAGCTGAATTTTCACTAGACAGGGTTCATTTCAAGGTAGCATAAGGCTATGGGACTTGTTTAATCTTGGCAAGATACTAGTTTGAACTTGCAAGAACCACCTTGCTGTATTTTCAGAGACATCTTTCTCTCTTCATCTGTGATCATCTGTGATTCATCTGTGATCTGTGAGCTTGTAGTTTTAAGCTTTATATATACTATAACTATGTATGTTTATGTGCATTTAGAAGTTAAAGTGTTATTTCTATTGCAAAAATTGTATTTGTGAAAAAAAATGTTCCAGTAGGCCACGAGTGAACAGTATGCTGCAAAGAGCATCAAAGGCACGTCAAGGACATTTTCTTGGATGAACTTTTTCTGTGCTGCTCATTGATTTTTATGTTGTGAAATGTTCTGGCAGTTTATGAAGCTGAGAACAGAGGAGTTTCCTGCAGTCCTAGGAGGTGTCATGGATATTGGACCACAGCATTTCTTCTAATTACAGCCGAACACACTGGTGCCTTGTGGTCAGTGTGACTTAAAAAGGAGAAAACAGAGATGCCAAGTCTTTGTGCATATTCATTAGACTGATGTATTAAGTGAGAATATTTATGAGAACATGTCATCTCACTGAAGTTATCAGAGGTCTTTGTTAGGGGTTGGTTTTGATTTTCTTTTTTTTCCCCCTTCCTTTTTTTTTCTTTTTTTTTTCCCATTTTTCCTTTTTTCTTTTTTTCTTCCCTTTTTTTCTTTTTTCTTTTCCCTTTTTCTTTTTTGCTTTTCCTTTACTTTTCTTTTTTTCTCTTTTCTTTTTTTCTCTTCTCTTTTCTTGTTTTGTTTTTTTTTTATTTTCTTTTGTTGTTGTTGCTTGTTTGTTTCCCCCCTTTTTTTCCTTTTATTTTTTGTTTTATTTCCAGCACAAAATATCTTGTGATACATGGATAAGGAGACATTGCATCAAAAGTGTTTCTTAAGAGTAGGTAGTTAGAATAAATATTTCCAGGAGTGGTGAATTATCTGGAATACTTCCTTTTTAAAATAGCCCCATTTCCCACACACCCGTATAGTTGTACCCAAGATAAATGTTGTGGTCCCCCTAGTCTGTATTACAAAAATCTCAAAATCCTGCCCTGAATTTCCTTTACTTCTGAAGAAGATTTAAGAAGTTTATCCTATTGCACAGGCTGTGGTGCAAGGCACCTCCTTGATCATCACCTTGCCATGCCAACCCTAAATACTGTAGTGGAAAAAACTCTGGTTCCTGTGGAGTAATTACGTCTTAAAAAATATTCTCCTGGGTTCAAACCTGCAGGCTGGATTCTGCCAGCAAAGTTTGGGTGAAATAGGGACACTTTTTACCCTGCCTAAGATGTATCTTTATGTCTTACCTTGGATTCAGTACTACAAGTCATCCTTTGAAATCAGCAGGAGCGCTTGGATTCAGTACTACAAGTCATCCTTTGAAATCAGCAGGAGCGCTGATGGAGGGATGTGCAACTCATCAGAATCCGGGGACAGAGGGGGAAGAGAATCAGGTCAATTGCTGGCATTTTTAGCAGCAGTGCCCAAGGGGCTTTTGTGGCAGAATTCCTTTTCTGGGTCTGCAGCTGCCTTGGCTTGGTCTCAGTTGGAAAATATAGGGATGGATCTCATATTAGGGCTTGTCTTTGAGGGAAATAATAATTTTAAAAATAAGGTCTGATCTCAGGTCAGCATCATTATTTTGTAATAAATTTCACATAGATGCTTGGCTTACATTTTAGCCCATGCTGGTTTTGGATATAGATTAAATTAAATAGTGTGAGGGCAGGTTTACTGTGCAATAAGAATGTCCATATGGTGAGCTACAGCCAAGTGATTAGTTACAGCCATTTCCTAACATTAGACAAGCTCTTACAGGTGTTTATACAACCCCTCTCCTGTGAAGGATAAAGCATATGGATCATTAGAGCTGTCAGTCAAGCCCTTTCATTCTATTACTTTCTGGTGTTACAAAAAATGCTTTTCTATTTTGATTATGAATTGAGTGGGATGAGGTAAAAGCCATGATGAAACACGTGGTCTCAATCTTCAAACTCTCAAACATCCATGTAGGAGAAAGAGTTCCTCTCATTGCAATATTTGTGTGTAACACTCACCCTGAAAATGCCACATCAGAATTTTAGGTAGATAAAGAACTTGTTTATACTGTAGATCTAAAACATACAGGAAATTGAAGCTTATAATATAATCACAAATAACTGTAGGTGATTGGAAAACTATTTACTCTTAAATGACAGCCCAGAATATCTAGAAATAGAGAAAAAGATTGCAGTCTTTTTCCCATCAGAAATAATGAAACACATCAAAACAAACTTTTCATGTTGCTTCTAAACAGCCTTTCAAAAATGGTTTTGAAGAGCATGTAAGAAATGGAAGAGAGAAAATGTAATTTTTTATTTCTTTTTAAAGGAAAAAATGCCTGAAGAAAAAGAGATTTTTTTGTTTTCTCCTTCACTAACAATTTCTATTTCAGGCTTATGCTTTTCTCAGCTTTTCCTTTAAAAAAGAAAGACAAATGAATGGAAAGGGATGAAATATCATAAATACCATGTGAAAAGTTGTAAGTTTGCAGTTCTGCAAAATGTGTTCAAAAATATTTTCAGAGGAAATGCAGTGGTATAATTTTCTTTTGACCTGCAGTCTCAACTGAGGTTGAAGTGTTGAAGTCTTTGTTCGAAAATTAGAAGAATTAATGAAAAATTCTTGACCTGATACAACATGTGAAAGTCACACATTTCATCCTGTCACTTTTTCAGTACTTCTAACAACTTGCTGTTTGAGGCTTTGTGTATATGCAAAATTTTTTAAATGCTACATGTTGGTCAACTATATTTTTTTTGTATGATTCTAGAAGTACAAATTTTTATGCAGGAGATCAAAATTAGTTTCTTCTTGCTTGTGGAACTGAAAATGTCATGAGCTGATCCAAAGTAAGGGAACTATTTTTCTGTGAGTCCTGGAAACTGGCAACTGTGGTAACCAATTTCCCATGACACTCACCTTTTGTCCTTAAGGGTAACAATTTTACTGGCAAACATCTTATGACCAGAGGTTCCAAAAGTGGACCACTCCCAATTTCATAAAACTCTTTGATTCTTCTTTCCTATAACCTATTAGTTCAAGGTTCTGTCAAGGCAAATTTAGCAGCAAAATGAATTTTTTAGGGGTAAATACAGATACTTTTGGCTGCAGGCGCAAAGTTCTTTAGACACTTAAATTTGATTTAGTTGTCCAGAAACCTTTGCAAAGCAGGTCTTTAGAGAGCTGGAATTCACAATATTCTACATATCATTCTCAGATTAAGTCTAAAATGTCTTGAGAGCCTTTTGATCCCTAATAAGTTGACCTGCTTATGGTAGAAAGACTGAGGATGGAAATAAAGAGACCTAAGTATAATAAGCACCCCTGATACTGCAGCATGAGAGAGAAGTGGTGAAGTCTCTGGCTGTATGAAAAGATGGATTTTGATATGGGAGCTGAAGAATGTCATAGGGAGGCTATATTACATGCTGAGAATAGCAACTAAAGACCTATATTTAGGAACCTGACACATTCCTGAAATGTAGCTCAGTAATTATTTTGCATGTTATTGTACGGTCAGATTGTTAAAAATGCATCTGATGTTGGGTACTAAAAATCCCAGCTGTCATGCTGCAATAATAACTGTAATTAATTGTTGGTAATAGTTAGCTGTACATGCTGTTTATCTACTGATCTCAGAGCAGTTCATAAAGATCATCAGTATTACTGTACAAATGGGAAAGTATCTTTTTAAGGAAGCCAGGTTTCCAAGCGTTTTGCTGGAGTTCTTCACTTGTACAGTTTATTTCAGCTTTTTGCTCTGCCACAAAACTCCTTCTGCCCATCTCTCCTTACCCTCTGATGAGTGATTTCACTTCTTTTTGACTCTCAATGCCATTTTTCTCTGCCACTCTCAGATTAACCTACTTTTACAGTATCCAGGCATAAGGTAATACAAATTCTGACACCTTTGGTCAAGCAAGCAACCCTAATGTTTAGGCCTGGGTGAAACGTCCTTATACAGATGTGTTTTCTTAATTGATTTCTGAGAGATGAAATGGGATAGCAATAGAGGATTCACCAAAATTAACTGTGGAGAATTGAGACAGACATCTAAACTGCAGAATCTGCTGCCACTGTTATCAGCTGGTGAGTGGTTAAAATGAAAAAAAAGCAATGATTATCTATAGAATCTGAACCATCAGAATGGAAGCAGGTAAGTTGATCTGTATAAAAATCATAGGATCATCTCTGCTTTTCCTGTTATAATTTGCTCTTGTCACAGTTTTCTTGCTTTCATAATTAAATGAAGGTAGTAGAGAATCCTTTGCCTTCTGTACCATAAAATTCATCAATGTCTAATTTCACAGTTGTTTTTTTGACGATTAATACGATACCACTTTTCCTGCTGTGGTTTCTCAGCCTACATGGTCTAGTTAGTGTCTGTGGAAGTGTTCAGGAGTCTACCTGGAAGATCAGTAGAGCCAATCTTTTTATGTGTACTGCTTGGCATCCAAAAATCAGTCCCTCAATATAGGCTTTTCTTCAATTATCATGTGAACTCCTCCATATCCATATCATATGTTGAGGATTTATATTTATCTTTTTCTCTGTTGCTTTCTGTGGCTGACAGAGTTTATAGGTTCATCAGCTCCTACCTCTTTGCTCTCCAGAATAACCCACTGTTTCAATTTACTTTCTGGATGTTGCAGAAGTCCCTCCCATTAGAATGACTGGGCTGTTTAGGAGCCAGACCTGAAATACAAAATCCATCACAATATTTTGGTTCAGAACAGGTGCTGGTTGGTAGCATGTTTTTGCTGCTCCAGCTCAGCCCATGCATCCTGCTGGTTTATACTCTGTATATTTATACTTCATACAGTTAGTTTATAAGTTCATTAAGGACATGAGTGAAGTATAATTGTTGTCACAGCCTTTTCATTAGTACTTTCTTGCTTTGTAACAAGAGAGTTGTTTTTTCTTTTGGTGCATTTAATATTTCTGGGAGGTATCAGGTAACTGGTGTAAAGTCTTCCAGATGCCTCCAAACCATCCTGACAATATGTCACAGCTCTTATTGCAGTGTTTGCTTACTGAATAGCTTGTTTATGGGTAAGAGGTTTAGGAGCAAGACAAGTGGAGATCTGGATTTTCTCAACCAAGACTCCAGCTTAGACTGAAGTGAATTCTAATAGAAATAGTTATGGACATAATCTCCAACTGTTAAACAGTGGTCTGAGAGAGCCATCTGTCTTCATGTAAACCACTGACTCTACCTCCAAACATCAGTAATTCTTGATCACTATTAACAGTGTCTCACAATGTAGGAAAAAGCTCAGTTTTGTGCTGTGGAGTGACAAATAGGTCAGGAAACAGAATGTTAGGATGTTGTCTAACACAGTATATTGATCCAACCTCAGAGGAATTTGTCCTGGCCAGAAAGCAACAGTCAATTTGTCTTGGGAAAGAAGAAAATTTACTGGGATTAGGAGAATACACAAATGGTGAATATAAGCTGCACTTCTGGAGCAAGAGATTTGATGCCAAGTATTTATTTAGAGTTGCCTTTAAAATTTCAGAGCAACTATCAAATTACTCCTCAAATCCAGTTTCGAGAGCTTTCTTCCCTGGCACATGTTGGTGAACCAATACAGTTTAGAAGCCATGATATGTAGTGAAAGAGCATTTATGATGAGAACCTCACCTCTTCCCCAGTTCCTAGTAGCACTCTGGACACCTAAGCTGTTAGATAAACCAAATGAGATTTAATCAGCTCTTTGCAGAAGTAGCAGTCATGGTTTCCTATTTTTAAATCCCATGAATTTGGAGTAGAATGGACGTGTCCCAAACTACTTTCTTTGAGCTTGTTTTGCCATAAATTATGTGACTGATACACTGGAGCAAATTCACTCCACGTAGACTTTATCTGCAATGTTTGTTCAAACTTGTGGGTTAAGGGAAACTTCTTTATAATGAGTTTTTCTGTTGTCAAGATGTTGGTACTTAACTTACTGCAATTAAAAAGAGAATAGTTGATTGTAGCTTCAATGTATTAGGTATCAGACATTTCACATCTGATTTCATGGGGGAGCTCTTAAAACATCTGAAATAACATTTTGGAGAAATGTTATTTGTGAAATTTAGCTGTTTTATGCAAAAATGAGTTTTCAAATTCAAAGAAAAAGAGCGCATGCCACACAAATACAGGTTTGAGATGAGTGTGGGATGAAGGCATTGTTTGAGGTTTGAACTTTAAAATTCTTACATGCATTTCTCCATGTCACATTCAGAAATGGAAAAGCGCCTTTTTTCGTGGATCCTGTGTTGTGGTAACTGTTGTTAAAATTGACTTTTGAGTAACAACTGTTGTATGTCTGATTTTATGAAGTTCATGTTCTCATAGCTGGCAAAGAACTTTACTAGACTAGACTTTCACAGCTAAAAATTAACTCCAGCTCTATCTGAGGGTTTTTTTGAGTGAATAAAGTCATATATTCATTAAATTTCCCTTACTTACATTGTAAGTAAAATTATAGGGATTGACTGCTATGGTCACTGAAAGCAACTAAAGAGAATATTTGTGGGAAGGAAATTTTAAGCTCATAATGATGACTATTTGCTCTGGAAAACTGATTCAATTCTGCCCATCTGAAGAAATGGAGCATGTGACCTGCATGTCTTTGCAAGGAAGGTGGTTTTGAAAAACTAAATGCTACAATGAATTTAAGTAGAATTTTGTGCTGAAAGTGACTGGAAGCTCCTAATGTTTAGGTGAACCATCTCTTTCTTTCTTGTTTGTGTATGTGAGTTGTTGCCTTTGCTCTGTTTGAATCAAAGCACAACGCTGAAATAAGACAGCTTATGAAGAGGCTGATTTGTAAACTGTTGTCATAGTTATGCATCCTACACTCACTGAAGTCACTTATACTCTGTAGCCACTCCATCTGATTCTTGGGAATTACTTTCTCAGGAGACTAGTCCCAGAACATCTAAATTTGGGTGCAGAAATACCAGATGGTAGTTATTCATTAGATCACAAATTATTTTATAAATGGTGACAGCATATATAGTAAGATCTACATTTTCAGTCTAAGTACTGTCTGATAAAGAAAGCTATTGCATTATATTCCATTGTAATATTTGTTATGTTATAACAACTAGAAGCTCCCAGGTAGGAACGTGAGTTTCCTGTACTGGGTGCTGTCACAAAATACAAATTAAGTTCCCTGCCAGAAATGTTTTACAAACTGAAATTCCAAGTTGAAGTTCTGTGTTTTGTTGAAATGTACTCCCAGCTACTGGAATCTCTGTATCCTTCCACTAAGTTCTGCTTTCAGAATTTAAAGAAGCCTAACTGATACCTCAGCTTCATGCCTGTCTCTCTCTAGCTTGCAAGAACACACAGTTCTGGAAAATACATTGTAAATTCAGTCACTGCTCACATTGCTTTGTTACAGTCCTCAATACTTCTTGTGACTTCCATGCAGCAATTGGGGTTTGTTTTGCAGAAGTACATGCAAATTAATTTTGAGTACCAATGGGAAATTAAAGTAACATTTTTGCAAAACTTGTATTTGCAACTTTATTTGAACATTTGAAATTATTTGGTCTACTGAGAAAGATTCAGACCAACTGCTCAATTATGCAAAAGTGGCATTTGTTCTCTCTGAGAGCATCTCGGAGATGCTTTGTATGAGCTGTTTACAGACCCTCATTGCTTCAGAGGCTGTCCCAGCCTAATAAAGGCTTTGCTTTGTCATGTGTTTATGGAAACATAACCTACACTGTGAAAGATCAGAGGTTTTCCCAGGACTACAATCCTGTACCATAACTGGCAAATCTTCTGGAGATCTTAAACTCTATGTCCATGGAGATAAAATGTCTGTGTGTAAACAAATGCTGCACTTTACTGTCCAGTGCTGTAAATGGGTATGGTAACCTCTCATTGTGACTGCAGATAAAGCTGAACTGATGGGTGTTGTTTTCTTCTATCAAGAACCTGGTAGAATATCACAACTACTAGAGAAGTGTTTATTTACCATAGACCCCAAATTTTGAGGGACCCTTTAAAAGGAACATACCTTTTGGAATACCTGAATGCTTTCAGAGTAGTATCTTTTCTTACCATCTGGATAAGAGGAATGCAAATGGATTTGCATTGGACGGTTTTATTTTTGTAATAGTTAAAAGTTTCAAAGGCCAAAGATACAGACCTCTACTATGCTCCGTAGTGAACACCCCAGTGAAATGACTTACCACGATAAATGTGTCCATCCATCTGTCCACATACTATATATAGTCTTTATAAACTTGCAGCTACATAGTTGTGTCTTAAAAAACAGGGCAGATTTTTCCCTTGCGTATTTGTTCTGGCCACGAATCTCAAAGTCATTCCTTTCAAACCAGGACAGTGTTGCTTGAGACAGGCAGATATGGTTTTCCTGCGATGACAGTTGTTGTTTTGCCCAAAAGATCAGTGTAATCCTCTTTTAAGTGTATGCTGCCTACCATGACAGTTTGGGTCTGGGAGGCAGAAGGTCTAACAACATGCTTTGCCCCAAGTTTTCCCCACTACACACTGAGAAAATCAAGTATTTAGCCTGCTTTGTGTGTTGCAGTTACATTCCAATACCCCTTCACTGCCTCATCCTACTAGTGCATGTCTCCAGCAAAAGCAGATGACAGTTTTCTACTAAAATCTCCATATTCAGAGGGAGTCAGACCACTGTGGTGAGAGAAGCATAGAGCTTTCAGTTGTTTATCCATTTTCCTCTTAATCTGGCATTCAGCAGGCTTTTTTTATTAGTTTCAACAAATTTGCTGCTGATAACATCACTGGCACTTCAGTTCCATCCCAAGAGACTGCTAAAACCCGTCAGAGGAGCAACAATGCAAACACTGAGTGCAAATCCTCTTTCACCCCCTTGTACCTCTTAACTATATACTTCTAGGGAGATTTCAGCCTCAGTAGATGGGATGAGATCCAAATGAAGGATAAAATATGTTCCCTTTACAGCATATTGAAGAATGGTGTACAGTCCCCATCCAGCCAGTCCTCTTACTGTTAAAATCAGTAGTCAAGTTCTGTGAAGAAATGTTTTGCCCTTCTTTGTGCTCTGCAAGTCTAATTAGAGATGGTGCCCACATACTGCCTCGGCTGACAGTTTCTCAAGCATCAGAGGAGTCTGATCTCGCTCCCACTGAAACTGCCAGGAGACTTGCCATGAATTTCTCTGTCAACTGAATGAGAAACTGTTTTTACCAGGTACTTTGATACTTAAAATATTGATGAATCTGGAGGCTCTTTTGAGACTTGAAATGCCAGAAGAGAAAAAAAATCCTACAATGGTAACAAGAAAATCTGTGACCTGAACAGTCTTGAAACAATTGGTAAGTAGTGAGCAGTAATGGAAGCTTGAACAGGCTCCGATTGGCAAATGTGGAACTTGAGATGTTTTACAATGCACCAGTAATGAAGAACTGGTTTATAGACCACAGAATTTTAAGACTTATAAAAAGTGGGCTTTTTTGGCACAATGCAGCAGTATAAAGTTTGCTATTCCTTTCAGTTTGCTCCCAATAGGAGTGATTCTGCAACAGGATCAGTGGCAAAAATGCCTTTATAATTCCATGGTGTTTCTCTAAATGAAATATACTTAGGGGTATGAATGAATGGGTTTAGCTGCAAGGCTGAGACCCATGTTTATAAAACTGAGGTGTCATCAGAGGGAACAAGCATCAGTGTGGTAACCCTGATGTGCACGGAGCAAATTGGGTAACTGGACTCTGAGCAGGGAAATACTTTTTTTAAGACTGTTTAGCAACAGACTCAGAGGTCAGTAGAACCTACCAGTAACCCTTTAGTCCCCTCTCTTTAAAAATCTTTTAACTGGGTGTTCCCACATCAGCTCCTATACAACATGTAGAAGATGACATCATCAGAGAATCTCTCATGCAGTTTTGGTGATTGTAACTTTATGTATATGATTATTCTATAACACACTAAACACCCTCACTGGAGCAAAAGGTATTTCTGGTATCTCTCCCAACTGATATATATGGCACCATCTCCTAAAACAATGCAGGAGACAGTATTCAAAGGCTATTTTAAACAACTTTTCTAAGCTTTTTTGTTTATTTAAGAACAAACATGTTCTTTCTACAACTTGGGAACAAAGCATGTGGAATAGAGAATAATTACAGAGATATTCTCAGAAAAATGGTATCAGTTGAGCCACTACAGCTGACGTGTAATATGTGATACTTCAGTGAAAGGACACCTATGGTGGAAAACAAATTTCAATTGAGCAGTTCTGTACTTCCATACACCCAATTTCAAAGCCTTTATATCTAATCCTAGCAAGCTTGAATGGAAGTTTTTTTAGGGTTTTTTTTTAATTGAAAATGTTTTCCAGGTTCTCTTTTTCTGTGTTTCCAATGTAGTTATTTTTCCTGTCAGATAAGGACAGGATTTGACTGACCACCTAATTTGACTTACCTGTATCAACAATGTGTCATAAAGAGATTTAAGACTGATAGATATAGAGTAGCACTACTGATAATTTGCTCAAATATTACATTTGTTTTAATTTGCCTTTGCTAACTTGTATGTTTGAACATTACAAAAGATTGAGCATGTGTGAGCAAACAATCTTCTTACTATAATCTACGCTGCTAATAGCCACTGTTTGTAAATGTTTGCATTCTGGTTTGCTAGCTTTGGAATGTGTTTTGGTCCTCCAGTTCACACCTTTCCCTTTCTCCTGGAGGCAAGCACTTACTCCAACTGAAGCTGGGATTCTTGCTCAAACTTTGGCAGCTGAAGCCTTGACAGCTATCAAATCCTGTGAAATTTCACAATAATTGCAGGAATGGGTATTTAAAGTTGTTCCTTTCTTTTATTACGAGTATTTTGTGGGGATTTGGAGCTATGAAGCTGTGCAATTTTTGGAAGCCTGTGTGGATTATGATTAACATATTCTAGTTAATAAGGACCAGGAAATTAGCAACGTCCTTGCTGAGGCCTCTGTGGATCTCCACATCTACAGTGCCAGAGTGGAATGAGTGAAGTCACCTGAACCTTTCACTCTGATGAAAGACTGGGAAAATGAGTACAAGGCCTCCATACTTTCCTAGAAGCAAATAAGTCTGAGTGGCTGGTTGCCAAGTGTACCGTGCCAAGAGTTGTTGGGATCTCCGACACATTCCAGTGGGAATATTAACAGGTCTGCATATTGCTGGGTAAAGTCTTCCAAACTTCCAAGAGAGCTATGAATATCTACTGTTTAATGTATGTACGGTTTGTGGTCCCTAGCTACCCGGAAACTCTCAAAACTCTGCAAATACCTTATGAAACTCTCACACCCAGACAGCTCTCCAAACATTCCTTCTCCTCTCTTTGAGTATATGTGGTCTCAGAATCCTAAAACCATCTGGAAGTATCAGCTATAGGCTTCCAATCATCACCTTGTAATAGGATTAGCACCCCATCAAGCCCACAGATGCTGGGCATCTGCGGAAATAGCTGTAATACTTTGAAATAGAAAATATCATTAAAGAGGTGTGTGCAGCCTAACCAAAGCTCACCAAAGTCAGTGAATTCTGCTATTCCATGTGTCTCAGTGGGTTTTGGGTTAACCTATGGTCAATAATGGCTTTGGATCCTTTGAGTTTTTATCCCATCTGAATATACTCTGAAGTAACTTTTAAAGGCCAGCTGAGATGTGTTCTGTCCCTTTATGCTGTGTGAAAAGGCTGGAATGATATAAAGTGGCTACCAAAAGTCTGCTCCTGGGCATGACAAAGGCACTCTGGAGAACCTCTGGAAGAACCTGAATCCGTGTCCTTAGGAAGGTGATAGAGGAGTGTGTCAGTGTAGGCAATGCCCCTGAGTACCTGACTGACTCCTAGCAGCACTGTAGCCTGTAAAAGGGCAAAGTCCAGAAAAGTTCTAAATTGGGTTTTGGGCTGTCTAAATGATGTTTCAGACAGAAATCCAACAACCTAGAGCTGGGGTGTTTGAAAGCTTCCTTTGGTCTCTATCCTACTGTGCTGTGTTCTGCCTCCAAGGAGGGCAGTGAGAGAACTTGGCCCCAGGCTTCTTGGCACCTGTTAAGCTTAAATTTCTTCTCTAATTTTGTCAGAATGATGAGAGACTTCAGTTCTAACCTTAAAAAAACAGTTATCATTGATGATGCACTCTTTACTATTTTAGGGGGTCTACCTAAGCCCTGTCTATCCTAACTAACAAGAGCATTTATAACAGTTACTTGCAGATTCTTTGTCTCGATTTGATAGATTATAACTTTTTCATTGCTTGTTTGCCTTTATTCTGTGTTCTTTTTGGACATTCTGTTAAAAAGTGCATCCTATGTTGAACAATCAGTCCTTCCAGCAAATTATAAGCCGTTTAAAAAACATTGAAATTAGTGCCACTTTTGACAAGGAGGTGACAGTGGCTCTGTCTTCCCAGAGACATAGAAAGGTTATCAGGTATTATTACTTGCCTGCTGAGAATTTGGCATGAACTCAAGTCCTTTCCTGGATCTGAAATTCATTGAAGAAATACACAGATGTTGTGGGATTGGTTGGTTGTGGGGTTTTTTTTGAGCAATACGGATTTTCTACTGGGAAAATGAAATATGAGTCAGCATCGAAATTTCTGCAAGAAACAGCAGGCATCTGAGTTTTTGGGTTTTTGGTGTTTTGTTTTTTTTTTTTTTTTTGGTCTCATATTCATGTTTTCATTTCACCCATCAGGGGAAGGAATCTAATGATGCTTGTTTCTAGATCTGAAATCATCTGAGGACATTTGAATCTCTGTCTTTGGTGTGGACCCATCAAGGCTTCTAAGTAAGGTCAAGAGAACAGTAAAGGACTGGAACTGAAAGTCAAATTAGAAATTCTTCAAATGGGAAGGCATGTGTTTGCTGGCAGTAAAGGAATTTTAAGAGGCAAGTACCAGCTGTTACACTAATGGAAGAAAGATGAAGCACATTTGACCTGGCAATTATTTGGGGATTTTATTGTACTAGAACAAAAGGACAGTCTGAAAACACATGAAAACTCTTATGATTCGGGGAGGGGGAGGCAGGAGGTGGAGAGAAGGAAAAAAGAAAGAAGGAAATTGCACATGCCTTCAGTTCCCCTTTATGGAGTGCCCTGGTCCCAAAAGAAAATTAAGATGCAAATTGGTTTGTCTTTTCACATCACCTGCAAAACTTATAAAAGGAAATTCAACTCAGCATGTTCATGTTGGGCTTAATTTGCTCGTTCAGTTGTGTTTGGAACACTGGAAGTCTGTAAGTACTACATGAGTGGTCACCTTCCCCTGAGGTTTCCTGCCATGGTGGTACCTTTATGCTGTAGCTGTAGGTTGCCCACAGGATTAGTTTAATCACTGTTTCCCCCTACACCTCACTCATATGCCCACAACAGATGGCACTCTTTCTTTGGGGTCAAACTGGGCAGCTGTGAGCCCCCAGCAGAGAGAGGTGATGGAGATGCCAGAAAAGCACAGACTTGCATCTCTAGAGAGACTTTCTGCTTCCTGAGCTGCTGTGGCAAATGTCACTAAACAAAGGGTGTCAGAATTTAAGATTAGGACTCTCCTTGAGTGACAGAGAGATCTTTTGCAAAACTTGGGTCAGATTTCTGGCCTAAATTTGCAATTATTTGAATCTGACATTTTGGTGCGGTTTTTTTCTCTGTAGTAGGAATGAAGAAAAGGGATTTGAACAAAGTAAGAAAGAACTCAGTGTTCACTCTCAAAATGTACTGAAACAGAGTATTTTTTCTGTTTTAAATTAATTTTAAGTTATTAAAAAAAAAAACCAACAACACCCAAATCAAAAAACCCTAATGTTTTTCATCATCTTTTTTTTCCAGATTTAGCTACAGCAATTAGCTGCAGAATGTCTGCTACACTAGTCTTGTCAGCCAGGAAATGCACAGTCCTATAATTGGTAAATAAATTGTTGCTTTGCTCACTTCATGTTTACACTCGTCATTTGTTATTGTTATTACTGGCAATCAATTTAATAATTTGGCAACTTGAACAAATATGAAGCTATGATTTAGATGAGGGGATTGAGACCATCATCAGCAAATTTGCAGATGACACCAAGTTGGGAAGGAGTGTCGACCTGCCGGAGGGCAGGAGGGCTCTGCAG
>JAYRBT010000042.1:71201583-71306458 GCA_036023395.1 Myiotriccus ornatus
GTTGGATCAGGGGTTGGACTTGATGATCTTGGAGGTCTTTTCCAACCCAATCTATTCTATGATTCTATGATTCTATACATCCAAAATGAAAAACGAAAACACCAACCCATTACAAATACTAGAATAAGAAAAATTTGTAATGAAAGGTAACTTGGCAATTAAAAAGTTGCAAAATGTTTAGAAACAGTGCCATTTTAACAGTGTAGTTAAAAAGTACTTCAGTGAAGTAAATCCACTGAGCTCTGACAGCAATGTTTTTTGTAGGTATTCCAGCGAAACAGTGGTATGTGTAGAATATTGATGGGATGGATGATCAAGTCATCCACTCAGTTTCAACTGATTGTGAATCAAGCCCTAAATGCCCGAGGATGTTTCCTTAAATTCTTTTGTACATCTTATATGGCAAAATGAACCGTTTCAAGGGTGGCTGGGATTGTGCTAAGACAAATAGTTTTGGAAATGTGAGAAGCTGTGAAAGGCCTGCTGTTGTCTTCAGGAACTTAAACAAAATAGATTGCAATTATTTTTCTGCAATAAGAAATGTGGAGAAAAAAATGCAGCATGAGTAAATATGGGAGATCAATAAAAGGATGCCATTAGCATAATTTAGGAATAACTTTGTTTCAGAAAGAAGGGGTGTTTTTTTAAAGCCTATTAGGAACAGAAAAGCCATTAGTTTATTATTTCAGTGATATATTTACAAGACGGACCAAATGTGTCTGGTAAACTGAAAAAATCTGTTTAGCAAAGAGTGATCACTGGAGTAATGTGAACCTTTGCTTTATTTATTTCTGTGGTGCAGCTCTTTTGTAACTCTTGACTTTTTTTCTGACAGTAACACATGATGGGGGCATACAAGCTGCTAATTATATTGTACAAATACACATGCAACCCAAAACTTCCTAGTGCTTCAAAGAAACTACAGTTTGTATTTTTCATTTGGTGTTTGTAGTTGTAACGATCATGTTGTTACTTGTTTCATTTGAGGAGGAGCTGATTCAAAGCCCAAGGAAGCTGTTGAGTGAAATAGTGGTGAGTTTAATGTCATTAAAAAATGTAACTATTAAAGAGAAAATGGTTGTGTTAGATTCAGTCAAGTCATCCTGTTTCTAATGTTGCAATAGTCTACACCAGGGGACTAAGCTTGACCTCTGTGAATGCCAGAGATGAAATTATTCAGGTACTTGTTTGGATGAAATGGTGCAAAAAGCTGAAAAAGATCCTAATAGGCAGGGAATTCGTTGAGGCTAGAAAGACACCTAGTGAAGTGTGAATGCTGGGCTGAGGTTCTGAAATAAAAGGAGAAATCCCACCTAATGAGGCCTGAAGTAAAATGAACTGAGAGAGAAGAAAAATTTGCCTGTGCCTGCTAAATCAGGTTCCCATTAGAAAGCCAGAATACATTATTTGTAATTTCAGTGTGAAGTGGAGGGACAATACAGTACCAGCAAAGACCTGAAATGGAGGAAGAGCATTCCATGGGCCCTCATTTGGTGCTTTAAAAATACGTTTTTATGCAGTCATAACTGGATACATAGCTGAATAGCAGTGACCAAGAGAGTAATATAAAGCTGCTGCTGGACCTTTGTCCTCACCCCAGCTGGGTGATAGCAGGGGCTGCGGGTAACGCTCCAGGGCTCAGCTGTCCCGCGCCACAGGAGCAGCCCATTTGCTGCTGGAGAAGGTTTAAACCAGCAGGTTGCCACCCCTCCATACATCACTTGGGGATTCTCTGGGGTTAAGGAGTCTTTATCACCCTCTGAGACTCAGACCAGGAGCAGATGACAACAATACCTGGGACACCAGAAAGAAGTGTTTCTTGTCAATGTAAACCCAGGTGGGTGTGACGAGAAGCAGGCAGCTTCCATCACAAGAGTTGACCCATCATGTGAAAGTAAGTTTGTCCCATTTCTTGCAACTATTCCAGTCTAGCACTTGTCCTCTGACTGACAATTTTGAGCAGGTCAGTTAGACTGTTACATCTTTTGCCTCTCTTTTTTTTTCACACCTCAGTCTATCTTATTTGCAGGCTTGTGTTTTTGCCCTTTCTCTACTACCACCTATGTCTTGCACTGAAATGGTTTTCTCATTTGTTTCTGTCCATGAGGGAGAGTCCAAAGGAAGAATATGCCACAGATACTTTAGGAATAATAGAGTGTTCTTGGACTAAAATAATCAAGGGTTGACACACTGAACTTTTCCACAGCTTTGTCTGGCAGGAACAGCTATCAGCTCCTTTGAAGGGCATTCCAATGAGACTAATGAAATGGCAGCCCCACTGCAACCAGCTACTCTGCCTTTCTTTTGTCAGGCAGTGATTATCTGCCTTAGGGTGACTCCCTTTTCTGTTCCGTAGCCAGTTTTCAGTTGATGGAGACGTATCTTCTTCTGCTTGTCCCCGCTTCTTAAGACATTTGTTGCAGCTGAAACATTAATCTCCTGTGAAGTTTGTTACATGTTTTCTGAGTGTCTCAGGAAATGCTATCCCCCCCCTCTCCCCCAGTGTGTGTACCCTGGCCAACATCCCCCGTGAGAACCCCAGCCAGTCAGCAAGACGTGAACTCCTTTTCCTGAAGCCTGGTTGGCCATCATTAATCAAGCTGTTCAAATAGCTTGTTTTGTTCTAAAATCAACTTCAACTAATGTGTGTGTAATTTCCTGCTGTGTCCCCAGGCTCTTTCAGAAGGAGTGACATGATCTAGGGCCTTTTCTAGTTGCCCAGGCTGCTGAGGGATCTCACATGTTACAAAAGCCATGGCTAAGAGAGCAGGACCTTCTTCCTCAGCACTCAGTATCGTGCTGCAAGGCTGTGATGCTTCTCCAAGAAGGGAAATAAAGTCACTGTGGGCATTCAGGGCACCCTGATCATTCCTACACCAGCAGTCTGTGAGAAAAAACACTCCCTTGGTGTGGTGCTTTGGTTCACTACCTGCCTCTGATGGCTCTGTGGAAAATCAGAGCTGACTCCTCTGAAGAGACTGATGGACTTATGTGAGGATTACTGACGTCAGAATCTGTTTTCTGAGGGAAAGGATGAAATAATGAAATCATGGAGGAAAATTATGCACTTTTTCTAGATTTTTTGAATTAATCTTGACAGGGAAGGGAGCGTAGGGTGGCAACAGTTTCTCTCTTGCCACTAATCTGGAGACAGAAGTAGACTGTGTAGGGAGGACTCCCCTCAGCTTTTACTCATGGGATTTCTAACCTTAATGTTGTGTCCCAAAGTTAGGTGGTTAGTCATCCTGCTGTAGATATTCCACTTCAGTAGTATATATTCCCTGAATGAATCAATGGCAGAACTTCCTTGCCAGAGGAAGTCGAGGATATTTATTCCATTTATGATTCCTCTTTCTACAAAAAACATGCAGTTAATTAGGCCAAACAAAATTATATTCTTGGGAGAAACAAAAGTGTCCATGCAGTACTACTCTATGCTTAGGTAAGAACGTGAGAAGATAATATTCACACCTGATTAGGAAAACGGAGGCATAAACCTCAGTCTTCAGCATCCTGTAGTTCCTCTGTTCTTCTGTGAAAGCAAAGCAATCACGAGAACTTCAAATGTAACTCTGTCTTTGCTTTGTCTTTCTTGGTTCTCAAAGAAAGAGTCTCTTATTCAACTGTATGGAATGTTTAATTTGACACAAACCAGATTTCTCTCTCTCCTCACAAACACCCACCCCCAAACCCTGTAAGATACTTTGATTTCTACAGTTTCACCATGATACGTTTTTCAAAGATACATTTTTGATTCAAAGGCTGAACAAGAAAGGATTTGTGCTCCCCTGGTCGAAATATTCAAACTATTCAAAATACTAGTTTGTATTAAACTGGTAGTTTAATAGTTTTTTGTTTGTTTTATTGGGTTTTTTGTTGGTTTTTGTTTGATTGTTTGTTTGTTTTTTAGTCAGCGAACTGATTTTGTAGCCTTTGGATGCTCTTCCTGCATTCTCCATGCAGTACAATGAGTTGTAATGCATTTTATTTAGTTCATTATGAGTTCCCTTCCATTCATGATCGTCCTAGTGCTGCAGCTTAGCACTAGTCCTGACATAGTGCACTGCTATTGTGCCAATATTGACCAATTCAATCTGTCAAATGAGCTGTGAGATCATCTTTGTAAAAAAAATTAATTAAAAGTGGTTTGGTTTACAAGGGATCCTATTATTTACTTTCCTTTTTTTAATTCCTATTTTTTTCATGATAAAATTACAAATATGTGATACTGTCAGACAAATGGGATGTATCCTCTTAAAAACCATCCACTTTTTTTTTTTTTGGAAGATGAAGTTTGATGTTTTGGATCAATAGAGATGTACCACAAAGGGAGCTTATTTTTCTGTTGGCAAAGACTTATCTGTGATTAACAGTCGAGGAGGCAAAAGTTAAGGTGGGTCAAGTAATTTTTGAAGTAACAAAATGCCTGTCAAACTTCTATTTTGTAACCTGCTCATTTTACATGTGAAGCTCCTGGTTCTTTGATAAGTCTGTTAAAAATATAAAGCTGTTTTTATACTGAGTTTTTAAAATTCAATTCCCCTTACCCTTTAACATTCTTCAGAAAGCCATCTTTCAGAAGGCTTTAAAATATCTGTTGACCTGCCTCTTTTCCTGTTGCTTATCAGGCAGGTTTAAAAAAAACCCAGTAACCTTATATTGATCCATGGCAGCTTCCAAAGTAATCATATGTGTTTTATGTGACTGAATAAGTACCAGGACTTTCACGGAGCAGCTGGATTTGCTGGGCTGGGCAGCCTCCAAAGGGCACCCTAGCATCCAGTCAGACCTTCACACAGAGGGAAAGGAGAGGCCAGCAGAGATGTGCAGGGAGCAATTCAGAGAGGAAGGTGCAAAGCTGTAAATCCTTCCCACACGCACAGTGCTCTGCTTCCTTGCTGAGTGCAGTGTAGTGGTACTTCTGGGAACAGTCCCACAGCCACCCTGCTCTTAGAGAACCTTTTCTTTGTTCTGGAGGTTTATTTCTCTGTGCTTAAACGTTTATGGAGTGCAAAAATGCAGGCTGTTCTGTATGGAAACTATACTACTTTTTGCATCGAGGCGTTGTTTACTAAACCAAATAAGAGTTAGACATAATTTATTATGCCAATTCACCAGCTGGTCATTTAAAAAGCAAAACCTTGATACTATATGCCTGGTGCCTGAAGCTGTTCAGTTTAAACATTTATTAATAATGTTCTCATGTCTTTTTCCTTTAATACCCATCATGACCGGATACTGAGCTGCACATCAAAGGAATTTTGGTTTCAAAAGCAGTGGTGAGTGCTACACATTGCACTCCCTCCCCTTTGATCGCCATCCGCAGCACAAATAAATCTCATTAATCAATATTTTCTCTATTTCCTCCCTGCCTTTCTCTCAGTGCCAGAGATCTGTTTTCGATTTGCTTTGCTTTGTTTTAAATGAGGGGAAGATTTCTATGGCTATCTTCTGTCTAAAAGGTAAATTTATCATTACTTGAGGAATGAAACTCTATCTGTTGTAACGAGGACTTGATCTGAGTCTCCTCAGCTTGAGCGTCAAAGCGGGAATATTGAAGCAATCAGGACAGACATGAGTCTGTGAGCAATCCATTGGCCAGGATTCATTCACAGAAAATATTTGGTGTATCCTTGCCAGCTGGAGGCATATTAATAAAAGTCACAGTCTGTTCACAGACAATTCTTGAGAAAAGTGATAAATTTCCTGAAAAAACTGTGACTTGCCCATCCACTTCCAGTTGTGACTAGAAATTACTCTGAGTAACTGGTGTACTTTCCACAGAAGCCTCCGAGACACAGTCCTCTTTCATTTCCTCCTAAGCAGCTCTGTAGTTTTGCTGTGTGACCCCCACACTTGCTGCTGTGGTGTGAACGAATAACCTGAGGAGCAGTTTCAGTGTAGTGAACGTGAGGAGGAACTGGAGCCCTTTGGATAAAAGCCTCAGTCATCAGCAGTCTCCTTCTCCACAAGAGAGAGAATCCTAACTTTCAAATCCTAATCTCCAAGTCCTAACGTTCATCAAGCCAGCTATTTAGGCTACATATATGTTCAGTATATGGGATCATGGAGCCCTTCAAGGCACTGTCTGCCCTTGAGAGCAGAGTGTGACAGTGAGGATCCAGTAGGTGTGAGGAGCTTCATGTGCATAACTAATTTTGAGGACTGGGAATACATGATAGCTATAGTGTTATCTCAATGTATAGAATGTTCTTGAGGTAAATAAAATTGCTTCTAGCCTCAGAGCTGCCCTGTTCCTAACCGTGACTGTGTGTTAGCCACGCCATACTAACCATTATTTCACCCTTCCTAGTGCGTTACTTATTTTAAGGCTTCAGTGTAAAACATGAAATGCAGCTTCACCTCTCTGCATTACCTACACTCGTGGGGTTTCTTTTATGTTGTGGGTTTCTTTTTCCTCTGTTTCCCCCATGTATGTTTTTTATTTGCGTTCTGTTTCTTGGTGCCAAACATTTTGGTGCATCTGCTGCCACCAATGAATGGCTGTGCCGGGAAAATCCAACTCCTTGGGGGCGGAAAGGGAGAAAAAGGATGATTATTTTTCCATTCTATTGAACAAAGCTGGCTTCTGTTGCCATTTTTAACACTCCAGTATTACTGGAATTAATTTGATGCATCTGTTCCTGAATTACCTCCCATAGTTTTAGTTCTTACTAGACTTCCAAACCACTGTTGATTTAGGCCTGTTTGTTCCAATCCATATTGCATTCCCATAAACTCTCTGCTATTTTAAAGCAGTTTAATTGCTTTTTAAATCCTTCAATATTAAAGTTACAGTAAATTTCAAACTTCATTATGTTATTAAACATACATCTCTAGATTCTCTGAAGTGCTGTATAAAGCCAGGCACATATCACCTTGTCCAAGTATGTTATGAATATTCATGTTCCAGAGCCTGGTCAGGGACAATTTTATGGGAAATCCATAATGTGTAAGCGCTCTTTTTATAGGGATTCTCCAGATCCCAGCTTGAAGCAATCGCTGTTGACTTAAACAGCATAAATATTGAGAGAATAAGTGCCTGTTGGTCATAGATAACATTTTCTTGCAATTAACCTTTTCAGGCAGCTTGCCATTGACAGATAGTTGCTTCACCTTGAATTTAATGTTTTCCTACTTAGAGCTGTGGGGAGATAAAGACTCATTTAATCAATATATATTTGAGCTGATCTTGTTGAACACATATAATTTCATTTGACTGGTGCCACTGTTACTCATCCTCTGTTAGTTTTCAGAGATGCCTGTCCTCCTGGTTCTTATGCATGGATTTATTCAGAAGCAGGAGGAGAAAGGTGGGGGAGAAGTGCCTTGTAGATAGGGATTAAAGAGATCATTCTGAAACTCCCATTTAAATGAAAGGCATCCTATTAAAAATCAGTCTTTAAACATGCTGCTGTGGAGATCCATATTTTCTGCCTTCTTCAGGTTAAAATAATTTAACTCTCTAGTCCGTATTTCTCCCTTTCCTTTTCCCTGCCCCAGGAACCAGAGCTGAAAACACAGCAGGAGACCTAAAAACCTCCCCTAATCTTTGTCCAGCCTGGGACGTAAATTTAGAACAGCATTACATTACGCTTCCTATGGCCCCAAGAGGCTGATACAATGGCCAAGAATAGCTGAAATAGAGCAACACTCTGGCCATGTTCCCTCAAGCTCTCTTCAGCTGGGAACCGAAGCGAGAGAGGCACCGAGTTACTGGGAAGGTCCCACGCTGCCCAGGGAAACCAGCGGGGCCGGTGGTGCCGTCCCTGCCTCCCTCCTGTGTGTGCTGACAGGGATGATTTACAGCACCAGGAAGGGCCAGCAGGCCGGGGACATGCTGAGGAGCTGCTTTTGAATAGGTTGTCCCTATCAGCAGTGAGAACAGAGAGGAGTCCAGAGTCCAAAGATTTATTTTAGGCTGGAAAGAGGTAAAAAAATGTAGGTTTGATACATGCTTTTTCCTATTATTTATCTAGCCAGAGTTTCAGCTCCTTACAGTTAGGCTAAGATCCATTTGAGATTCTTTTTTCCTTTTTTTTTATTTTTTTCCCCTAAAACTGGAAGGAAAAATAACTGCTTTACCCAGTCAAAAGCACTTTGTATATCAAGTGGTTAGGTGTTTTTTTTAATGAAAGAAAGCAGTAGCTTATTTAAGAAAACAAACCGTGAAGAAAATAATTATAGCCATTTCAGTTCTAAAACCTGATATTTGGAAATCAAGTAAAGTACAAAGCTGTAATAATGTGCTTTATTTTGTTTTTAGTTTATTTGTAATGCTTTTCCTATGCATGAAATAACAACAGCTTCAGATAGACCATTTACCAGCAATTGTAAGGAAAGAACCCACAAAGCATTAAGTCACTCAATTTAAGAGACAAACTCCTTGTCCTTAAAACATTCCCTGGGGGTCAATGACTTGAGCAAGGGTGGAAGAAGACGTGGCAGGTAAACATTTCTGCTTTCTGTCCCACTCTTTTAAATCCTACACTACGTTGGACATTCTGAGCATAACGGATTCCTATGAATAAATGAGATTACTTAATTTTGTTCTCATGAAAGAGGAATGCTGGTGCTAATCGTTTTGCTTTTGTTGGAGGAAAACAATAATGAAGGGTGATCTACCTGTTTTTGTTTTTTTTTTTCTTTTCTGACTAGTCACATCAATAAATGAATGTTTACTCAAGCATCATTTATAGTCTGTATTGCAGGAATATTGAGAGAGAAATTCTTCTTGGTCCTTTGCTTCAAAGTGTAATCCAAGGTATATTTGATCTCAAAATTGGCATCTTGGGGGGAAAAATGCATACTTGGGGTGATGTCCACCTCTACTTTTTGTGCATGTAAACCTAGGCAAAATTCAACAGTTTTTCTTCCATTTGTAAAGTATTGTAATGCACCTTCCCTTTGAGGAGACAGTAACTTTTTAACCCAAATCAGGAGGTTTAACCTGAATTAGAAAGCTCAATCCCATTCCTTGGAAACTTCAGAAATTTCCAGGTGTTGCTGTGCTCAACTTTTTTTTTTCTTTTTTAATTCACCCCTCTGACATAACATCTTTCAGATTCTCTTTCCCTCTCTTCAGCAGCAGAAGAGCTGGTGTTGGCTGTGTGGGTAAGACAGCATCATTCTGTGTTTACTTTGTGTAGCTGGAATGTCTCTGCACCGACTGTGGCACCACCTTTTAACTGAAGGCTCCAGGTATGCTCTCGGTAGGTCTGTGCATTATGATGTTATGGTGTATGTGTGAGGTAAATATACACACTGAAGTCTACAACAGCTGTGCAGAGGTCTATCCTTACAGGAGCCAGGCTGTAAATCCCCCTGTGGGAAGAAATAAGCAGCAAGTTCAGCTGCCAGACCCAGCCATCAGCTCTGCTGGTTTCGAGCACTTTGTGCCCATCTTTTGTGTTTGTGAATACAAGAGATCAGAGTGGTACTGGATAAACCAGAAAGATTTTAAATCTACTATTCCTAGAAGTGAGTGATTGTTCCAGGTGCAGAAGAAGATTCAGTCAGGCTGAGACTGAAAACTAAGTTAACTTTTTGTGTATTCTTGGTCTTTAGAAGCAGCTAATTCCTTTTGACAACAAGCAGAAAACATGCATATTGTAAGAGTTTTTTTTTCTTAAATGCCCAAGGGGCTCAGGAAAATGAGTCCCATTAACTTTCAATGAACTTGTTCAGCTCAGCCCTGAAGATGTTTTGGGTATTTTTCCCTCTGAGAGACAGTCCAAGAAGTTCCATATCATACGCAGTGGAAATAATGTTCATGTTTCCTTTACTGTTTCTACAATTTGTGGAAATAAGCTGGTGTGAAATTAAATCTGTTTCCTTCTGTCTCTCTGCCCTTGACCTTGCCAGTTCTTCTTGCCATTTCTTTTTTGGCCAAAACCTGTATAATGACAAAAGCATGGCAGTTGTCTTGCAGCTGGAGAAAACAAAGTATAGATTAACTTCAGTCCTGCATTTGTAGAAAACTTTTTCTTGGCCTGATGGAGGAGGTCATAAATAACCTCTGGCTTCTATTTCAGCCACCACTTTACCTGGGAAGGCCAACTACATACCTCATTTCCCATTTTCTATGGTTATTACTGGTAGAAGACAAAAACAAAACAGTGAATCCACTGGGACTACAAAAATGCTCGAGAGTGCCAGGAAGCACTGAAGCTACAGAGGGAAGTATTCTCTCTAATTATGGTTTATAGTTGCTTCTTTGAATCCGTGACTGCATTACTGAAGGCACTTGTCATGGAGAAGAACCCGCTGGTCTGGGTGTAGTTCAGTCCCGGGTTGTGGCACCGTGCGCCGTCTTCCAGCTCGGGATGTCTGCATATTGTGCTGGCCCAGAAAGCCTTGCTGTCTGACTTGGCTCTGCTTGGCTATTGTTATTTCTGGTTTACCTCTGCGTAACCTAAACCACAGGGATGTTAAGTTCATCCAAACTGAGCAGGTCATTTGCTTCACATTAGCATAAATCGTATACAGAAGGCCCCTAATTCCAGACTCCCACGGAATACACAGCACTGTGTTATCTCTCACAGCTGCTGGTTGATGAGCCAACACCAAGTGCTGTGGTACCTACTCTGACTTTTCCATGATTAAGTGGGTTTGGGTATCCACAAAATTAAAATATCTTAACTGTGTAGAAGCTTAACTCAGGAATTGTTCCCTTTTTCTTTATTCTCCTTGTATAGTCATAAGAGAGGGAGATAAGATCATTTTTTGCCTGTTTGGAGAAGCAAACCATCAAATCCTATCAAATCAGAGTCAGTTTCTGGCTTACGTAATCCATCTTTAGAGAACGTAGAAGGTGTGAGCAGTTAAGGAGGAATTTATCTGTGCTACTAAAACACTTGTCCATTTAGCTGCATGCATTTTGCTGACTGAATTTGAAGCTGGTAGGAGATGAGTGCCCAAGCAAAGGGATGATACAAGGATCACTTGGAGAAGGAGCAAGCAGAATTTTGGTTTTCCAAGCAGAAATAAGAATATGTCAACCTCTGGCAAGATGAATTGTTCATTTAGTGCTTATTTTCAAAGTCTGCTGAAATAAGATGGTTATCTTAAGAATTCCGCCCACTGAAATCTGTGGATTTCTGTAGTTATCTGGTCCCATATCTTATATTTTTTTTGTGAGCTGGAAAGAAAGCAGGGCTTGTCTGGAAGGAACTACTGAAGTTTCAGTGTCTTCTACTGACTTAGATTCACTATTTGGCTATGGAAATGATCCCCAACCTATCAACGACTCTGTACACTGACAAACCTAAATTTATTACTAGAGTACTGATTTTTTAAACACACAGTAGATTCTAAAGTGCTTTTTATATAGTTCATTTCAAGTGGTTAGAGAGAGAAAGCATGAGAAATGTAAACATTGTTGACATGAGCTGTTTTCTATTAATTAACTTATGCATATCAAACAGAATGTTGTTGCCAGCATTTTACATGCTGTTTCCTTTCCCCAGAAGCTTGTTTGCCAAACACAACACAGGTTACATGGTGGGAAAAATAATCAGAGGAGTCAAGTCTTGATCTAAGCTTCTGCTGCCATGTACATGTCTGGCCCTGGCACACCTGTGGACATGTTTACAGGAGCAAGTTTACGTAGTTTTACTGCATAAACACAAGGGGCTGGGCTGTTGAATTACCTCACTGCAGCTTTCTTAGAGGTGCATTCAGAAGTTTTGGGTAATAATGCTAAATAGGATCTCTGCACTGCTTTATGCCTTCTTGGAGAACTGGCAATCAAAGACTAAGGTGCTGGCTGGGCACTTGCAGCCCTGCTCCTTGGCATCCAGCCCTGGTATTCTTTTGTCTCAGTTCTGCCCAGCGGTTATCACACTGCCTCAGCATGGAGAAGGAGCAAAAACATTTTTTTAAAAGTCCAAAGGAAGAAGTAGAATTAAGATAAACATTTACATAACTGGGGAAAATTACCCAGGAAGGACTGGAAATCTGATGACATTCTGTTTACCTAGTGCAGTATTAAAGCAGTTTGTGAGAGATACAAACCAGAACACTTTGTATAAATCACTGTGAATGTAAGGACCTGTGAAGCGAGACAGTAAACACTAAAATTATCAAGCTGTCTCAGCACAATAGAACTTACTCAAAACAAAATTTTGCACTATATCTTTACTAAAATTCTCTTGAGAAGGGAAAAGAACAAGATGGCAAAGAGCGTTATGTTCTGAAATGGTACTTATATACTCTATATGTAACATCTACCAACTTTGCCCATTCTAACCAAATCTAGGCCTTGCTATTCTATAAATGCAGGTCTTTCTAAGACCACAAAGTGTGCATTCTTGCTTCATTTTGTTAGAATGCTGTCACTAACATTAGATAATCATAACATGTGATTGCACTTTTCATGCATTTTAGCCAGCAAAGTTGTGCAGGAATCTGGGCTTTGTATTGTCCAGTTCAGTCGTCTGCTTGATACAACCCTTGCAAGATATCAGACCCCATGTGAGAAATGCACCCTGTTTTTTTACAAGCAGAGGCTTCATCTGTAAAGCTACCACAATATTTGGCTCCTCTTTCTGAAGCTACTCTGAATTTTTCATGCCCTCAAATTAGATTAGATGCGTGTTTTCTCCCAAGATTTCGTTGTAATCCTAAGCAGAATTTCTCAAGAGTCAGGGTTCAGTTGCAATATTGGAGGAGGTGCTGGTGGGCATAAGGATATCCTTTTTTTTTCCCCTTTTTTTGGCTGGGCTAATCTAGCAGCTCTCTTGATTACAGCATGTGGTGTGTGAAAGCAAGCATCAAACCAATCAGATAGGCAAGGCTGCAAAGGGAAGTAGCTAAAGAGGTCTGGGAAAAATCCACAGTGGGAGACCTGAGCAAAAAAAGAAGTTTGGGAATTATTAATGTGCAGATGGATGAGAACTTCTTCTCCAATGGGAAAGGACGACAGCAGCCACAATATTCACATTTTCAAAATAAAACACAGAGATCACTTCTTAATGAAAGCTTCTCAATAATAACATAAGACGAGCAAATTCATTAAAATAACATAACTACCCTTCTCACTGCCTGGGAAGAGAGAGAAATAGTTTTGTGCTTCACTTAAATTTTGTAATAAATACTGTATAAGAACATAAGCTTGATAACATATGTCATGATAAATGGAGTCTAGTCTACCAGGAGGCATTTATTAATAAAAGCTGCAGCGACAGCCAAAACAAACAGGCCTCCATCCACAGAGCTCAAGTTTCTGCTTCATGTTCTTCATTTGCCAGTGATGTCTAGAGCTCTGTACACAGCAGTGAGACACAGAGTAGCTGAATGATAAGTCAGAAGATGGATACGAGCTACTCACTTACGCCAGTAGATATGAGGACAAGGGAAAGAGTCTGGCACCAGGTGAGGCGAGGGACCAGAGAAGAGGTTGACGAAGCACAGGGGACACGGGAGCGTGACAACTGTGAAAGGAGTTCTGGGAGGAGGAAGGATGAGTTGCTTGAGTTGCTGAAGCTGATTTATTCACTTTCTGTGGGAATAAAAACTAGCTGCAAATCCCAGTCCGCTGTCAGTTCTGAACATCTAGGCAGATTCTGGACTTGCATCCAAACACTGTGTTCCCCTTTTCTTCTCACAGTTTCTTGCCCTTCTCTTTGTCTCTCTTATGTGTCTCTGCTTGCTCTGGTGGCAGCTGCTCCTTGAGAATGTAGTGTTTGAGGACTTCCCCATGGGAAATGTTTCTGGACTTTCTCAGGTCAGTGGGAAGCTGCTTCTTGGATGAGTACCTGTGTTCGATGTGGCATGGTGCCCAGCCCTACTAGCTGGTAGTAAAATGTAAATGCACCTTTCTTAATTTTCTCTTTGTCAAAGCAGCTGTGTTCACACAACAGGAAGATGTCAGGGCGTTTTGGGTGGCCTAAGCATGTTCATAGTATGTTTTATTTTATTTAGTTTTATTTTGTTACTTTTTTTTTAAACTTTGGAAGCAGGTTTTTTTTTTTCTTCCCTTTGAAAATAAACAATTGATTCCAAGGCCAGTAAAAATGTAATCTCTTCACAAGGCCTGAAGCCGAGCCTTTCCCACTAATGTTATGGCAGGTCATTGTTCTGTCAAAAGATTATTAACTTTTTTGGGTGTTAAAATATAAATAAATAAATAGGAAAGTTGTACGTGCCCCTGGGGCTCTCACTCAGCTATGAAAATACAAAGTACAAGTACATTTCTTGTCACAGAAAGGAGAATGGGGATATGCTTGGAACAATAGTAATCAATTTCAGAAATGCTGTGATTTATTAGGCATGGCTGCTTCAGATTTTTGAGGCATGCATAATACAATCTTTCTTCCCACCCCTTCTACCCAAACAGATAAAACTTTTGGTGGAATTAGGACACAACTCACATGATGCTGTATGCAGGCAAACAGTAATTCATAACAATTCGTTCTGCTCTTCTCTGAGACAGATTGTGTTACCAGAGATTTGGTGTCCACTTTATTAACATTTTTATTTTAGATATGGATCATTACTTCCCCAGAGGTTAAAAGCCATGTACATATCACGAAGAACAAGATGACAATTCTTCTCTTCCAGGTTAGCTCCTATTTAGGTACGTGATAAATACTTGTCTCTCTATTTCCTCTCTAAGACACAGAGTATCATAACTCAATTTATTTTCCATCACAACAGTGTTAAGTAGCTGTTATCAATAACATAAATGTAGAGTACTGTTATAAAATTCTTCCACAGAAGTGACATTTGAAGAAGTTTCTTCTGAGATGGGAAGGCTTCATGTTCCATGGTATCCAGGAGATACACAAGAAACTCTCCATCCCAGTACCCAGAGCTGAGCTTGCTGCTGGAGCCCTGGCTTACTGGCGTGTTAAAAATTTTTGGCACTTCAAAGTAGAACATATAAAACTGATTGGTGTTGAAGCTTAGTTTGGGGAAAAAACCCAAAACATTTCATATCTGATCTCTTGCTCAGCTTTTGCACTTGGGAGGTCTCTGGCTTACTATAAAAATCAGATAAAATTTCTTGCCAAAATCAAGAGTCATAACAATCTGTTTAACAAACTTGCCAGATTTGCTGAAAGATCTAACACTTGATCTTCAGACATTTGTTTTTGCTCTCTCTGTCACTCAGTAAAAGAATACTGTGTTCCGAGTTAGGCTTGGGAGCTGTACTCAGTGAGGCCATTTCTGTTCTCCTACCTGAGATTTTGCGACCCTAGTTTGGTTGCTGTGGATAAAAAAGATCATTCTCACTCTTGTTCACTGTGAAGCTGCTGCCACCAAAAACGAAAGGCCAGACTTTTGCCTTCCTTCGCTTTTCCTTGTTGAAAACATGTTGGGACCTTTTGGCCACAGGTTGTGCTCTGTCGCATCCACTCTCTTCTTTCTCACGTGCTTGAGCGTTGGGCAGGGCCAGCATGATACCATCAGGCAGAAGGGTTGTTCTGGGACAATGGAAGTGGCAGATGCAGCCAGGAGCAGGCGATGACTCACGGCAGAGGAGTCCTCCTGCCGCGCTGGATGGGGTCCTGGCACGCTCCGCTCTGTGACTGGGAATGTCATGGCTGGCTTTGGCGAGATGTGCACAATAATTATGCAGTGGCTTAAGGAGGAAACATAGAATAAAAAATAGCTGTAGCTTCAGCCTCGGTGACAGCAGGGCTATTTTGCTGCAGCGTAACTGCTTTCCCTCAAGCCAGATCGTGTATGGCATTTTGTAGCTGTAACATGACGCTCACCCTGCTTCACCCCAGAAGGCTAGATCTCCTTTTTACCATGCCACTTCATCATCTAATTGTTAGTTGTATGCATGATGTGAGGCAGTGCTTCAGCACAGCAGGCAGAACTGAACCTGGTTGCAAGCCCATTAACTCAGATGGAGCTTCCTCCAGAGATGAATGTGTATGGAACTTCAGCGCTACTTTAATCAGAGTATTTCATATTCATGAACCTCTGCGTGAAGGGAGCTGTGTAATTAAGATCATTCATAATGCTGTAGGGTATTCAAGCTAAGATAAGGAAGGTAACTTGTTTTTTAAGGGCGCAAACTGATCTCATGCTGGTGTTAGGAAAGTTTGATCCAGTGCACGTGCTCGGAGGAAGATTTAATGGTTGTGCTGCTGTTCTCTGAGTGCATGTAACAAGACCAGTAAGGTTTTCTGATAAACAACATAATCATTTTGCTCAGTGTTGATGTCTGTAACCAAGGCTAAAACACAGTGATGTGCATAAAAACTGTGGTGAATCAATGCAATGCTTGTCTGTAGCCTCCTCCTGAGCAGTGGGAAAGGACAAGACTCTGGGTGATAAATGGCAGTGCCTTTCCCTTCTCTTATACTCCTTAGAATTCCTCAGCATGTGAAAATACATGCATCTTTCTCTGAAGGGAAAGAAACACAGCAGGTATAAGGCATATGCACAGTCTCATAGTATCTCACTGTTTGCCTGACTCATTCAGAGCCTTGAAACTCCCCTTCACCTAAAATATGACCTGCTGTGGGAAAACAGAGGTCTTTCTGTCCCCATAAGTCTCCAAATGGTAGTTATGGAAGAGGTTTAAAAATGTGTTTCAACACATCATGCAATTAGTAATCAGCTTTGTACTCCCTTCTGGCTTAAGTTACAAAGGAAGGAGGCATTCAGCAAGGCTGTCCTTGTTTTCCACGAATCTCACAGCAACTTGCCATGAAATTGTTCAGAAGAGGGTCTGAGAGCTGATCCAGGGAGGATTGAGAAGCAGCTAGTCTCTTGTTGCAAACTGAGCCTTCTGCTTTTGGGGTGAGTTTGGAATTCATCTTAAGAAAATTCATCTGAGGTAGAGGAAAACACCACCTTCTCCCTCTCTTGGTGAAGTGCGGATCTTACCTGGAGAGGAAGCAACAATTTTTATTCCACTTCCTTACATGCTGGTTCTGAGATCCAGGAGACAAAAACCTTTTTCTCCCATGGCACCATCTGTTAACGTGGTGTCAGTCCCTCCTTTCTTCAGTATGGAAATCTCTTGGGGCTTGTTTGTCCCACAGCCTGCACCAGGTCCCCTACTTCCTGATTCAGTCCCATGTATTTGCCAACTTTAAGCATTTTGTGAAAGTGGAAATGTTATTGTCAGATTAATCACCTGGGAAGCTCTCTAGGTGGACCTGAAGTGTTTGTTTGGGGTTTAGATTTACACAAATGCTCCTACTCTTATTTTTGTATCACTTTACCAAAAAAAAAAAAAAAAAAAAGGCTTCTTAAATTTGATTCTGATGTATTATTCTTATTTCCAGTTGAATAGTTTTCTGTCCTCAAAACCACTCATTTGCAGTTTCAGCGAAGGCTCTCTAGAAGTTTCTTTGATATTGTACTTTAGAAAATATGACAGCTTTTGCTATATTCAATTCTATGCCTGGCACGAACACTGTTCTAAATGACACTGGAAGTCCTGAAAAGCTGACATAATTTAATATGGCAATATTTGTATCTCTGCACAATGAGACAGACAGAAAACCATTGCTCTAAAACTTTTGCATGGATGAGAGGATGGGTTTCAATTTAAGTCTAAGTCAATTTTGGGTGCCTTACTATAAAGCTATTGGAATGTCATCTAGGAATTTTTCTAGTTGGCACAGGTCTAGTAAGTGCTATCAGGAGAGCCTGGAGAGCTAATTAGTTCAGAAGTAACTGAAGCCTTAAAATGTCAGGAAAATTTCAAGGTGTTTCACAAGAATAATGGTATTGTCTCTGACGCTCTTGTCAGGTTCTAAACAAGATTATTCTCGATTTGCAAAACTTATCAGGATCCTGATAAATTGCTGTCACCCCTTATTGGCCACAAATTCACTGGTAGGTGAAGTGATCCAATGTTTAGGTCACAGAAAAGTAAGTCAGGTTTGCAAAGGGGTTTGAGACTCTCTAAAGAAAGGCACTGCTGCAAATAGGATTGCAGTGCTGACCAGAGCAATCCTGAACGCACTGTAAGCTTCATTCAGAAGATTTGCAGTGGCTGAGGAAGAACAAATGATGGTTGGTCATGGCAGCACTTAGAGAAATTTATCTTTTAAGAAAAATAAACTTCTAAAGTCTTTTCTTGACATGGAAAAAGGGGTTTAACATCCCAGTCCAGTTTCATGCCTAGAGAAATACCTTTGCAATTTCTTATGGTTAGATGCTTTCCCAACATAAACTAACAAACAAGAATGACTACCTGTAAGGCATTATGCAGTAATGAAGGTTTTAAGTAGAAGCTAAAAGGGTGTGCCATAGAATTTTCCATGAACTGTAATGGAAAATGCATGGTTAAATCACCCATACTGCAATCCTTATTTTCATTAGAAGTTCTACCACTATCTTCTTACCCTTCACTGAGGTCTCAGCTGGTTTTTGTATTTTTCATTTTTCCTTTCTCTGGTTTAGACAAATACCACAGTAATGAATATGTTAGAATAGCTTCTAAAATAATGGAATTTCTATAGTTTTCCACTGGTTTTTCCCCTTTCTTCACCTGTTTTTACAAATAGATAACCAAGAGCCAAAACAGTTCTTTGGTTTCAGAGGACTCCAGGCAAACTATTCAGGAGATTCTAGAAAGTTCAAATCATTTATTTCACAGTAACTCATATATTTGTATTCCTGGGCATCTCTCAGTTCTGGAAAGAGGGAGAAACACCAAAGTACTGTGGCACAGTCACTTTTTTAATGACATTCCTGCTTTAACCTCATATGGAAGAACTTGCCATCTAGACAAATGTCCTAACTACGTAGACCTATTCCAGTATGAGGTGCTCTAAGTTTCTGTGAGAGGCTTTAACATCTTTGGGTTTGTTCTGAAGAAATGCTTTGGAGTTTTTAACTTCCTAAGCCATTTGAGGACAAAGAAATGACTTCAAACTCTCCAATGCTTTCCTAATATTACATTTTAGAGGTAGGTGGATCAGTACCTTTCATTTCTGAAAGCAATAACTGCTAAAATGCATTTCTTGAGTAGTTTTCCAAACAGTAAAATTATTACTGGTAAATTGTAAAAAAATAGTATCTAAATTAGTTTGGCAAATAGTATCTAGCTAGCACTTCATGTAATTTTGGTGGATATGGGATAGAGAACTAAGATCTTATCTGAAGAGTTGTGCTTTGGAAGGAGATCAGATAGAGTTTCTCTTCTGATGGCAAATTTGTTTTGCTTGAGTGTTTTTCTCTGGAGGATCTGAATTATTATAGCTGAATAGAAAAACATCTTTTCCCACTGATTTGAAAGCAAAATGTAAGAAAAACTGATGTTGTAAGAAAAATTACTCCATAAATACAGAAAAGGAAGAAGAAAGGAATACCCTCAAACCAAACAATCAAAGAAACCCATTTTCTTTTTGGGTTTTCTTTTTCGTTTTGGTGATGACATTCAGTGGTTGATTAATGTTGCGTCAGGCCAGGTTTTGTTTAGCTACATAATATCTTTCTGCAAACTCTCCCCACGCCTTTGTGGATGGTGACAAGAGCTTGGATTTTTCTAGTGATGATTAGTGCCTTGGGGCTGTTCTCAGTGTGGTGAGTGATGCTCTGATTGTCCATTCTCATCAGGCAACATTAGAAGCAAGTGCTTTCTATGGAATGTTTCTTGTGCCAGAGGATGTGCCTCATTATTCCAACTCTTTGGCTTCTCTCCTTCATTGAAATTCATTTGGATCTGCAAAGCTGTCCCGTGAGCATAAACACTCTGTGCAATTGGATATTCCCCCTTCCCCTCCCTGTATACCCATTTGTACAAGACATGGCTCATCTCCCTTGTCCTATAGTTCAAGCACTGAATCAGGCTCAGGAGGTTCTGCTAATGCTTCTGTCACTTCTTTTTTTATATGTTCTAGCAAAAGTGACCTGGCCTTTTGGTATCTCAATTGTCTTGTGTTTTAAATAAAGATAAAATCCATTCCTCCTCCTCTCATTACTGATATTTCTCAGTCAGAGCAGCCAAGTCTGTTAATCTGAGAAGGAAAAGCAGAGTAGCCACAATTGTGTGTTCAGCCTTTTTTGGGAACTGCTCCTCCCAGACAGCACACCTCTACACCTTGTTGTGCTCCCATTCCCGCACTTTGGTTGGCCTTCCCTGAAAAGTCTCACCCAGAAGCTCTATGGGGTTACCTGCCCACTTCCAGGTCCAGTGACACTGCAGCCTTCCTCGTGGATTCAGTCTGTGGTGTGGAATGTGTCAGAAGAACAGTCAAAGTCAGTATGTCTGCTCAGGTAGCACTGATACATAGAGTTCAAAGAATAGAGAATTATATGTCTGAAATGTAATTTCTCAAAGGCCAAATAAAAAGAGCTGAAGAATGTATATAACACACTCTGAAGTAATTGTGTTTTTTTTTAAATTTTCAGAATTTGTTTTAGACCATTGTCCAGAAATTACATTTGAAAGTTTCTAGGTTTTGGTAATTTTGAATACTCCTTCATTTTCATTGTGTGGTAGAAAATCACATAAGTTTGCTTCAGAGATTGGTGCTGCTTCATTTCAGTATTAAATATAAATGCATTCCATTTTTAAAAAAGAAACTGGTTAATTTACTACATAATTTCCTGCTTATTTTATCTGGATATGTATCTCTTCTGCAGTACCTCTGTTGCAGTACTGGTATAAATAAGGATTTCAGAATTGAAAAAAAAAATATTTTAGTTCCTACAACAGAATCACAGAACAGAAGAATATTCACAGAACCACAGAATAGCTCAGGTTGGAAGGCACTTCTGGAGATCGTTCAGTCCATCCCCTCTGTTCAAGGTAAGATCAGCTGCAACATGTTACTCAGGGCTGTTTCCAGTTGAGTTTTGAGTATCTTCAAGGACAGAGACTCAACAACCTCTCTGGACAACCTGTTCCAGTGTGTGATTTCTCTTACAGTAAAAATCTTTTTTCTTATATTTAAACGGAATTTTCTGTGTGAGAGTCAGGCCTGTCTTGTTTACCATCTTCCATTGGGTAAGATTCTCCCATATTGGTAATATCCTCCTGAGACTTTTTTTTTTCCCCTCCAGACTGAACAATTGCAGTTCTCTCATCCTTTTTGTGTGACAGATGCTCCAATTTTTTCATTGACTTTGGTGGACTCAGTCTGTTAATAAGACCATGTTTCTCTTACACCAAGCAGCCCAGAACTGGGCACGGCACTGCAGAGGTGGCCTCACCAGTGCTCAGTGGATGGGATGGATTACTTCTCTCAATCATGCTGGCAACACTCTTCCCAATGGAACCCAGGATACTGTTGGCTTTCTTTGCTGCAAGGGCACATTGCTGGCTCGTGTTCAGCTTGGGGCTCTGACTTTCCTGACCCCTTCCGTTCACGCTCAAACACAGTCTCTTTATTTCTCCTGAGTCAGCAGTCCCTGCTTCTACCTCTTGCATGTTTTATTTTCATGCTGGAGTCATCAGGAACATCTTGTTCATCCGTAAAGGCCACCTGTGCTTGACTGTTCTCTTGTCAGGACAGAATAGCAGTTGGAGGAGTCAGTCCCATCTCTCCCAGGCCCCTCTTCTCTCCAGGACTGTCTGCCATGGGATTCTCCCAGGCAGACCCCAGAAGAAAATACTGTGCTTATCTGAAGTCCTGCTTTTTTGCCTTGTTTCCTCCTTACAGAATCCTGAACTCCACCATCTTGTGGCATTTCAGAGGCACCCACTCATGCAGATTCCCCAGAAAAAATAAGAAGTTCCCCTATAGTGTCCTCTCAGTAGTTCTTTGTTTGAGTATACTTGGCATAAGCCTCATTCTGCCCTGTTGGGGTGCATCAACTCAGGAACACTCAAAACAGAAATGTTAACTGCTGATAGGATTAAATGCATATCATAAATGAATTTCCAGTCATAGTACCAACACTGGATATTCAGGAAAGGACAGTGACTTGCAATTATCTATTGTGGTATCTTTCTTTTCTTTTTTTTTTTTCCCCCTGATATCTCTGCATCTACACTCAAACCTATAGCTAAGCTGATTAGAACTATCTGTGGTAAGAATTATTCTGCTGGCTTGCTGCCCAAAAATAATGTTCCATCATTTCCTGAGGGGGAAAAAAAGTCTTGTAGACTTGTGGCCATTTGTCCTCACATCTATTTGCAGCTCCTTATTTCCCTTGAGAAGCATCCAAGAACATTTGGAAGTTGAATTTTCCAGTGTCCTCACTAATCTCCACCCACTTCCCACTGCATTTCTTGGAAGGACCAGCTTATGAAGACAAATCTCCCACATTATTTAATTCCATTATTCACTACTATGTGTCCATTTCTACTCATCACACAGCATTTTTTAGCTCCTCCTTTTTCTGAACTTACTTGGAGATCTGCCCCCTGTAACTCTTACAGATGCATAAACATAAAAAGTGGACACTATGTCGTGTTGCAGATTTTATTTAACTGCAGATTCAGCTATCAGTTTATCATTAGGCAATGTGCTGACACACACATCCCTGAGGGAGATGATTGTGAGCTGTTGGAGGAAAAATGATCGAGATTAGTCTGCCAAATATATGGTAGGTATTAATCATCATCAAATATGAGCTGAAACAGCATTTTTTTTCTCAGAAAAACACTAAACTACAATTCAAATCTTGTCCTTTTGTCTGCAGAATTACTGTAGCATACAGTGAACTGGGTTTTTTTGACTGAATCAACTTTGACAGCATATTGATCTAATAATTTCACAGTTGCTTTCTAACATTACAGTATTTGCTTTTCTCCTCAGAATCCTGTTCAACACATAACCATATGGATTGTGATAAAATTGGACTGAATGCACATACAACTTGCATTTTCTCCATTAAGAGGTTTCAAATCAAGTCTTTATTCTCTTAAATTGATATTTCCCATTACTGAAAAGACCAAAACCTACTGGGCCTTTTTAATAGGTGTGTGCCTTCTTATGCTTTGAACAGAGCTTACTTAACACTGTATCTTTGAATTCAACATCCACTACTCTGTACACAGAATTAAAGTTAATATGCCTGTATGAACTACTTAAGCTTAAGTCAGGACTTGATACCTTCAGCCTAGAGATATTCAGATTCAGATTTTTCACAGAGTAGATTCAACTGCTCCTCAAATGCATTAGATGACTCAGTTTTCCACTTCTTATTGATCTGTTTTGCCCTCACTAGAGCAATCAGTCTACCTTTCTTTAAAATAAGTGCATCAAGTGTTGCATGTGATGTCAGGGAGGGAGCTCCAGTTGTCCTGATCATGGTCTCAGGAGCATATTGCAGATCACAGTGTAACTGGTGACACCAATAGTATAAAACAGAAAAAAAATGTTTTGTTGTTACAGTGCCCCTAAATTTGCATTCAAATAGATATTTGTGTAGCTAAAAGATCACTTAAAATTGTGCTCTGGGCACCTCCTAATACTGGGAACTCAGTATACGTAACAATTTGCCATTAAGATTTTGCCAGGAGTGACTAAATGGCACAGTTAAATTTGCAGTGTTCCTTCAAGGTTCATTTCCTTTCAGGAAAAGATCAGCAGTCAAACAGAACAAGAGCTGTTCTAGAGAAACAGGATAATCAATCAGTGACTACTTTTAGCCAAACGATTTTACCCATTAGTATATTTTTCCCAACACTGTTTTATTGGAATAGCTAATGATGTTAAACTTCAGAGTCCAGACATATTTCTTCCTTCAGACTGAGGACTGAACATTGTAGGGAACTTAAAACTAGTAATTTTGGGAGTTTTGATCAGGAAAGAGAGTAAATTTCTTTGTTAAATGACTCTTTATGGATAATATCATCTTCTACATAGAAACTGCTGAACTATTAACATAATACCACTAAAGCTGGTTTAGTTCCCACGTATCAGTTGGAATAAAGATTTCATGTTATTCTGCTGACAGCATTGCCTTAAATGATACAACACAGACGTGTGTTAAAATATTACTGCTTCTATCTAGATTTGCAAGCACTTACATCTGAAAAGAGGAGGTGAGAGGACGGCTATTTAAAATGCTTTTCCCTTCCTCACGTCAAATGCAGTAGGTAAATTTGATGCTGAAATAGATGAAAGTATTAGTGTGTTCTAGTTAGGAACACAAGGTATCACTAAGCACCGCTTTCTAAAAAATCTTATGTAGGAGACCTCCTGAGAATGAATTAGGGAGTGATAACATTGAAATAAAAGGATTTGTGTAGCAGTAGCTGGAAGCAGAAATTGGTTTGTTCTCCTGCCAAATGGATATAGACTGACTTCACTGGGCTTATTCAGTACTGAGGGAGCAAATCGTGTCTTTGTTGAAACCAGTGACAGAACTCTCACTGGCTGCAGCAGAACCTGGAATTAATACTCTGTTTCTCTGTAACTTATGTTTCGACATAATTTATAGGAGGGGCCTTTTTTTTCCTTGTCAACATGGTAGGAACCTGTCGGAATGTCATGGAGATCTATGAAGTAACTGCAGACTAATGTGACTGGAAATGAGAGGAGAGTTTGACCTGCTGTCTGTTGGAGAGGAAATGTGAAGTAATGAAACCAGAGTGCAAGGAGACCACTAGAACTAGAAGATGAGCTGCTATTTGGAAACAGCACAGCAAGATCTTAAAAGCCACTGAAGCTCCAGGTTTGCTGTAGCTAGCATGTGACAACTGAAAGGAGGGTAATTTCTTATACCTAATGCATTATCAGTACAATTGAAGCTAGAAAATGTTTGACTGCAGTATTTCTTTCTAAATTCAGGCAGGAACTGTAGCAAATACGTAAAACTTGTGGCTTTCCTCAGCAAATGGAAGGATACGTCAACTGAGCTTTTCCTGTACTCTCAGTTCCCTGGAAAATTATGAACATCATAACATATTCAGAGATGACATTGGTGCCAGGTCACACAGCTACTGGCTGAGGAGCGCTGAAGTGCACTCTGAGAATGGTTAATGTTTCTTTTTATTGCAGAGTCAAAATAAGAGCTATACTGCAGACTCTTTTCCACTTGTACTCTGGGGATTCTTAAATATTTCACTTTTCCTGGTGGCTATATGCAGCAAAACAAAACATCAGCCGGTAGTTTACATTTTTGCTGCCTGCTTTATTTAGCACCAACCCTGAAGTGACTCTGGGTATTTATAAAAAGAGAACTCTCACAACACTAAGCCCATGTGAAAGCTGATGTCGACTTTCCTCTGAGGAGATTAAAAACAGAGGGTGTGCTGTGCAGTGCCAAGCCCAACTTCATGACTATGGTAAGCCAGGGAGCCTGTTTTCTGTCCCATCATTGGCTGTGTAATGCTCTGTGCAAACGTGGATTGAGGATTAATGGTATAACTTTTTCTGTCACTGTCTTTCCAAGTGAATTCACTGGTCTGAGAATGTGACTGATACTTAAAACTGAGCCCTGAATCTAAATCAATGCAGGACAGTCCTTCCCAAGAGAAGGATGTGTTGTAAAATGGACATGAATTGCCATTTGTCACAACCTTGTATTAGTAAAACTGCTACTAGGTTAGAACATAAATATTTTACATCCCTGAAAAGATAGGAAGTTCTCAGGGTTGTCGTAATGAGACCTCATTTATTAGAAGTTATAGGATATGTAGCCTGTTTCTTTCCATATTCCACTGTCTTCATGCCAGTAAGAGATGGTCAATGACATACTAATGTTAGGAAAACACTCATGTTCTTCTTGAATGGCTTAGATTTTACAAGCTAAAAGCAAAGAGGAGAGAGAGCCTAATGGAAGTTTTCCTTAGGCTGCTGTTCAGCAACGGCCACGCTTCAGAACCTCCTCAAAGAGTATCAGCAGCCCTATGAACAATGCAAACCAGCCTGGTGGCATTGGAGAAGTACCTGATGGTAAGGGCTCTGAAGAAAGCACGCTCTGACAGCCTGTTTTGCTTATAGATGTGGATGCTCAAAACAGAAATCTTTCTTTGAGAAGGGCTCAGGACAGAATACAAATAAATCAATACACCAGAACTGCTTGTGGGACAAAATATTTCAGTCTTTCAGGCAGTTGAAGTCCAGACATTCAGGGGAAGTAAGTTAAATAACTGGTGGTGCATTTGAATGAGAACATTCATCTTGTTTGTCAAAGTCCCACAGATATTCTTCAAAATGACAGAAGCGTCTGACCACATTTCCCCCTTTCCCTACCCTGAATGAACTTGTGAACTAGTTAGGCGCTGTCTGGGTTCCGGACATTTCAATAGTTTTGGCTCCATTCTAACATTCAGCCAAGAGGAATTCCTGTTAATTTTTGTTTATGCTCTTTATTAAGCTTTTGTTTTGTTACTTCAGGCCTTTTCTGCATGTTGAATGGGAAAACCATTTTATCTGATGGAATCTACATTTCCATAATTTTGAGAAATGGCTCCTTTCTCCGAGAACATCCTATGAGTCAAAAAATTCCTGAAGTTTATGTTGTTTGTGAGATACACATGGATCTAGACTGCATCTCTGTGAGTGTCTTTGCCCTACATACAGTGAGGAGAAAGAAAAGCTTGTTGCTCTGCATCTGAATTTGTTGTGGACAGCTCTAAAGCCCAAACAGTTTTGGGGTTTCTGCCATTGAATGTATGACTATGCTGGAGAAGAAGTGATGGGGAGGGGTGCTTGCTACTTCCTTAGCAGGAGGTGATCAAATAAGCAAACATCTGGGGTGTACTGGGTATTATTATGTGAGAGTCTACAGATAGCAAATCCAGAAACTTGGGTTTCAAGCATGTTCTCTGGGCACGTGTTACAACATCAGGAGAACTACACCGAGAAGCCTAGAGGAGATCAAGGTTTCTTTTGTGAAAAACATGGTGCAGAAATAGCCATCCTTGTGCCACAAGTATTGTGCAACTTCCACTGTCAAAAGCAACATTCCTTCAGCTGATTTTCTGGATAAGCATTGTAATGCAAATATCAAGGTGAAATGGTGCCAAATTCATCAGTCTCGTAGATCCTGAATTAGTCTGGCAGGTGAGTATGCTACCTAAATTCATCCTATTTGATGTTTGTTTAATGTGGTGAGGCAATCCTGCTAAGCCTTCTGACTTAATAAATCTATGGCTGTACTGACCAATCCACTGAAACTGCACAGCAATTCCTTTTGGTATAACTTCAGACGAAATGGTGTCATTTTGCCTGATGAAGCTTTTAAATACGACCCGATTTTTTATTTTTATTTTGAAGATGTTTGGAAGCTTCACAAAAATTTGTGTTATTACGCTTAAACTTGGCTCAGAGCCTATGAACACTTCCCCCCCCCCCCGTTCTTTCAAAGCCTATGGATCTCACAGAGAGATTTAGAAAGTTGGACTTGCTTGACCTTCACTCCTTTTCTGTCTCTGTTTTTATCTTCAGAAATGTAAGGCATAAACCAACATAATCATCCTTGGGTTAGAAGGAAGGAGATCTTGAAGGCAAAAAAATCTGTAAAAAAATCTGTTTTGATGCTCTTTAAATTAAAAAAAAAAAAAGCAATTTTACATGTTTTTGTAATTCTCTGCTGTAGATAATGCTGAAGTACAAAGTGTTAATGAGAACTGTACCTTGTTCAGTGCAAGCTTTGTAGTCGAGCTCTACTTGATTTACGTACGATGAATATTTCTGAAGAAGAGAAACACAAAAGAGCCTGCAAATCCTATGCCCTGATGGATGGTACATGTTTTTTGAATGACATTCTGAAGGAGCTAAGCAGCAGTTGAGAGAGGAAGTGAGAAGAGTTGGTTTGGTGTTATGTTATTGCTTATGAGACTCCTGATGAATTCCTGTTGGCCTTCTCCTGGTGTGGACTCATGGCACCACACAGTATTCACCTGAGCTGTTTGTACAACTCCCGAGGGAGGAGAGTTACTCCCTTCTCCACCTCCCCACAATCTGGGCAAGACAAAACAATTTGACGTCTCTCTTGGTTTTCCAAGGTACAGTGACTGGTACTTGTCTGCAGTTTTGAGACCAAACTGGGTGGAACAAACCTACTGAAAGCGAAACAGAAATATATTTTAGCTGCTTAAAACTTTGCTTTCTCTCCACTTCACCTCAGGTCACCAGGTGGATTATATGCCTGTTCTTCCCATAAAATACGTTGACAGTTCACTTTGGAAACAGTCTTCTAGGAAAGGTGAGACTGCGTCATGGGCTGTGTGATGAGGTAGAAACTCTGGACAGATGAGAACCAGCAGTTTAGCTCAATACATTATACACCAAATTTATAAAGCTGGCTTTGACTTTACCAGGACAACAGGAGCCTTGTCTAAGCACCTGGCCCCAGGACTGGCACTAGTTAGGAGACTGGGCTTGCTCTTAGAGTTTCACTGGGGAAAGATTTAGCATCAGGAAGTTTCCATTTGCTTGCCTGCTTGTGTAATGGATGGTACGTCTCTTTCTTCACCGTTTCAGGTTTTTCCTGGCTCACACAGCAGCATCTTGTAACACCATAACATCCTGTATTTAGACCCATCTGAGGAGGAACTCAGGTTGGTTGTTTATTTATGCTGAAGGTGGGTTAGTTTCTTTCTCCACAGCTTTCCTTCAGCATAGGGGTGAGAAGGGACTTACTTGCCTCAAAATGAGGCAAATTAAATACTGGCAAAACTAAGAGGAAATCTGATTTCACTGTCAGACTACCCTAAATGGCTACTTGATCTACTTGTTACCGGAGAAACTTTTTTCAAGAAGAAAAAGGCTTGAGTCGGTTTTGCATTTAAAGCTTAAACAGAGCTACGTTATCAGACTTCTTTCACAGCAAACCTCTCTTAAAATTTTCCTTCCTCTATTGTTTTGCACATATCTCTGCATTTCCAGACTCTGACCTCAACTGTAACTGGCGTGCATATGTCCACTTGGGAATTTTGGATGTTTCGGTACGTGCTTGATAAGCATCCTCATCTGGTGACAGTACAGGTAACCTATCATAAATATAACCTCTTTCTAGTCTTAAACTCATACTTTGTATTGAATGAGCAGTGTTCACAGATGTGTATAAGTACTAGAGAATCATGGTGAGGCTGAGGAAAACTTCTGTAAGTGCTTCTTTTAATGCTATGAGCATCTCTGGTTGCATTGCTTAGAAAGAAAATTTCTGCATTAAAAATGGTAGTGAACCGAGTTCTGCAGCGGTAAATGACAGGATTGGTGAAAATACATCATAGCCCTGCTAAATACTTTGAGTTCATAAAACACCATTAATGCATAAGATGCTTGACACTTCTGTTTATAACTTAAGGTATTTGTCTTCATTGACCCACAAGGATCTCAGACATTTGGTGCTTGTTCTTTGAACTTTCTGCAAAGGCATCTGGAAATATGAATCTGCCTCTCTGGAACTTGATGGTAGGGCCAAGCTCAGTTGTCTTCCTCAACTTCAGCTTTGGCTTCACTTTGATTTCTTCCTGTGAGTGTTGGGATAGAATTGGACTGGATCTCTGTCATAAGCAAGGTGATGCCACCTTCCAGGGCACTTTTCTGCCTGTAGGACAGTGCTCATGTCATTTCAGGTAACCAGGGTGGGAAGGGTCTGCTGCTCAAAGCTGTTGTTGGGCAGGCAGAGAAGTCTCTGTAACTCAATAATTATTTGCCTTTTCTTAGTGCCAATTGCTAAAAAGCATCTTAAACGCTGTCAGTTAGGTCTCCTCCTGCTCCCATTTAATCACAGATGAGTCTCCAGTTGACTTTACTGGGGCAGAATCCAGCCCATTGTGCTCATGGCTTTGTTTTCAAGAGCTCAACTGAGACCACTAATTCACTGCACCCAAGTCAGATGGTTGATTTAATTAACAGCTTTTTCAAAGAGAAAGTTGGTCTGTACAGGCTTTTCCTTGATGTTGTCTCATACATAGTTTGTTTTGTTGTTTCTTTTTAAATCTCTGTTAGTTTTTAAGATAAGCACTGTCAAACCTATCTTATGGTTTGACAAAATATACTTTGTGATCTATTAAGAACGTTTTTAGCTGATTGCAACTGTTCTTGCTAACCTTAAAATCAACACAGAACTATTTGTTTGCAATATTTAAATGAAGATTTCCAGCAACTGCAGAGTTCTTTTTTGTCCCACACAGTTAGAGAAGAATCACATATCACTAAATGAATTTCCAGTTTTGCTACTTCAGACCTCAGTATGGTTATGGATATGTCATTAATATGTCATTTCTGTACCCTGTGTTGAATGCAAGGAGAACAAGGGGTCACTAGGTAGTTCATATTCCACAGCAGGACACGTTCCACTAAAAAAGTCCAACCACCAAGAAAAAGGTAACTGTGGGAACCAACAAAAAAGGGGGGACCTTGAGTTGTTTAATTTTTTATTATGTATTTAAGAGCCATATTTTTCCTTGTGAGTCAACTGTTATGTCATGGAACCAAAATTTATACCTGAAAATGTGGAATGGAATGCTACTGATAGGGGGAAAAAATGATGGAAAGATCTTCAGCTTGTAATAACTGACTGAGTTTGTCAAGGTTAAAGTACGATAAACCCAAAGACTTAATCATCAAAACTATCATTTTCTTAAACAGTTTAAACATTTTATCAGTTGGATTTAATATCTATATATATGAATTGCATCTATAATTTTACACAATAGAGTGATCCCACGTTATTTCAATAATGAGATAGGAAAACACTGAGAATTAAAAACATAAATTGCTGTGAAATAGATGTGGAATCAGGCCTATGCTCAAAATGTATTGCTGCCACAGTAAATAGCCCCAGTTGAAGAGCATTGCAGATTTACTTCTATTGTCTAAGACATAAAGAAAGCACAGCTTTGGCCAAAACCAAGCAGCGGGAAAGATTCTGATGTACAGTCTGCCTTGCTTTGTGTGCTTTCATGCTTTGCTAATGCCTCAGTCCCTTCCAGCGTGCATAAGCCAAATGATAAACTGTCTTAGGTGACTGTTCTGTGTCAGTGTGTCCCCAAGATGCAGCATCAGGATATTAAAGTGGCTAGGTTTTTCTTTTTAAAATTTGTTGAAATGAATTTGCATGGAGGAGAAACTTCAGACATAATAAATATTTTGCGCTCTTTTAATGTACATTGTTATTATGTTCAATAATTTTAGTCTATTTTTATCTTAGGGTGTGTTTAAAAGGCTAACAGGCAGAAATCATTTTTGTAACTGGGCAAATTTCAACTTTAATTCCTTGACAGCTTATAAACCTGCAGATATGTGAACTGTTTTTAGAGTAATATTAGAAAGTGTAGACACACTTTCAATCCAGATCAAATATGGTCTTAATATACAGATTAGATAGTCAAATGTCCCCTGGCAAAATCTGATACAACACTAAGAGAGATGGCCCTTGATTGGGGTAATATCATAGTAATATCATAGAATCACAGAATGGTTTGGGTTGGAAAGATCCTTAAAGATCATCCAGTTCCAACCTCCCTACCATAGGCAGGGACACCTTCCCACTATCCCAGGTTGCTCAGAGCCCCATCCAATGAGTCCTTGAACACTTCCAGGGGCGGGGCATGCACAACTTCTCTGGGCAACCTGTGCCAGGGCCTCACCACTCTAACAGTAATTTCTTCTGTAAATCTAACCTACATTTTCCCTCTTTCAGTTTGAACCTATTACTCCATGTCCTATAACTTTATGCTCTTGTAAACAGCCTTTTTTCATCAGTAATGTATGTCCCTAGAACTCAATGAGTGTTTCTCTAATCAAGGCAATCAACCCCCTTCTCTTACAGACTTAATCCTGAGATGAAAAGTCTCCAGCATGTTGGTGCTGTGCTGTATAAAATTTTGATTTCTAAGAAAGAAGAAGATCTTAAAATCTTATGCAGAAAGCAGCTCAGTTTTCTGAGTGGATGAGTCAGTTGGTGATGGTTTTTCCTCTGCCAAATCAGTCCATGGCTGGGGCCCCTCTTGCTGTGCAAAACAATTGGAATGGATGAGCAATATCTGATGGGCTAGAGAAGAGGTCTTTAGATGGTCTGCCTGTCATCATTGGAAAGCCATTGGGTGCAATAGAAGCAGAGAGCAAACCAAAACAGATGGAATTGATGCTGCATTATCAGCACTAGGTGTGTTCTGAGGCAGGAACGGCTTTGGACTGGATTTGGTCTGGTCCCCTCTCATGGAAATCCCTGGGATCCATGTCATTTGAGGCTGTCCACAGGCCTGACCTCCTCCAGGCCCTGTGTCCCTGGTAGAAGCTGGAGTACATTTGGTGCACATCTGGAACAATGTTCAGTTTCCTCCCAAGGAATTTAGTCCATGTGTAGTGAAACAACTCTGAGAATCAAACTAATACCCAGACATGACTGGGGAATTTAACTCAAACCTGCATGACTGCTCTGAACCGAAACAAATGTAGGTGTCATATCTTCTCTCCTTTGTTGAAGGAACAACTTCCTGTCTCCAGGAAGAAAGAAAAGGTTGTCCTTCTCTCTCTTTTTTTTTTTTTTTTTTTTTTTTTTTTTTTTTTTTTTTTAAGGCCTAGATAGTGTGAAAACCAGCCTTTTTTTTGGCTCAAATGCTAGATAGGTGAATCCTGTCTAACTCTGAGCACAGGTCAGGTTTTCCAAGGTAAATCCTATGACTGACTGAGAAGCATTAAAAAAGGGACAGAAAACTTTTACAATTAACCTCAAATGTGCATTCATGTGTAAATACAGTCATGAGACCTGTCTAAATGTGAAATCTTTATATGTGTTCAAATTTATTTTATTTTTCTGAATGCAAATGATCATGTGTGCAAAGAATTATTTTAATAATAAGTGATATAATTTCTTTTATTTAACTTCATTTCACATTGCTGTAAGGGGGGGGGGAGGATTTTGTTTCTCCTGACATGGGTACAACTCAACTTTTTGGAAATGAAGCACTGTTACTTCAACAATGAGTGTTGCAATTTATAAAAATATTTTAGTCTTGGAGGGGAAGAAAAATCTTTAGAGACTCACAGCCTGATTCTCACACACTTTTGGACATAAAAGTGGAATTACATATATCAGTACTGAGCCCTAACCCCCCAAAAAATGTCCAAACAGATGTATCTTATTAATTTATTAGTTTTTTAAAGTCACTTTCCCAAACCTCTACTAAACTTGTAACGCCGTCCCCTTTCCCCACAGTATCTGCTTAAAAGTGATCAAAGGATTGTTTATAAATTCATATTGATTATGGTGAACTGGTTTACTCAGAAAAATATTTTGAATTGTTTCAAGTTTAAATTCTTAAAAAAATGTACCTTTTTAGCATTCAAATGGTTTGAACACAGTTCCAAATAGTGAATGCACTCCTAAGCACTGCAATGCCATGGGAAGTTCATCTCACACAGTAGGTTAGTTTATACCCTCTTTCAAATGTCGAGTGAAGTAAAACGTGCTGTCTGTGTAACTCTTAGGGGAAGCTCTCCTGCATGCTGCCAAAAGGCAGTTTTTACCAAGTGCTTATATTCTAGAGATAAAGTGTGTAGACAGTGTGTGTATAGTATGAAGATGGCTAAGCAGAGCTTGCTATGCAGTTCTTAGTAGGGCATGGAAAGGAAATGAGATAAAAGTGGGAAGGGCAAGGTTCAGGAAGAACCAAATGGGGAAAGTGCAGTGGAAGGAGGGATGAAAAAATATGTAAGCTCCTATCTGCCCCAAGGAGTCCAACACTGGGGCACCAAATGCTCTGCAGCAATTGTTTAGGTTTAGAAAGGAGGTGGCAGGGAATTCTGACTTGCTCAGTGGAAATCTTGACAAAATGTCTGGTCGACTCATTTCTCTGATAGTCGTGCAGATTGCTCCTGTCTAGTTTTCCCTATGCATTCTTTCCCCTGCTTTACTAGGGCCTTGAGGAATAGAAAAGAAGATGTCATCTCAATTCTATAAACACTGCTATCAGAAAAGACATTTTAAACTATCATAAAAAGACTCATTGTGCAACTGAAGTCTTGGAACAAGAGTGGGTTATAGCTCAACCATTGTTAAAGGTTAATGTTCCTATCATTGCATTCCTTTTTCTAGTTCCCATAACCAGGCTGTAATGATAGATAAATATATGAGCTATTTCTTTGTGTTGGCAAAATCACAATTCAGAAAGACATAGTTTCCTAAGTTATTTTTAAACTAATATGCTGGTTTATGGCTAGATGAACCAACCCATCTTTTTTAAGAGAAAGGAGAAAGACTTTTTATGATATGTTGCTTTTGCAGAAAGTGAACGTTTTTGTCTATCAACACAGAGTAACAACTTTATGAAGTCAACTCATGAACTGAAAAGGAAACTAATTAAAACAATAACATTAATTTACTGTTGCCAATTGTTAACCAGTCTGGTACTTTCCACAATTATTTTTACTCTTGTAAAATAATTTTAATGTTTCTGTCATTGTTTTGTATTGTTATGTTCCTGTAAGTGCTGAATGCTGATTCCAGGGCAGAAATTTTATTTACTGTTAGCTGACTGAGCAACAAAGTCTGCACGTCTCTCTTCCCAGCTCTTTCAGTTTTCCTGGAAGGAGCAAAGTAACGTCTTCTCTATTTTGGTTGGTTGCTGTGCTTCTTGATTAGTTCATGAACAGTGCTTTTTATCAGTGAGGTATTCTGATAAAATATTATAACTTCTAGGCAACTCTGCAGTTTGAGGCCTGCAGAGTTTTTCTTATGACAGGGGAGGGGTAGAGCATCTTAGCTGAGGCTTTCTTTACAAATCAGGAGCAAGAGTATTTAGCATTCACAGTTTAATCAGATTTGGAGAAGCTTCTGAGTTTCCATAAAATTCCTGTTGCCCAGCTCTACCAGTCTGCTCAACCACCTGCAGAGTCTCATGTGCTTCTGAGCTGGTAGGTCTGAGTGATGGATCTTGTGCATTGTTCACTCTGTGTTTTACAGGCAATTTTCTGGTGAGACTTTAGCACGGCTTAGCTGTGCTGTGCTCAGCACCTGTTCAAAAAGCTTGATACCATTTTACTGCCACTGCTTACAGGTTTTCTGGTTCAGGGACAAACTGAGAGGAAGAAGCAGGCCAGCTGCAGCTACCTCCACTTTTTGGAGTCCAATCTACTGGAAATGTTTCTGAACTAAAAGTAATCCCAAATACTTTTTTTTTTTTCCCCCCAGGAAAAGAAAACATTCTCTTAACTCTTTCCTGGCTTGTGGTGGTTTTGAAGGAAAGTGAATAATTCCACCTTTAACAACCTGAAGGGCAATACCTGTGAAAGGTAAGCCAGATGAGACTTTTTAATAGCATGTCCCAGTGAACAGAGCCACTCAAACTGGGGCTCCAGATGGTGTCTAAGTAGACGGCCCTGATTACCTGCAGAGGGCCAATAATCGATTGTTCTTTAGAGTGTGTGCTAAATGTCCTTAAGCAGGAGATGGATGAGGAGCCCTCCTAAGGAAATTCTTATTGAAACATTCCTGGTTTTTTAACACAAGAAGAAATAATGTGTGTCCTTCTGTAATTCCTTTCTGTATATTAGTGGTATATCTGCTAATACTGTTAATTTGTTGGTAATCTTTTTATGAACAATTTAGACTTTTTTTTTTAAAAACCCAACAACAAAACACCCCCCCCCCCGAAAACCCATAAAACAACCAAAGGGAAAGGAAAATATGTATTAACCTTTCAGCAAAGAACTAATACTGCCAATGCATCTTTGTGAACAGTGAACCCTTTATTCACCTTCTGAAATTGTTAACTCTGAAGTCTAACAAGCCCTCAAAAAATTTTGGGCATTAGCTCTTTGGTTCCTGCTGTATTGACCCTGAATGCAAAGAACCAGTAATAAACAATTTTAAACTCTGTTATCATTAAAGAAACCTCCTGCATTTCTTCTTTTGTGCAGATCTACTGTTCATGGTGCTGTGTTGGTCGTTTACACAGAGCACATAGCACTGTTCATAAGCCTCATGTGAGTACAACTTAAATTCGGCCCTTGTTAGCGCTGAAGAAACATCTCTAATATGTTTCTCAAGTTTTACTTTTTCTCTATAGACTGCTTTTAGTCTTCTGTGCAACCCTTCAGTTGTGTCTGACAGAAACATCAGAGAAAAGAATCTGTGGCATTTGAGGAGGAGGTTATTAGAGAGAGTGTGGTGGCAGTAGTTTGGACTAAGTATGTTTTGATAGATACAGGGGTACACAACTGTTGTTTCCATAGCTTTTGCCTCTCTTTCAATGATTTGGTAAAGGTTTGAATTTCCTATTTTATTCCCAGCTGTGAGGTTTACTATATTAAAATTAAACAAACGTTATCTGGTAGTATTATTTTATGTGCTGATGAGACAGATATCACTAAATGTGTTGCATCTGTACAGCAGGGAAACACAGGGCAGGGATAGCTGCCCTTTGAAAGAGTTTCAGTGACTTGTGCTTATATGGAAAAATTAAGTTAGTGCTGCTTTTCTTGACAGACACCATGTATTCAGCTCTTTGCAAAACCCAGAAACTCAGCATCACACGTTATGTCTGGTTCGCCTTCACTGTGATTATAAAATTAATATGGTTTCAGGTACTAGTTTGGGTGCAATCTCTTCAAAATCTATGCAAATTTTAAGCAATGAAGTAGGCCTATAAAAATACAGCTAATTATGTGCAGGTTTACCCACAATATGCAAGTGTTTGTAAGAAAGCCAAAAAAAAAAAAAAAAAAAAAAAAAATCGGTGACATCGAAAGAGGTCTAAGGGCAAATTTATTCCAGAGATTTCTTCAGAGTAAAGGAGTATGCTTTTTGTTGACACAAAAAGGCTCTCTGTTTATTTTAATAGGGTGATATATAGTATACACACTTTGGTTGATGACACATAATGTGAAGAATTGGGAGGTTATGTTATATATAATAACCCAGTTTGCTCAAGGCTGTCCCCTGAAGTTTTACTAAAGATGTTTTCAAAGCCTGCACAACTATCAGGTTTCATGAAACGTCCTGTAAAATGTCACCCATGTTGATGCAATACAGTTTATTCCTCCAATTTTTACGGAATATAATCCTAAATACTGAGGTTCTGCAAAAATCAGCGTGATTTTACTCCTTGCACATTTTATTCAGCACAGAAATTAACCTAACTCTGAAGCATTCTTTCTATTAGGACCAGCAAAATTATAAAGCAATTTTTGCTGAATTGAAAGTTTGTATGTGATTTCCTGGTTTCAGAGTTAGAGATATTATTTTGTTAAATCCAGTTTTTCTTTAGTATTGCTTTAGGTTTTTAAGCTTAGTTGTGACATTTCCATACACCAAATTAAATATTTTTCAAAGTTACAGATTTTTAACTTGGACTGGTGTTGAAATTTAAAACTTCAGCATGGAGATTCTAACTTTTAAATCTTTCCCCAAAAAATTAATAACAGCATAATGAATTGTAAGAAAGGAGTGCATTTTTTCACTGTAGGTATTCTAATTAGATTTTTAGAAATCCCAAAACTGTTTCTAAAAACATGTTTTGCAATCCATTCCACTCCCTCTGAAAGTACAGCGCTTTAAATTAAAACAGTTCAATTTATCTTAAAGAAGTAAACACTCAAAATCTCGCAACAAAGGAAATTTTGGCAGACATTTTTAAACTACTGCATCTGATCAGACTATCACATTAAAAATATAAAACATGAATTGTAAGAGGATATGAACAACTTTGGCTGGATTTTTTTAATACACTTGTCCCATTTCCATATTAAAAGGAAAATGTATTTTAGAGAAAGTAATTTTTATTTCATAATATTAAAAAAATAAGCCCTCATCTCCTTTTACATTTAGGTATTACTAAGTAATACATTTTTGAAATATACATATACAGTAGACCTTCAAGTTCAAGGGAACTACCTCTGCCTTGGAATCACTAGGAATATTCATTTTGATTTATCGGAATTATCTTCAGTGTTTGAGGATTTAGGATTTAAAAAAAAAAAAGTCTATTATTTCCAGGAGAGGGACAGTGTTTGTTGTGATATTCTTTGATAGGAGAAATGATCTTTTATTAAATATGACATAATATGTTTACCTGCAAAGATTTAGTTCAGAGAAGTGAAAAAATTAGAGAGAGAAACTGATAACTCAGTCTCCATACATCTTAATTTTTTTGGCAAGGCTTTATGGTAGCTGCTGAAATTTTTTCATCTTGTCCTTTTTTAAAAAACAGACTTTTTATAGATCAAAGCCCAGAATTTTCATTGTGAGAAACTGGAGCATTTCAAATCAGACTTTTGTTTTGCACAGATAGTCTGGATGTCTTTTACATAGAAATTTCAGTCCAGAGGCACTGGATAATTCCAGGTAAGCATCCAGGATGGCCACCATGCTCTTACTGAGGTGGTTTTGCTGGTCCCTGTGTACTACTGAAGCAAATGCCCCTCAACACCCATCCACTGAGTGCTCAATCCTCTCTGCCTTCTGTGCACTGGAAAGCGTTGAAAGTTCAATCATATTTGGGTCATTTTGATATTGGGTGATCATCTATGGCTAGTGTGGAAAAAAACATCTTGCTGTGCTCATGCAACTCTATCTTATGGTGGAGCTTTGCAGATCTGCAAACAGATCTGTACGTGCACTCAGACTCTGCACACTTAGAAGGCTCTCCAAGATTTAACTGCCTTGCCAACAACTTTTGTTCAGTAAAATTGGCTGGCTCTTCCCAGCCTAGAAAGAGAAGGCAAGGCCAGAGTTGGTTCTTACTGGAAAGGGAGGGTGCAGCCCTGCTAAATCGGTGAAGACTTTTCCCTAGCTCTTAATTGGGACTTAAGCTGGATGCTGCAGTTCCATTGTAAAGAATGTTGTTTTGCAAACTGAAAGACTGATTAGGCAACTTACACAAAACCAAAACCATCCTTCCCTTTTTCCCCCCCTCTCTCTTATTCCAGCCCTTCACTTGAACAACCTCCTGTGACAAAAAAATATTACTTAAAATGTATGACGTTCTGAAGAAGATTGCTGGACTTAATTTCCTTTCTGTTTTTTCTTGCCTCCCTATATAACCTTCAATTTCATAGCTCAGAAGCTTTCTTTGGCAAGAGGAGAGGGTTGTGTCAAGAACGCAGACAGCTGGTGATATGCTTTACATATGCAAACACGTACCTTGGGTAGCAGGCGAGGGAACATCGAGGAACTGCTGTGGGGAGAGAACAGGATGAACATGGCCCATGAGAGATGCCACTGTAGGATATAGTCATGCTCTTCATGGTCCATGTATTGGTCACATCACAAATGTTTTTTCTTACAAGTGATTTTGTTGCACATATAAAGGTTTTTTTTGTGATAATAGACTACGCAAAGATGGCTGGTGATGAACGTGTCTGTCTCAGCTGTAAAGCTGATTCAAGTAACAAGACGTGATTGTCCTGCTCTGCTCTGCACTGGGGTGGCCTTACTCTGAATATTGTGGCAGTTTTGGGCACCACAATATAAGAAAGATACTAAGCCATTAGAGAGTGTCCAGAGGAGGGCAGTGAAGATGGTGAAGGGCCTTGAGGGGAAGCCGTGTGAGGGGTGGATGAGGGCACTTGGTCTGTTCAGCCTGGAGAAGAGGAGGCTGAGAGAAGACCTCTTTGCAGTTACAACTTCCTCAGGAGGGGCAGACACTGATCTCTTCTCTGTGGTGACCAGTGACAGGACCTGAGGGAATGGCCTGAGGTTGTGTCAGGGAGGTTCAGGTTGTATATTAGAAAAATGTTCTTCCCCCAGAGGGTGGTTGGGCACTGGGACAGGCTCCCCAGGACAGTGGTCAAAGCACCAAGCCTGACAGAGTTCAAGAAGTGTTTGGACAACACTCTCAGGCACATGGTGTGACTCTTGGGAATGGTCCTGTGCAAGGCTAAGAGTTGAGATTCCATGATCCCTGTGGGCCCCTCCCAACTTGACATATTCTGTGATTCTGTGAAATGGCTGCCTTGAAAGAATAGTCAGTGCTTCATTATCAGTCGTTGCGTGTTCCCATTTACAGTGCAATCCCCTCAGCATCACCTGCATCCCCGTATGATGTCAATAGATGTTAGATCCCATCAAACATCACAAACGGTAATGACTCATGCTGAGGCAGATGTAATGAATTATAGTTGCATTTTTTATGCTAATACTGATGTTTTTTGCTCCTTACATAAAAGAAACAGGGAAGAAGGGAAAGGGACAGCATTCTCCTTTCTGGTAGTAACGTTATAAAGTGTTTGTAGCTTTCAAAATAAATGACTGTTCTTTTCCAATTTTTTTTAAGAGGGGGAAAAAAATCCTGCTGAGATGCAATCTTAAGCAAAGTACAAGAAGTTCCCAAAGGATGCTGAACATGAACAAAAAACATTTCCAGCATTCTTATAATAATACTGTGTTTACTTTGTCAATTAATGATTCATTACCCAAAACAGCTTGTGCATTACAAATGGCTCTGCACTGTATTTGTGGAGCTACAAACTGTAAAAGGCAAAGATGGCTTCACTTTTCTTGCAGCCATTTGTTTATGTGAATACCAGAAAACAGACTTTTAGAGAGAGTTAGTATAATATATGTTTGTTTACTTAGTCTTTCTTCTAGTGCCTTTGCTCTCTGATGAGGAGATCATATCCTATCAAGTTTACCACACTGAAAATGAACAGGTCTGGGTTATCTTTATTTTCCTTTACTGAGTGATAGTAGGAATGTAGGCAGGACTTACAGGCTGGATGTACAGCCTGCAGTTAGTCCCGTAAGTCTGGGAGTATCAGGTAGGGGGTGTCTAGTCCTATTTATCTCTTCAGATTTAGAGAGCCACAGCACGGCCTCTAGCACTGCCACTGCTCTTGGGTCTGAGAGAGACCTGGGCCACAAATTACCTCCATTTCCCTTTCAAGAAGACATGTTGCCCCGTTACCTCCACGGGCAGAGGAACAATGTGAGCCCACGACTACAGTGCGCCCAGAAGCTGAAGGCACAAAGACAACAGGTTTCCAGGAGCCATCACAAGTTGGTCATGGAATTACTGCAGGACAGGAAAGAGGTCAGACCAAGCATTCAGCTGGCGTAAATCAGTCCAGCTTGTCACTGGCTTTAGTGGAATTGGTTGATTTATATCAGTCGAGAATCTGACCTATCACAGACAGAGATGGAAAATGTAGCGCAGTTGGACTCAGTGGGAGTTGTGCTCCCTTGTCACGCCTATAATATAATTGAGTTCCTGCAGCTGTGGGAGCTGCATCTCAGATTTCCCCACTCTGGTGGTATTCTTAAAATTATGGCAGAGCTTTTCAGTCACAGAACATTTTTATTTTATGTTATTGCTATTAGGCCATCTGAGATTGGCTAAACATGTGGTTGTAACCTTATTAGACTTTTTCTAAAATTAATTTCACCCTTGATGGCTTTCACCTTGACAAATTACATCATAAATGGACATAGGTGAAAGCTGGAATCTTCTAAGATTAGTCTAAAATAACAGATGTAATGGTTTTATTTTACATATCATAGTTACAGAATTTGATCCAAAGCCCAACATGGAGAAACTCTCGTCTTCAAAACATGAAGATGTCTATTAAACAGACATTGCCATTGCGGGTGCCAAAAGATTCAAGTTGTTTACTTGCAGTCTTATCTTCAGAACAGTGTGTTAGACACTCAAACACAAATCCACAGAGGGATTTGCTCAAAAAGCCTCCGATATCCAACTCTTCCAAGGGAGTCCAAGGTGCACAGACTCCATGTCTAGCATTCACAGGAAGAGTCAGTACTTCTTCACGAACTCAAAAATAACCAGGGCTTTTCATATCAGCAGGTAGAGAGGATAAAGGGCAGCAAATATCTTGTATCTGAAAAGGAGAGGAAGTACATTGTGCTCAGCATCACTAGACTATACTGCTCTCAACTTGGGATTCATGTAGTTGAGCTCACTTGAGACTTGTGAGACATAAAGAGGTTTGAATCCTTCAGAAGCTGTTATTGCTTTAAAAATAAACCTGGCATTTCCTGACTGCAAAATTTGCATATTTCTTGAATATTAGTGTATCAACACAGAGATATTAATCAGTAGTATCAGATAGTGTCTGCAAATCATCTTTGCCTCCCAGAATTTTTTTTTTGTTCTTATCATTATCAGTTTTTATGAGCATTATGTATCTTGTGAATGTTAGCTAACTCGGACGATATAAATCTTTGAGCTGTGAGAACTGAAAAGATACTTGCAAGCAATTATGCAATAACTATATTAAAATAAAACAAATTTGGGCCAAAGTCTAGACATTTGCCTTTAGTTATGTGATTCTTATCTCTGTCATACAGTTTCTCCATGGAGATGGTCAGTCCCCACAGAAGAAAAGATAAAAGGTCAGCAGCAGTGTTGGACAAACAGTACAGTTTGAACTGGTATTGTATAATTTTCCTTATTGAGTTGGTTAAAAACATAAAGCCAAATTAAGCATTATTTTCTCTGATAAGCTTTCTATATGTTCCAGTAGTAGCTCTTCTTGTTTTTGAAAAGCCCAGATCTGGATCCAATACCTTTTAGAAAACGGTAAAGTGAGGCTATTTTCCAACTGAGCAAAAGTTGGACTCAGATATGGAAACTCAATAAGGACTCTACTCTGCAGGTCAGGATTCAAGAAAAATTTCAAGGTGTCACAGGCAAGTCCATGCTCTCCAACTGGTTCCACACATCCTTTGGCAGGGAATGCTCTTTTGAGGATTTTCAGAAACTGACAGATGTTTCACCACTGTGCTGTTTCAGGGCATGGCATTACCATTTCCTTCCTGGAAAGGACATATAGGGAGTTAGATGGAGATAAGGCCAGGCACACTTGTGCATGATCTTCTTTTGAATGGCTTCTTTGTGGGTACACTGTGTACCTTTGCAGACTAGTGCTGGTAGCCTTTAATTTCCTCTTCAGAATTTGACTCAGTGACTTGAACTAAGGGCTTTGCATGAATTAACACACGATGTGAGTAAGCAAAGAATACCTACAGGTACAGAAAACTGCTCAAGAAATAATCTTATGCAGAACTAAAAGTATGCTTTGGCTTCAGAGGATATTCAACTTGCATTTACATTAGCAGTCCTACAGAAGCCACTGGGTGTTGTCACATAAGAGAGGTTAGGAGAATTTGGACTCCTAAGCAGATTTTACAGCTACTAAGTGACATATTGAGAGGTGCTTTGGGTTCTGTAGAGGAGCATTTGTCCTCAGAACATACAGTGGAGGAAAGAGAAAAAATAGTTATCTTTTTGGAGAAAACAGATCAAGATAGCGGGATTGGTACCAATCCTAAGTTTGATGGGATACAATTGTCTGTTTTGCCTAAATGCTTCTCTGTGTTTCCATTCTGGTTTGATCTATGAAGAAAAGTTGTGAAAGTTTCATTTTATGGCATTAGAAACTAGACAACCTCAGAATAGAGGTGATCTCTTATTTATTTAATGTCAGGCAAGTAGACAGAATGGTGGAGAATTCCCATGTTTATATCTTTCTTTCCAAAATTCTATTAGATGGCCAACTCAGATGCTTTTGTAAACCTGGACTAGTGCCTTCATTTAGGCTATCTAGGTAAGTTTGTATTGCATTTATCGATGTCATAGTACTCCAGCCATATACTTTGATTTTTTTTTTCTTCTAACTTGAAAGCATATTTAAAAAGTATATTCTTATTTTTATTTAATGGTTCCTCCTTTTGGAAACTCTGGATAGCCATTGATGTATGGGCACTTCTGATGATTCTTTCCTACTAAGCATTTGCACTTTCAGTACTGGAGTTTGTTTAAAGAGAAAGCAGTTTTATCTACTTGAGCCGCAGACAATTCTCTTTTCTTTTTTGAGGGGGAACTGGATAATAATTCTTAAGAACAATTATTTTCATATATAATAAGAAAGATAATGTGATCAGAGAATGGCTGGAGAACTGCTTACATCGCCTAACAAAGATAAATCAGAGGGTGTTCATTATTAGGTAGCAGGTAAATTTGCATGATACTTGGAGGCAAAAAGGAAATGCTTGAGATACGGTAGAAATATTGCCTGTTGATATGTAAAATGAGTAACAGGTTCACATGGGTTTTTATGAATTGGCAAGTTCAATAAAAACATATTTTCACTGTTTTTTCAAATTTTGCTGTTTTGAGAACATAAGAGATTTCAATTTGCTCAAGCATAACCACTACATGTTTTTAAAACCAAGTTCATGATTCCCAGCTCAGTTTGCTCCCTACTTTATCTATTCCCTCCCATCATGATTTCTTGTTGCAAACAGAGTCAAGACCTATGAATAAATCCCCTGCTGTCACCTCAAACATACTGTTTTGAGGTTGTTTTCTAGCTTATTTCCATGCTGACGTCTCACAGTCATGATTTTCTCTCCAACCTCTAATGTTATTTCTGAGCATTTTTTTCTTGAACTGCTTGTGACTGTTGACAGGAAACCACTTACTGAAGAGCTCTGCTGACACCACTCCTAGGAATGGCAGAGTCAGAAAGACAGAGGATGATATCTTTATAAATTGAAATATTTGAATCAGTAAGAATATTCATTGTCTTCTAGAACCACATGATTTCATCCTAAATTGCTTCTCTAGCATTGAATGAAATAGCAATCAAAGTTATTTCTTCTTGGACAATTCTTTTTTTGCAATTAGTTTAGGTGGGAATTGAGGCTATTACCATCTTTTGGAAAGTTTCTCTCTCTGTTAGATCTCCTTCTCCCAAATTGCTCATCTAGTGTGTTTAGAATCACAATTAGTCTCCCACAGGGGTTTTCTTTTGGATGTCTTTTTAAAGAAAGGGATTTATGAGGTGACCCTGTTAAAGTAATGAAAATGTGCTTTATTGTAGGACAGACATGGTTCAACCTCTCTCACAGCGCTAACTTAAGTGTTAAAGCCAATCTTTTCAGTGGGTTTTCTTCCAGAAAGTTTGCATGGAGCTGTGTTCTGTCTAGTATTCACATAGGTGTGTGAATACTAGCAGAAAAAGCGAGTGCCAGCCCAAACATCCTAAGCACCTTCTGACACAACCTCAAGAGAGACAAATAATATCTGAAGTTTTGAACTACAGTAATTCAATAACCCACCACTTCTCAGATTGGCCCTTGACAGCTTGCATCCACTGACACTGGCAGACGAGGGACTTGGCACCTGAAACATTCAAAATCCTTCTCCTTGAAGTTCATAGTGTCCGTGTTACGCTTGGATAAAAATTTTTGGTTTAAATTTCATACCTGCCCTCCAGAATTTGGCCTGTTAGCATCTGAGGTTTTGGATTCAGGCTTTTTGCTTGTGGATGCATTCTCTCCCTTTTATAGACCCTGTAGAGTACTACAATTAAACAACCTGAGCTGTTCCTGTGCTCTAACACTTTCCTCATCTCAATCCTGGACTAAAAAACATGGAGAAGTAGCATATTTCAAACCCACTAGAAAATAACTTCTGACATATGATAGTTAAAGCTTAAGCTAGTTCCTATCTTATCCCTCTGTGTATTTATAATCCCTCTTGAATTCCAGCACATTTTGTTTTGACATTTTTCTCAAGAGTTACCAAGACTAATATGAGTAGTTTCAATCTACTCCAAAACTTTGATACAAAATAAAATACACCAAAGATTTAAATGATATAAACAGCTATGTAGTGAATATTTAACCTTATCATGGCAGGAGAGCTCAAGAACTCAGTTTCAAAATGGAGTACTGAATGTACAACGCATCCTTAAATGCTTTATTTTGATACCTAAGAGACCTATAACAAACAAAGTGGGGCTTTTTTTGCTAGGTCACCCTCCTGCATGAGCTTTCCTAGCAGAGCAACTTCCTTCATGGTCCAGTCCCTTTGGTGTCCCCGTGGTAGCCTGTGTGGGAGATCCCACCACATTAACTCTGCTCAGGCTTAGAACTGAAATCAGCCTCACCATGTTTACACTGGGGAAGACGAGCAGCTGCCCTAGTAGTAAAAGGTTGTCTGAAACAACTGGTAATTGTATGAGAAGAACCAGCACTTTTTCTTCCTTCCACACCCCACCCCCCTGGCCTTCTTTTGTTGCTTAATCTTTCAAGCCCATTCCAGCAAAACACAGACTCACTTCCCACATAGCCAACACAAGCAGTGCTGTTTCCTGTTCATTGCTTACCATATTCCCTGCTTTTGGAGGGCTGGCAATTCCAGCATGGCAGAGGGAAGCAGCTGCTGCCCTGAAGTGCCTGTGGGAGAGCACTTTCTTGGTTCTTCATCTCTGATTGAGTGAGTGCCTGGTCTGCCTTCCACATGGTCTGAGACCTGCACGTACTTTAGCAGCATTGCCCCACGTAGACTAAAAAGGTTGAATTGTGCAAACAATTCTGTGATAAAATCCCTGAGTTGTCTCATCCCTTTGGAGACCTTCTGCTGTGGGAAGGCAGGGAGCTGTGCCCAGATGTCCCAATGGACATATTTTGAAAGTACTTCCAGGCAAGGCTGAATCGACACTTGTGGACAGCCCTGCCTAAACACATTTTAGCCTTGTGCAAAATTAAGCCACAGTGCAAATGTCTTCAGATTAAAAGTCTTCCTAAGAAAATTGCTTGGATATTATGCTGGGAAGTACTTTCAGACCTCAGCTTGGGGCTTGTGCACCTATGTCTAAGGCACCGTGACCTGCTTAGAACCCATCCTTGTAAAAGAGACATTGAAAAACCTGGAGCAGTTTAAACATTGACATCAACTGTGTTTTGAGCAGAATATTGGGCCAGATGGCCTCCATAGGTCCCTTGGCCTTATATTATTCTATGGAGCATTGATCCTCTCAATTTTATGTTCCTGATGTTTTCAATATGAGTCTCAGGCTGTTCCTAAATTAATGGTACTGTTAGTGTATGGAGAAAAACAAAAGCACAGAGCCTAATGCTGCAGAAATTACTGTGGGAAAAAGGATTTAGGCATGTGATTGCAAATGGTTGTACTTTTCACTGAAAAAGGAATCAGCAGTAGAGTAAGCTCTACTATCATCTATGTTCTTTATCTTGTGCTTCAATCACAGAGGTTTGTATACATACGAATTAAAGAGACACTATACGATGGAAGAATCATTTGTTTTTAAGTCTCCAGTTGATGTGCAAATAAAAGAATTTCTAAATTGCAGAAATGCAGTCCTAATTTCATAAGTTATGCACTTATCTTTTTGTACTTTATTATTGAATTGAGATGTTTAGATTGTATTTTTTTCACTGTCATATTGCAATCATGCCTGGTTATTGTGATTTAAGGTTTTTTTGGTTATTAGTTTAAGGAACCATGGAACTACTGTAATTTTTTTTTTTTTTGGTCAAATTTCACACGAATTTACTAAACTCTATGTTGTAATGTTATTGCTGTACACAGTGTGAAAAATTGCAGTCAGATCAAAATTGGTTTAGAAGGCCAATGCATCTGTCAATATTACTTTTTTTCCTTTCTACAGAAATGTAGGATAAAATATCTTTCTAATTGCACAGTCCTTTCCCTTTAGGACACATTACAAAAGGGAGGGCTCTTCCAAAAGATTTATTATGGTTGTTTCTTATTTCTTTTACAATTGTCTGAGGCCTCAGTCAAAATCGTAGTCATGTTATTCTAGGCATTAGTTTAATACATAGAAGCAGTTCTTGCTCAGTGAACTCATATTTAAGAGACAATGCAAATAGATAAAAGAAAAATATTTTATCGATTCCTTTACAGGCATCTTGAACTTTATCTTCAGTGCAAAAAGGCAGCACAAAATGTGCTCATGAAACAAGATTGCTAACTGAAATCAGAATTCAAGCGAGTTGATGGAGCAAAAGCCACAGTTATGTGAAAAGACGTAGCTGCCGTAGTGGCGATGAGATTAGCAAGCATAAAATGTGCTGCCGGGAATTCTACTTTGACCAAAATTACTTGACGTAAAATCATCATCCTTCTAATCTTCCCTACCATCCACTGTTGTTAACACCTCAGCAAAGGGTTTTATTTTTTCTTATGAGGCTTTTTGTACTGAGAAAGAATGAACTCCTGTCTTGAATCCTGATTCAATGAGAGGCAAACTAAATGTAAATTGTCATCACAAAAAGTTAGACGTATCTTTGTTAAGGTCTTCCTTACCCAGTGAAAAGATACTGCCTGGCTGTGGTCTTTATGAAAATGACAATTTGCTTGAAAAATGCAATTAAGAAGATCAATTAATCTCTTATTTGCTTTCCCTCTCCAATTGATTTTAACCACATCTCCATGTGTAATAGGTTTAGTTAAATATTTATTTTGACACCAGCTATTAAGATAAGAGAGAATATACCTTCCACCAAAACCCGTGTTCAAAACTAGCTTTCTCATACAACAGAAACAAACCAAATTCATTATTCGCATTTCAATTGTATTATAGGTCTTTATAATTTATTCTTATTCTATTCCATCCTTTTATTGTTCCAATGGTGTGCTCTTCATTGCTGTTGCTGACCCACTTCCAATAGTGCATTAAGCTATGTGATTAACATCTGTCACATGTTTGTACTCTCATCGTCTCCCCAGGGATGTAAGTGTGTGCAGTGAAGTGTCCTGTTAATTTGTTATTTTAAATATGCATGTTGCTGTGTATTTATTAATGAAGGCAAGGTCAGGGAAATAGGCCTTACATTTGGACCAAAAATAAGTAGGTTTGTGATGCATTTTTTCCTCAGTCCTAATGTCAAATAATAATATTGTGAGTAAAATTAAAGTAGAGAGTTTATTTTACAGGGGTAATATGATGTTACATGTTCTTCTTACAGCTTCTGTCAGTGTTTTGTTTTACTACATTTGTTCTTACAGAAATGCATGTCTGCTTACCAGGGAACTATCCTTAGTCCAAAACAATTTTTGGATCATAGATTATATTTATCTCCAGTAGCAACACTGAAGATATCTTAAGCACATATATGTATGGTACTATCTAACAGTATTTTAACTTTAGAAGAATTAATACTGCCAGTAAAAACCAGTCCTTCATCAAGAAGTGATGGGCACAGTTTTACAGCAGTTTAATTTTTATTTTTATTTTTTTCTTATTTGTGGTTTCTGAAGCGGTTCCTTGTGCAACTTGTCTTTGCTTTCCTTGTTCATTTTTTTTGTCCAGTTTATTTCTGGTCATCTTGGCCTATGCAAAAGCTAGAAGCTGTGAGCCATTAGCTTTTAAAAATGTGAAAACTTGTTTTTGTAGTTATTGGGCTGTTTCAGACTAAAGTGTTGGAAACAGCTGGGAGGCTAATCAGTAACTTTTCTGAGAAATACTAATTAATGAAAAATTTAGTGGTCTGGATTGCTTTTAGAGCAAGAGGCTTGCTCCTTGTCAGGTTTCTATATTCACTGGATGTTTGCTTTGTTATCCTAAAAGCGCCTTCTGAATGGAAAAAGGAAAGTTTGAAAAAGAATGCACGATAACAGAAAATGAGAAGATTATAAATATGAACTCTGGCTCTCTTAAGCGAAATGGCTAAACTTTTGGGGCCAGGATCTCATCCTGAAGGTTTCTGGTAATGTTTTTTCAAGCTATAGAACGCAAGTGTGAAGAAATACTATTACCAATGCTATACAAAAGTGGAGGATGCCAAAAACTACAATGTATTTTATGTCACAATGTTTTCTCTGTGCAACTGAGAGTCACTGTCACCAGAGTTCCCACATGGGGCTGATTTTCTCTGACACACTCAACTCTTTGAAACAACCACAATTGCGAAATTTGGCATCAGTACTGCCACTTACATCCCTTCTCCTTCCTCCTTTGCTGCCTGGTCTAATGTAATTGTTCATTTTGTTCTGGTTTTGCCCAGGCTAACCCAAAAACTGCAAAAAATATCCATTAACTTTGATTTGGGTTAACTAGGTTTTCAAAGGTTATCAAGCTGATAGAACAGTTCCTATTTCATGTTACGTTTTTCAAATAAAGTTAGACCTCTGAACCACTGTTGGTATAGGAAGGATAGCTGAGATTGCAACAGAGAGGAGACCTGGATTCAGAAGAGACTATTTGCTCCACAGAATGAATTTCAACATTTACCAGACTAGGCTGAGAAGCTGTCAGTCATCAGGCTGCTCTAACAAGATACCTTTGAGTGACCATATCCTCAGGCAGAGAGACCCAAGATTAAACTGTTCTGTCAGAAGTAAAGCAAGGCAGAAGATGGCTGTAAAATTGGACAAGAATTTTCAGAACTGAAGAGAAAATTCAATTCCTGCTGTTAAGATGAAAGACTGCCAAAACGTCCAGAGCATACTTGAATTAATCTTTCTCTCCTGTATCAGACGCTTACGAGTCCAGAATGAAAGGTCTAATTTGTGCCATAAGCTCTCTTTAGTCTGCCCCTCGGATTCAGCTCCTGCTCCTGAATTCTCTTATACTCCGTGGCAGCAGGAGATGACAGAAGAAGTCTTTCACTTTCAAGAACTAAGTACCAGAGATGCCTGGCCTACCCAAAAATCCTAGGCCTCTGTGATCTGAGTGCTGGGCCTTTGGCCTCTGTGCAAGGCACTTAATCACTGAGCCAACAGGAACTTTGTGACTACACCTAATAGTGAGCATGAGTTACTAAAGTTGCCATTCTTCCTGTTCAACATTATTATTATAGGGATAATTTCTCATGTAGTTAATTATGTCTAATGTCAAATTAGAATTTGCCAGTGTTGATTATAATTGGCTGTGTTTTGATGCACACGGAAATTCTTAATGCTGCGTTGTTTAAATCATAGTTCTGGATTAGCAGTTAAGAAGGATTCTTTGAAGTGAAGAACTGACAACTGTAATTGTGCAGTGGACTAATTGAAGCAGGCTAAACCATTAAGGGATTCTATTTATAGCCAGAAAACATTTCTGACTCTTCTTCCCATCCTTCTTTTTTGTACCTTATGTGCAAGGGAAAGAAGTAGCACATCTTATACTCCCATAGTTTCACCAGAAACGATGAATGTGTTAAGGCAGACCCAGTGGGCAGCACTGAGGTCTGAGTTAGACATGTGTCAGAATGTGGGTTTGATGGCCAAGTCAGGGCCAGGGACAGATTCTGATTTGTGTGAGTCAAAGAACTTGGCAAATTTCTTGACGAAATTTCTCATCCTAAACGGAGTGCTGTACTCATGCTCATCTTCTGGGACAGTGCTCCTCTTGAGCAATGTGGGTCAGCTACTCCTTTGTGAAAGTTTCATCACTCATCTTGGTCTCAGCAAAGTGACAGCCTGTTCCTTCAGGATTTTGGCAACAGCTCAACCTCACTGGAAGAGGGGCCTCCGCATTGTTTGCACAGTGGCTGGGGCCAAACCCATGAATCTGGTTTATGATTCAGGGGCTGGAGTCTGAATAATCTGGAGGAATTTGTACTTGGAGTTCTGGTTTTGGCCTATTGTAACTCCTTTCTTGTTTTTATTTCTTATATATTGATGAGATATTTGAGCAGTATAAATCACAAGGAATCAAAAAATATAGTACCCAGCCTGGGGCAAAGAGCATGGGGTTTTGGTTTGTCCTCTGACTGCTACCTATCCCTTGGTCTCTGCTTTGTGATCCTGAGAAGACAGGGTCCATTTTTCATGGGAGGGGAGATGATTATCACTAATGCGGAGAGACATAAGAGATTGGAATGAAAGAACTAAGGTCATAGTCCATGGCAATCAGGTGAAATAAAATTTTAGTTGCTATAAAGATAGGAACTCTTTAGCAGTAAGGAATTAGTTCTTGCAGGTTGTATGTGGCACTTTTGTGTCGGAGCAGGGTGCATAGCAGCAAAAAACACTGTGATATCTCTCATGTCCCATTTCTTTGGCATATTTTAATCATTGTTCTAAGTTATAGCAAAGGTCTTCTCTTGGGTTTCTCTTCCTACAAGAGATAACATAATTTCTTTGCTGCATCATTTCTATTTGGTATTGGTATTTTCTTTCAAAAGTTATAAACTACTTTTCTTGTTGTAGAAGCAAATTTCCACGCATTCTATTTCATTCTGCCATTGAAGTTCTTTTAATTGGAAAGAAAAGGACTGAGGTGTTAGTAAGACTTGAAAATTGTTCACTGTTAACTCAGTTTTACCTCACTAACAGGTTAGCATTAGTTTTCAAACACTTACATCCCTTCCTAAGTTCTTAAGTTACACATTAAGCACAACAAGTATTATGGTCAATTGCCAGCAGTCCAGATAAGATCAGATCAGAGTTGTTATTTCCAAAATGACATGAAAACAACCCTTCTTAATCCTCTAAAATTCAAGAAGAAAAAATAAACAAAAACTCTGAGGTATTTCTGTTTGTCTAGACACAACCCAAGTATTTCTTTTTCTGCACTGGAAACTTCTGCTGTTGCTATTATATTAACATTTAGAGACTAATGATGGACAGGGCCCCACAGATGATTTCTGTCCCAACAATCCTACTGATAGAGATGATGGGAAGTAATCTGGCAAGTTATTTCCTCACTGTGGTCTCCCATTTTGACAAACCTTCAATAGGAAAGCTGATTTCTGGTTTACATCTTCTAAGTGTCTTTGTTTTCTAGGCTGTATGACCCTCAGTGTGCCACCAACTCCTTCATCAGCTAGCTTTCTGGGCTTCCTTGGTGAGTAGCTACAAACCCAGTGCCACCAAGGTTTGATCCAAAGTAGCCTTTCCCCCTTCTGCAAACATTTTCTGCTTTGCAGAACAATCAGTTATTTGTGTTGGCTCTCACTCCGGAGAGATAGGCATGAAACAGAAGTACTGCAGCTCCTGTGAGGAGCACAGAGCGAGTTTGTTGCCTCAGTACAGAGGACCCAAAGGCTTGGAGAGCCTTCAGGGGGCACAGGAGGTGCCTGTGTGCCAGGTGGATTTGCTGGGGAGGCAGCCCAGTGTCCCTGGGAATCTGTACCTCTGTCTCCAGAGGGAGCAGAGCAGACCCAGGTCCTCCCACTCTCTGTTTGCAGGGCAGCAGCAGTCGTGGGGTTACAGGAGGACCCTGTCTCTGTGCTATTGATCATCCTGTTGATGATAAGACAGGCTCCTTTGCTGCACACACTCAATACCCAGTTTCCAGGTCATGGGAAGTGTGTGGATGAGTTCTAGACATAGGTCCTCACCTTCAGTACAGCTGAGAGGTTTCTTGGAGAAAACTTTTGTGGGGGATCTGAGTGGCAGTTCACCTAGAACTTGATAAAGCATTGATGGGGACATGCTGAGGAGTGTGCCTTAAGTCAGACAACTTTGTGGGAATTTAATCACGAGGATATTTTTGTTATTTTGGAGCTAACAAGACAGGCAATCCCACACAAAAAATTGCTGTTAAGCCAATATATTTGCCATTATACTACCACTATGGGCCTGTTGTGCTTAAGAACAAAATCATAATCTTGCTGAAGGCTCCTTTATTGCCTACACCATTTTTCATTGTTCAGAGATTTCAATTTCTCAAATGAAAATTAGGGAACGTCATTCCCTTTATTGCTGAGATGTGCTTTGTTGCTAAGCATTTTAACTGAAGTGCTTTGAGGCTAAGATCAAGACAAAGCACTTCAGTGTCATCTCTTTGCTAAATCAATTCTCTGATGTTTATGTTTGCTGTAGAAAGGACCTAACCACTGAATCAGCCTGAATATGTATTAAGATGACTCAGGCTGAGGAAATATGAATGCTGCCTTTGAAAACTGTCATATGGTCTTCATCTTCCAACATACCACAACATTAGGAGCTTAACATCACAGTGAAGGGCACGAGAAACAAGGATTATATAGATATAAAGATGCTGAGTTCATCTAGATAGAAAAACTCCCTGCAGCTGTACAGGTTGGGGGACAATGCAGCTTTGCAAAAAAAACCCAAACCAACCAAACAAAAAAGAAATAGACCTATGGGTCCTAGTGGACAACAAACTGGACAGAAATCAGCAGTGTGCTCTTGCAAAAAGAGAAGGTTAAACACATACTGGGTTATACTGGTGACAGTGGAAGTAGGTTGAGGGAAGGGAACCTTCCCCTCTATTGCTATAATTACTACAACAACAACTTTGTTTTATACAAGTCAGAGATCAATAAAATGCCTTACTGACTGTTAACAAGGAAGATCCATAGAGAAGTCTTTGCCATCATACAGAGATGTTCAAAAATATCAAGCAACTGCTGTCCAACGCCAAATTCATCCATTACAATGAAAAGAGGCTGTTGCTGATTATGAGCTATGCACCTTTTTGTGGTTTTGGAGCCATTCTCAGCTGTTCATTAAGAGATGGAATTGAAGTACCTTTTTCCTTCTCCAGAAGAATGCTGACACCAACTGCACAAAATATGAATTGATTAAGGGCTTACCACTCCTAAGGATTTACTTCAAACACAGGCCAACAGCTCCAGTCATATTGCTGTGCATGCAGTGATGGAGTTGCTTCTAAGCAGTAATTGAGTGTTACACTAAGTGCTTACGATCACACAACTTTTTGTGAGCCAGAAAAATAGATTGCAAATGCCAGTGTGTGGAGATGACAGACACTGCATATGGCAGATTGTGCTCCTCCACCTGCAGCTGAATCCTCAGTGCTGGAATTCCTCCCATGCCTTTTCAAGCCAACCATATCATGAAAATGGCTGCCGACGATTTATCCAGAGCTTGGAATGAGTCCTTGGCTGGATGGGGAGGAAGAGGTTGGCCAACAGAATAAATGAATAGAGTTGAAATAATTTTTAACTCAGCAATTTGATCTGTCTACTTATGAAGAAAAACTTTTACTTTGCTTTTCCTACAGGAAATCAACATATTACTTTTTGTTTTAGTTACACTATCTGTAGCAAATTCAGATGTACTACCCCTAAAAAGATTGACCAGAAGTTACATGTGATGCTCTGGAATCAGTGCTATAATGGTCACAGTTGAATGTGTCAGCCACCAGTTAGCACAGTGTTTCCTTAGGATATGGTCAAGGATCAAATTCACTGCCCTGTCCTTCTAAAAGAGTTTCTGAGTGTCATAAGTTTCTATACAGAATGGCTTGAACTGATTGTTATTGTCACTGTGAACATTAATTTCAACAGCCTCAGCTTTTTCACAGCTGTTTGCATGTCACAGTTTCTGAATCTGTTGTATTTGATGCCAAAACTGCCTTCAGCGCTGGTAAGTTACAGAGTTTTCCTCAAAGCAACCTGGTTTGAACTGTTTCTGCAGCATCATGCCTTTTCCAGGGAAGCAGTAGGATCAAATGGCTCAGTCAGAGATGTTTAAAAAGGATTACAATAGGTTTACTCACCATTAGTCAGCATAGTTACTCCTGTCCAACGACTGGAGTGAGCCCAGATGAGCTAAAATGGGGACAGGTCAAGCCAAACAACATTTCTGTCAACTCTTCCTGTGTTAAAATTGTGACACAGGTAAAAATAAGCTGTGGAGTCATCTTCTATCATTTTATTTCCTTTGTGTTTGCAGAGTAAACCAAATCAGAACTGCAAGAATCTGTGAAGCTGGGCCAAGTTCAGCTTCTTTAACACTCATTGATACGGCTGGCTTGAGCTTTTAGGAGTCTTTACTGGAAGGAGCACTTTCAAAGTGTCAAGCAATATATAGAAAGATCACAGTAGAGGTGAGTGCACACTGACACATGGCTATGTTATTGGTATACGCACAAAGGGAGCTCATAGGACAAGAGGCCAATTGTGCTGCTCTGTTGATACATGCAGGAGTGTTTTATCTTGGTGCAGAAAAATTCATAAACTAATGAATGTTGTTCTTCCCTGTCTCTAGTGCTACAGCAAGGAGCTGACATACAGGAGGGCCTCACTATGGGGCTTTTTCATATTGTGTTGGTGATACTACAAAAGTCATGTTCAATACTCCAAAAGTCATGGGTTCTTGCCCATCATCATGCCTTGATTTGTGTCAAAGGGCAACAGAGAAAGAGAGAGAACGTGACAAAAAGAGTAATGGTGTGAAAATATTGCCTCATTTCCACTATTATTTAATCTATCATTTAATGCCTTCTGTAGGCTTGCAGAGGATGGGATCAGCAGAAAGAGAAAAGCATTGAAGAAGATATCTGGAAGAAGGAAAATGAGGTTGTCAGAGCCTGGGTGACGAGCACGTGTGAACTTCAGACTAAGGTGAAACACTTCATCTTTTGTTGTTGAGCTAAAAATTGAGGGAAGAAAAGAAGGAATTATGCTGACCTTCTTGGATCCAATTAGCTGTACAGACACATTGCTGCTTTGCTGAGACTGATGTCCTCTGGCAGGGATAGACATGGGATCACAGCTGCAGTAGCTGTTTCCTGCCAGGGCAGAATGCCGTGCTGCCACCCACAGCTGCCAAAAAACTCTCCAGGTGCCTGAAGCCATTGAGGAACCTGCCAAGTCTGAGTTGCCAGACCTACCTGAGCCCTTAGATTCAGGCTCCTACCAGGGGTTGGAGGGAGGAGGAAGAGTGAACTGCAGTTCTCCTGGGGTCTGGGCTGATAAGATGATTGTGGTGGTTCTGAGAATCCTCTGTCAATTGTCACCTGCCCCAAACAGCCTTCTGAGGTTCCTAAGTGTTAACCTCAGTTCCTAGCATGAACTACCCTTCTGAACTTGGCTTACTAAATTAGTTTTGACATAGAATATTTGAAATACAGTCTATAAAATGTTAGCGAATAATGTTCTCTTCTCCCTGGCATAAGTTTAACAAACCCAGACAAAACAACCGAATGCTGTGCAGCTGTACCTAAACTGAATGACATGAGCTCTTACAACAACCTTCAGTGCAGAAATGAAATAAAATTTCCCTAAGAGTTTATTGATGATTCCCACTATGACACAGTACACATGGTTCAATTAATTCAATAAGGTTTTATATAAAAAGAAATTGAACCTCTAATGCTGCCATGAACCGCCAAAAATTAATATTACTTCTGTAGAAGGAAAGTCCCCTCAGTTTGATTCTTGATAATTCAGCCCCAGAAATCAATAATTTGTCTTTATTGCATCAGTGCTCCTTGATTAAAAACAGAGAACACAACCACTTAGAGTGATTTCTAATTTAATTATGTGTTTTTAAAAAAAGATATTTTATATTAATGATTTATTATGATGGGAGAAAAAAAATATCACTCAGTAGTCTTTCAGGAAATGCAGTATACAGATAACAAATCTCTTAATTATATTTTTAATTTTTACAAAACTTCACCTATGAAGTGTTTTGAGAATTAATATGTCATCTTTTCACCTGAATAATACCATACTGGAAGTCTGGTTTATGTAGTCTTACCATAACATGCCTATGAGTCCTCAGGAAATACTAGCAGATCCCTAATACCTTTCTAACATGGGGCCAAATTATTAATGTTTTTGTTTCTAATTATAAATTAGTGCTTTTTCTTCATTAAAGGCTGTAAAATTTGGACTGTATTAAAGCAATAAAGTAATAAGAAAGTCAAAAAGTTCACCAAAAGAGAACCTTCCTGAACCCTTTTTGTCTTTATAGGAGAGAACTATATTAGAGTTACAACTAGGTTTTTACCCTTTTTCATTTTGATGTGCATCATGTAAGGTTTCTTACAATGAAGGATATTTCTATGTAAACTTTTTTTTGATCTAAAGTAGAACTTCTATGCTACAACTGTCTTGACTGTAGTCTGTAATGCAACATTTTTTCTTCTCTTTGTTTATTTTCCAGTATATACTTGTATTAACTTGTAAAAAAAATGACATGAAAAATTATAAACCAAAGAAAACATAATAATGATCCCCTAAAATGAGTTAGTCCACGTGTACATCAGATGAGTTTTGCATTAGAAAGATTTTGAGGATTCGTGAATATTTTTGCCACTGATTTACTGTAGCTGACAGGAAGAGAACAAGTTCAGAAACATCACTCTCAGTGCCAAAGCTGCCATCAATCTGATGATTTACACCATGTTGGATGTGGATCTTTACTGAGGTTCAAGAGTGCTGCATGGCATACTCTGTGGTCCTGGTGATCATTCAGGTCTGCTGATCATTCAGAGCTGGCTGGAGGATGCTGGACAATCCATTCTGTTCCTCTTCTTTCCTTAAGAGTAAAGGTGTTGAGAAATAGCTGGTATTCTTCTGGATTTTATTGTAATATGGGCCAAGATAGTAAATGGTTTTTTTTTTGAAGCACTTCCAGGACCAATCATTCATATATAGCTGGTGAAGAGATAAAAGTGAGTTACAGATTGACTTTGATAAGATAAAATGAATTATTCTCATGGTATAGGATATATTCCAGTACCATAATTGCAGGAAAATAGCCCTAAGCAATGAGTTCTGGCAGCTGCAGTTTCATTCAGTCAGCCCAATGCTGCCATTTCCAAACCAACACCTAAAGGAGGTTCTGTAAGAAAACCACTTTGTCACACTGTCCAATTTAGTGAGTAGCATCAGAGGGGTTGGGGAAAAATCTTGTGCTGACTATACCCTACCACCACTGCTTCTCATAGGTCAGATGCTCCTATTATATATTATAAAATCATAAAAGCAGAGTGATCTGAATGGCTTGATGCACTGAAATAGATTGTCTCATCCATCTGTTTTTCTCATCTCATGTCAAGGTTATCTAACTTGTTCTTTAAAGGCTTGCAAAGATGGGAATCCCTAAATAGAGTTATATGCTGCTTATTGGTTTTTACCAATATTTTTTTCTATTTTGTTTCCCACTGTTGTTCAAACCTATGAATAAGATCAATGAAAAAAGTATTGCTGTTCCTTTTTGCAGCTTTTGTATAATTGAAGATTTTTGTCATGTCTTCTCTCAATTTTTGGTGGGTTTTTTGTTTGTTTTGTTTATGTTTGGGTTTGTTGTGGTTTTTTCTATTAGTTGGAGCAACCCCGTTTTCTTCAGCTTTCCCCCATATCATATGTTTTCCTCACTTATGTTTGTATTTGGTGTTCTGTCCACAGCCTCTTCTTTTGTCCCATTTCTTTCTCAAAGGGTGGTGCTCAGCACTGGACAATGGCTGCTGGACCTAAATAACCTGGAAAGATGGATTGCCATCGTGCTTTTGCTCTGACTGCACATCTTGTCACGTTGCATGCCTTTTCAAAACAGTGTTGCCCTGATGACATGCAGCTGGAAGGGCAAGGGCAGTCTCTGTGTCTCCTCTGCAGAATCAGAACAGAGTTTCCTCCCTCCTGTTCACTTCTTCAACCCAAGAGTGATGTATCTACCCCTGTGAAATACTGCCCTGTTTTCTCAGACCTTCAGCTCTCCAGTTTCTCATTCTGGATTGCCCTATCCTCTAGCATATTGTCAGAAGTTCTCAAGATAACCTTTTCTGGAAATATTTTTCACTGCATCATTCCACAGCTGTTTATGATGATGATGATGATGATGGCAATGATGATGTCCCTTTCTTTGTAGCTTTGTTAAAAAATTGGAGAATGGAATGCTTTTTTTTTTTTTTTTTATTCACTCCTTATTTTCTTTTTAATACTCCAACTGAATATACCCCTCTGCCTCCTGAAAGTCAGATAGGCTTTCAGCTGAGCCTTCTGGGAGGTGATAATGCAAAGCACTACATCTTGGCAAGAGGCCTCCTTGGAAGGTGTTAGCATATGAACCGTTCTGGATTTTGGTGATGGAGGGAGAACTCTTAATTGAGAGATACCATGCTGTCACAGCTGTGTGAGATACTGTCTGAATTAGTGACTGAATCTACATGGAGTGGAGCCCTCAGTGTTGATTCTGAGAACTGAGGGAGGTCATGGGAGGCTTCACTGACATTGTGACTGCCTCAGGTTGGGTGCCTAAAATTAGATGTAGTTTTTTTCCCCTATGTGCCCCAACTGTCCTGTGGATGTTACTCATTTCATCCAGATTCAGCTGCCTAGGAGCTGAAGGTGTCTAGTTGATGCTAAATGTCTAAAATCATACTGTAGCCAGGGAACCCTCCAGAGGATCATTCATCCTTCCTCAGCCACTGATCTCACTTTTGAATGTATTCTTCCCTGGACAAACTTATTATATTTTCTTGGGCATTGAAGAGGCCTAAATGACTAAGACTGAGACTGCTAATCCTAGATAGGATTAACATAGGCTTATATTTGAGTTTATTCATATGTGAAGATAATTACTCTTCATGAGGACATTTAAAGCCTAAACAGTGCTACTGAGTGGACTTAGTTGATAATGCATTTTAAAAGCAGGAAGTTAAATCACAAAAGAAGGAAGGTATGAATCTTGTACCTTTAGGCACACAAAGACTTTCTGTCTTGCTTTTGAAAATGGTCTATGAAACCACAATGAACAGAGGAACCTGTAAATGAACAGAGTGTAAAATGAACAACTCATGCCTTCAACTATGCAAAAATTTGTGTCCTAGTAATGGAACAACATGATATGGCTCTACAGGCTGGAACAAGTTTTGAGAAAGTGTATTAGGTGACCTTTGTTGTCATTTCCCTTTGTGGGATTCTTCAGCCCACTGAAACATGGTTACTTTAGCGCAATTAAGCTTCAAGAAGCTTGGTTTGTTTGCTCAAGCTGAATTCTGTCCTGCGCTGTGTATGTCAGAAGATTCTTTCATCTGAAAGAATGTATGTTTTAAAAATCCAATTCAGTATCTTTTTTCTTTATTTTTCCCCTGGGAAAACAGTAAGATAAAGCAGGGGTGATTTATATATGGTCAGGGGAGAGAGAAGAAAATGGGTCATGAAAAAAGGAGAAATAATGAGACTAGAATCATTCCTGCTATTATGGGTTCAGCGTTTTTGCCAGTTATGAGGTGTTGATACTGAGTTGAAAGAAAAGTTGTTTATTAAAAATCTGTGAATAAAAAGGCAGGTTTGGCTGTTATTTTACATGGAAAAATGCTGCAGTGTGTAAAAAGAGTTATATAAGTTACTATGAAGATGATTGTCTAAGAATTGTCGTTACCCCATCTCATAGGAGCTTCATTTTTCATATTTATTACTTTTCTGGATAATGGAAGATGATAAATGAGTTTGTGAAACTGGGAAATAAGCTATGTTTTTCATCAGGTATTTATTAAAATATGCATTTCTGGACTTAGTAAAAATGTGAACATAAAAATGTTGCTCCTCCAATATTGACATGCTCTGAATAAGGTCATCTGAGCAATCCTATCCCTATACATTATCAATGTTTTAAGACCTCTTTCATGGAATTCATCCTAGCAGGTAGTTGATCCCAGGAGAGAGATCAGAATCTTAAATGGGCAGAAAAATAAAAGAACACTGATCACATGAATATTTATGAGAATTATGATTAGAGAGAGCTTTTAGCTACAAAAATTACATCTTGATTCAGAATTACTAAAAATTTATAGATGTTTCTCAAGGTATCCCTGAATTAACACTTAATAGACCAGTTCTCTGCTGTAAAGTTGAAAGTCTTGTAGCTACTTTTTCCCTTCATTTTTTATTAGACTTTGGGTTCAAGGGATATTAAGTCCACTCATGACCTACATGAGCAGTCTGTCCGTAAGAACAGTGAGTGATCAGAGATCTGAGTAGTCAAATATCCAAATCATCTTCTCTAACTTGGAAAAATTGACCTCTGAGTACTGCATAAGCCTTACAAGGCTTAGTTTGGGTTATCGCAAAGGTTGGATTTTGCTTTCTATCCCAACGATCAAATTTCCCTCCCCTGGAAATTTTGAAAATAGTTTATTTCCATCTGTTGTATTCCATGAGGCAATATCTTGGCTTATCTGCATTGCCTGTGATACTGTTTTTTTAATGTTTCTTAGGTAAGCAAAGGCACCATTTATATTATATAGATATATACATATAAATACATATATATATTTATCTGTTTCTGTGATATTTCCTCTGTTCAGAATTCCTAATCCCTTCAGTTCCTTTCCCCCTTTTATTTGAGGAAAAAAGTCTGGCCGTTGCGATTGCAAAAGTTGCAGACACACTGTGAGAACATCTGGGAATCTTGACAGTGAAGTGTTGAGTCCAGCAGCCAAGTACTTGTCTGAGTCCTTTGCACTGCAACTGCTGGGTTATCTCTGTCCTTGGAGACCAATATCAAGTGAGTGTCTTTTTAAGGGGATCGGTGGAAGTATCATCATGGAAACATTTGCTCATCCTTTCAGCCACACTTTATCAAGTTCAGGGAAGGGGTGGAAGAGGTTCAGGTTCACAGTAGGCTTCCTGCTTTATGTTATGCCCAGCTGGGACTCTGTCCCCAGGCCTGATGCAGTGGTGACACCAAGCATGGGAAATGTTCACTGATCCTCGGCTCTTCTTCATTTTCCACACAGCTGTTGGGGGTAGATTTTATGTTGGCATAACCTCTCACCAGAACTAAACCCAATTGAAATCTTCACCCTGAACTCTGACGTTTTTAGTTTCTATATGTATCTTTCTGTATCTTTACCTGAGTTTTAAAATTATTTTCAGTCAGAGTCATTGCTTACCATAAAAAAATTGCCATTATCTCAGAGATCAGACTAACTTTACTACCTTACAAACACAGCAGACTCTGAGGGCCTTAAGGCTTTCCTGAATTGCTTGTTTCAGCACATCATATGACTATAACTAGGCAAAACAGAGAAAAAACACAAGGTAAGGAAGACATTTTGCTACTTGCCTTCTACCGTGCGACACTGCCATCAGCATGAAGTGTTTGAATGAGGTGACTTTAGAGACAAAGAACAGCTGGTAATAACTAGAGTGAGACAGGAAAACACTTGTAGTGGTTTGATCCTGGGAAGGTTTTTCTTTGGGTTCATTTATTTATTATCTGACTTTTTGCAGGTCTTTTTACATTACCTTTCCATCAGGTAATATGGTTATTACATAGTAAATCAGGGATAATCACAGCACTTGATTAAAAGCAACAAATTCAACAATGATTATTTTGGAGGTAAAGAATCGAAAATTGAAAAGTCTACGGGGGAAGCAGACTGAGAGTGCTGTAGAGATACCAGCAGAGGATGCAGATCAGACCATAGAAATGGCAGGTGAGCAGTCATCCAGGTTTCATGAAAGTCTCCTCACTGTACTATGATCTGACTTATGTACTTTTTAATGCTTGCACTGCCCTGGGGCACCCTGAAGCCCCTAGGGCACTACCAGCCCAAGCTGTACTCTGCCAATCTGTGCTGCTACAATTACCTCAAAAGATATATTTTAAAAAAATTTTAACCTTAAATTCATCTCAGGGAGGTATTCATAATCCCCATATCTCTAAATGTTCCGTCTTATTGCACCATACACTGAAATATGGTACCTGAAGACACTTGGTACCTTCCAGTGTGGTAATACCTCTGTTCTTCATTCCTCAGATCTAAAGATCCAGAACCTTAAAAAGTCCCCAGAATGCTCTTTTCAAGGGTAAGAATCCACAGTAAGTAAAAATACTTTTAAAACCAGGTTTTTATGACACAATTAGATATTCTTTTTAACGGTTTCCAGAAAAAGAGATGAAAGTAAAGGTATGAGGCATAAACTTTAGCTTTTTAATGTTGATAAATATAGATAAGTGTAATTATGTTAAACACTATACCTGTTCTGAGAGATACACCTGGAGTACTGCAAGGACTGCTGAGTGAAAATACAAAGGAAAAATTAATAAGAGGATAACGAAACTCTGAACATTCATATCATGCTATTAGCGTGAATGTCTAAATTGCAAGATATTTTAGAGGTAAAGAAAATAACACAGATTTCCTCAGATATTTCATGCAAATACCAGTAGTCTCATTTACATGAATAAGAGTAATTAGTGAGTGTAAATGGCAAAATTACGTGGATTATATTTCATGCAATGAAATGGAGCACCCACTTGCAAGAGGAATTAATTATTTCATAAGTACTGGTAAAGATTCAGTATGTTTATAATTTTTTTCACCTGTCACAGCACACAGATATGCTCATTTTCAGAAATCTCTCAATCATTTATTGATTTGGACTTTAAAAATACAAAACTTTCCATCAAAACTTCCTAAAATCTGTCCTGATTTAAATTAATTCCTCTAATACCCACAACTGGACTCACACTCTGCTCTTCCACAGAATCTGCCCAGCCTATACTTCTGCTTGGGATTGCCCCAACCCAGGTGCTGGACCTGGCACTTGACCTTACTGAACTTCCTGAGGTTTGCACAGGCCCACCTCTCAGGTCTGTCCAGGTCCCCCTGGGTGCCATCCCTTCCCTCCCGTGTCTCCAGTCAACCCCATCACAGCTTGGTGTTGTGAGCAGACTTGCCGAGGGTGCACTTGCTCCCGCTGTCCGTGGCACTGACAAAGCTGTTAAACATCTGAAACAGTTAAACAAACATCTTAAACATTTTAACATCTAACATTTTAACATGTTTAACGGTGCTGGTCCCAATACCCATCCCTCAGAAGCACCACTCGTCCCTGCTCTTCACTTATAGACAGAGCCATTGCACACAGACTGTTTGAGGACAACCCTCCAACCAATTTCTTATCTACTCAGAGGCCCATCCATCAAATCCATGTCTCTCCAGTTTAGAGTCAAGAATGTCATGAGGAGCAGTGTCAAATGCTTTGCACAAATCCAGGCAGATGACAAGTCCAAGTATATTTCTTGGCCCTCTGAAAAGAAATGGGCCTTCTTCATGCCTCTTTGTAAATAACTGATATGAGTTTCCCAGCTTATCCAGAGGGCTGACAGATCCAGGTGCATTACAGAAGAAATGCAGCTTTTGGACTTCTAGGAAAAAAACTGGCTACCGTGTCCATCTTTTATGTATCAGTAAAGCTCCAGCTCAGACAGGGTCACGTGTAAGTGTGGCTGTATGTAGGTTATCACCAGGGCTGGTACAAACTGACTCGTGCTGCCCTGCCAGCTGTCTGTGACTGCTCATTGAATATTTTGTTCGATTAATGTATTTTGAGGGTTTTTGTGTTTGCTTTTGGAAGAACTGCTTAGCTGTGTCTTATAGACTGTTCTTAATTGTGCACTTGACCCTTAAGTCTTCAAGCAGACAACGAAAATGCCTTGCTGAAGCCTCTTCTCTTTCCAGTTTCTTGTTTAAGTTCTTAATAATTCCAATGCCTTTTTCTTATTTTTTTTTTTCCAGGCTTCACACTAAAAACTTCTCCAGCTGAGTTATGCCCCTTAGTCATGGAATTCACATCCCACCCCCTCCACTGACGTGAACTTTGGAGAGCAGCTCTATGGAGGATAACCCAAGTGCTGCCTCCAGAGCTGAGTGAGCTGTCCTTGCTTGTTATTGTAATGCTGATATACATATCTTCCTTTCCTCATTTGTTATATCCTAATGTCATTAGGATGAGCCTGCAGCAATTTTAAAAGCTGGCTGCACAGCCTCTTTGACGTCATTACAGAAAGGTCTCGGCTGCAGACCCTGCATATACTGTCTGTGATATAGTGTATAAAAATCCATGTCAGTCCTGGCTCTCAGGGAGCACTGGAAATGATTCAACTGTCTGGAATGGGCAGATGGCTGCTATCAAAGTTTTATTATCACCATCATTATTATTACAGCGGTTTGTGACACATATTGAACTTTCAGACTGGTGTTAAAGCTTAAATATTTGAGCAACACTTTCAGAAATTCAAATCCTTTCCAGTTTCACTCCAAAAAGCAGGAGTAGGTTTTTAAAGCTAATTAGACAGATTGCTTGGTTCCACTTCCAACTTTCAGAATAATTATCTCAAAATTCTTGTTCTCATGTAAACACAACTGTTAACTATTTTTAATTGCTTTGATTTATTGCAGAACCTAAATTCGGTACATATTGAACGTTCAGCAGGGTGGAAAGAAAATCTGAGTTAGTTAAGGGTGCATATGGATTGGATTGTCTACCAAGTCTTTTTCTCTTTGGAAATGCTTGCAGTCAACACAGGCTGCTAGATATTGCCTGCTATATTTAGTTATAGAGGCATCCTCTATAACTAAACATATTAAAGGACATAGGATTAATTGGTACACATTTCTTTAAAACAACTGAATTTGCAACATGTGTAGGTTTGCTTGGCAATTGCAGGGATAACATCTTGTTTTTATCTCATAGCTGCTGCCTACATTCTGTTGGGCATTTGGGCACTTCACCTCTCATGATTCTCTTGTGATACATCAGCAGATGGCTGAGGATTTTTCTGGGTCACCATGGTGGTGGCCCAGACTGAGTTATGTTTCCTGTCACTTAATTACACTTGTCTTTAGTTTTGTCTCCACTGCTGTCCTGTAGCTCACCAGTGTGAGGTATTACATAAACCACTGCTGCTTGTGCCATTGCCTTTTTGTGGTTTTATTTGGCCAATGACCTGAATGCTGCAGTGTTGGCTCTTGTATTCGTTGTTTGGGGCAAGTTTTCTGTTTAACTTGGTGTGCTCTTCTCTCTGTCTGCAGCTGACCTGACAGCAGAGGTCCCCTCAGCTGAGGTATGATCCACTAGCATATTAATTTCCATTTTCAAGAGGGTATATTGGCCAGAATTTCGAGGCAGACCTCTTCTCGTGTTTATTGTTCCTTCACCATCAATATCTTTCCCCCACACCCAGTGATGTCTCGGGCAAGGTATCTAGCAGGCAAGCTTTCATTTATTGACTCAGAGACAGTTTGTTTCGTGCTTATCTCCTCTTCGTAATGTCATCTTCTCCAGTACCTTCATAACACCCTGGAGTCCCTTTCACTGTCAGAAGCCCGTGTTATGCCCCCGAAGTTGCTTTTATTGCCTAAATTGGATCTGATACGCTCTTTCACAGAGACAAAGGGAAATAAAACCACTCTTCATTCCTTTTGTTTCTCAGTATGGTTCTATTCTCTCTCCTGTAGCAGAGTTTTGTATCTGGGTAAGTATAACAGTAATTGTATGAATAATTTCACTACCCTTCCTCTATGCTACAGTTGTGGAAAAGTCCACTGCAAATAAAAAACTGAGTTTGAAGTGGGGGAGAAGGGGAGAGGCAGGCAGCTGTATTACCTGATTGAGGTAATGCTGCTGTACTCTGGATTGAACACATTCACTTACAAACTGTACTGAACAAAGCTTTTCCCGGGCATTGATTGCTGCCCGTGGCAGAAGCTGCAGTGTGTAATGGATCCAGAGGGCAGCTTCCAGTGACGCAGTTTCGAGGAACATGAACAGAGCCAGTCTGAGCTCCAAAAAAATCAACCACAGGGAAATGGCCTCCAGTTTGTAGCCATCAGAAACGGTGGCAGTAGTGGGACATTCTGGGCCGTTACCCCACTGCTTGTCAGCTCAGTGTCTTCTGCAGAAGAGCAGGGTCAGTCCCTCTGCGGAAGTTTGGACTGTGTCACCTGTAACCAGAGACAGCTGAGCCCCCAGGAAGTTTGTGTAAGGAAGGACTAGTGATTGCCACAGATGTCTGTTTTTCATCTTTTTCTCTTCATACCTGGTTTTTGGCAAAATCGGGTGTGTGCCTCAGTGGTGCCGGAGCTCATCTCCTTCTGCTGTTCAGGGGAACTCACTGTGCCTCAGCCCTATTCTTCCCCTTTGCTGCTTACAAGACACGGCTCTGTAGTGAAGGTCACGAGCATCACAAATCTCAAACTGGGAAGGAAAGGGAAGCGTATGCTGCTTGCTATTCCAGACGCGACCGCTCTCAGAGGATCACTAATTGTCTCTTATCGCACTACATTTAAGTGGAATGGAATCTCCTGAGAGATTTAAAATAACCTAATCACCAAGTGAAGGCAGTTTAGTGAGCCTCTGTCTGCGCTGTTTTCAGTTAATTTCCCTGGCAACCTGGAGCTGTCTGTCCAGGAAGCTGTGTCTATATTGCTTGAAGTTTTTCTCAAACTCTACTCCCACCTGATAGCGGACAAAAAAAATACATTTTTCTGGCATCATTTGTATACATTCTCTTGTCTTCCCCCACTAATTAACTTGACAGATAGGGGCACAGGGAGATGGAGTGAACTATGTAGACTAATTTATACAGTGCTTAGGGTTCAGTGTATGATTTAAATATGTATTCTCTCTTCTACCCCCTCACCTAAGGTATGCAGCCTGACTTAGTCACATCTGTACCATGGCATCTTACTTTGATGGTTGTGCAAGCATACCAAGCAAGGATGTGTATCTGACCTTGTTTTCAGAGGAAAATGATGCTGCAATGAGAGCTGAAAAAAACATCAGTTAATGATCAGAAAAAACAGCATCAGAAGAATTGATTTGAAAGGATGAATGAACTCAAGTTGTCGGGAGTTGCCGCTGGGTTGCTAGTGACATACAGGCCAGTTCACTCTCAAGTAGTTCAGGAAACTCCTTGCCCGTTTCTGGGACAACAGCTTTTGACACAGGTTTGTAGGATCTGCAGATGTGTGACCAGCTTTCCACACCCTCCACGCTGCATGTCCACATCTTCTTATGATCAAGACCACGAACACACGCTTTTTGAGCTATGAGGAGAGTCATCTTAAGGAGGCTTTCACATGCAAGACCTGATGTTAATTCCTGAGAGGTCCCATCCCTGTACCCTAGGACTGAGTCTGGTGTGCAGCTGAGCCCTGCAGCAGGCTGGCAGTGTCTGCCTTGGCAGCTCCTTCTGGCCCACTTCCCCTCATAGCCATGGGTGAGGATTGACAAAACCACGCTTCTCTTGGTCACAGCCAACCCATGCTTAGGGTGCTCACAGGCAACATCAGGTTTGTCAGTAACAACTGGCTCTCCTGAGGAAAAGGAGTGTCCCAGTGAACGGAGAGAGGATGAAGAGGAAGTGCCCTGCACGAGTCGGATCTGACCCAGGCAGGTCAGTGGTACCACTGGGTGGGGGTCCTGAATTCCAGTCCTCAGCAGCCTGGTTCTGGATTGCTCATTCACCTCCACAGATTGCTATAGTGGGCTGGAAGCAGGACAGACTGTTCAGACTAATCCAACTGTGAGCCTGGAGTCTCCGTGGTCTGAGTTAAGCGCGTTCTTCAAATAGGTTTGACACAGATCAAAGGGAATTAAAACAGAACTTGCATGTCATAGAGTCATAGAATGGCTTGGGTTGGAAGGGACCTTAAAAAGGATCTAGTTCCAAGCCATGGGCAGGAATGCTGCCCACTAGACCAAGTTACTCCTTTGAGATTTCACCCACTTGAAACCAATGCTAATTCCATGAAGTTTTTCAAGTGTATCAGCTACTGATTATTGCCTATTGCTGGATTTTCAGCTCAGCTACCTTCTAATCCCTGAAATTTTCTGTGTTTCACAGACACGTACATTGCTATCCCACAACTCTTAGGGCAGAACTACTTATTCTGTCAAAAGTCTTCCATTTCTATTTACTGGTAGATTAAAAAATAATCAAGAAGTGTAAAGGGTAAAACAAGATTGCTTTATTAAGTTTTTTCAATTTTTCACAGAATATTCTGTTTTTTTCTCAATAACAATTTTATTCTTTATTTATTACATGATATTTTGCTGTAGGACTAGAATCAGAAATTTGAACAACAAACAGACTAATATTTTCTATGTCTGAGTTATTATTCTTTAATGGAAATTCTGACAGAGTGCTTCTCTCCTATTTCTTTAAAAAACATTGGCCCTTGCCCTATTTTATTCTCAGGTTTACCTACATCCAGCATTTTCTGTAGCTGGGGAGAACATGGCAGCTGCAGGCAAGAAATGAAAGGCATCAGCCTCATAAAATTACAATATGATCTCTGAGTCTGGCTGGTGACCACGCTTTAGAAGCCACAGCAGGCAGGACACAGGGTTAGTTGTGAGAGACACGTTGTATTGTCAGACCTGTTCATATAAAGAAGGTAATTCCTTTAACATGGATTAAAATGTGTGTGCGTGAACACAAGTTTAGCAGTTCAGAACCAGATGTGTGACAGGTGAGGTAGAAAGGGAGTGGGGCAGCAGGGGAAGAAAAGGAACAATGAGGTGCTCAGGAAACCTGAAAACACCATTTTTCTCTAACAAAATAGTAGATGTTTAAGTTGGGAGTCAGTATTGCATAGGTATATGATTTCATGGATATATAAGAAGCAGTATTTTTGAAGATGTGAGAAATATGTCTTTGTGAACTTTTAAAAACCCTGAAAACCAAACACTTCAGGGATTTTAGCTTATTTGATTTGCTGATGCTTTTTTTTTTTTTTTTTTTTTTTTTTTTGACCAAGAGATGACTTGGCATTTGAAAGAAATAGATGAATGGGACATCCAGGGAATGGACATTCATTTTCATTCGAGATCATTTGGCTGTGGCTCAGAAAAAGAACATTTTCATCAGTCATTGCTTGGTTAGGATCTAAGACTATGGGGAAAAAAAAAAAAAGAAAAGGCAAAACCGACTGTGAAATACACTTTGTAGATACAGTCAGATTTTTTGGCCATCTTGATTTCCTGGTGCCCTGCATTCCACACACAGTTCTGTGGCCAGAACAAGCTACTGTAGATGTGAGAAGAAAATGCAGGTCATCCTGATCTAAAGCACATGTCTCAGCCACTCTATCTTTCCTCAGAATTTAGCCAGTGGTAACACATTAAAACACTTATGAGTCCATTCAGCACAGGGCTGTGTTACATATGTATGCTGGCCTACTCATTAAAATTCATGAGTAGTAGTGCCTTAAACTTGCCTACTACAAGGATTTTTTTGTTTAGATAGTCCAGACAGGCTCATAAAAGCCACCAGTACTTTATATTCTAGATCCAACTCTGCAGCAATAAAGCTCCTTTAAAAATTGCATAGATACAGAACTAAACCAAATGCCACAATATAAAGAAAACTGTAAAAATCCCACACTGTATTCTTAAACTGACAGCTTAATCATTCCCTGTAAGATTAGTGTCTGTGCACTGGCTGAATTAAAGCAGATCTTACATTTCATGGCTAGAATTCCAGTAAAACTAGAGCATGATACGCAAATATTTTCTTCTCCATTGAAGACTTCAAATTAATAGTTTCTGGAAAGGGGGCTGGTTTTTTTTTCTTGAAGAATGGTAACATAAGTAAGTTCTTAAACTAGGCTAGTAGGATATATAGCAGACTGCCACTAATCCTTTTAGCTAATCCATCTATTTTGTCATTCTCACCTGACAGGAGGTCTTTTTCCTTCATTTCTCGTGGAAGGTTTAATGTTGGGTTTTCACGCTACAAAAGACTTCGCGACGTGTACAACCCGACAAATGTGTGTAATCCTGCTGATGCGATAACCACTGTGAGGGAGGCTTCGGACCTTGTGGCAGAGACTCCTGTGACAGCCTCAGAGTGAGTCTGCAGGCAAGTTTAGCTCTAGAAAGGCTTGGCATTTAAAATGGTTTGGTTTTAGAAACAATGTACAGATGACTCATTGGAACAAAGTGAAGTATTTAATGAACCTGTCTAATCAATTATGATGAGAATAGATGATATGAGTTTCCCACCTAAAATGGGAAACCTAAAGAAATAGAAGAACCATTGAGTCCTGGATTATAGAAGAATTTCTAGTTTTTTTCAGTCAAGTTTGATTTAAATTCTCAACCAAAATTACTTTCTAAACATATGTGGAGGATCTTAATTTTTCTTTTTGAATATGAATTTTTGCAACTAACTAGAGACTTTTTAGCACACCCTGTAAACTAGAAAATGCATGAGTAATCACTGGTATTTCCATGTTTTTAGTGTTTACATTTAAATTGACTTTTTTTTTTTTTCAGTTCCCTACATTTTCAGTCTTACATTTCCTTATTTTTTTTTTTCTTTTTGAATTGATAACCCAGTAATTTGAACAGGTCTTGGGAAGGTACACAGATGTTAGTAAGGGATTTTGATCTCTGGGTGTCACAGAAAAGGGAGATTTGGAGAGTTCTTCAGAGCAGTAGGAGTCAGTGCTTGAACAATTAATGGAAACTTGCCAAGGAGCACCTTTACTCTTTCCATTCCCTGTGAAACATGATGACAAGTGACTTTATTTGTGGGTCACTTGAATTTCTGGTGCTACCCTTGTAACATAGGCAGTCTCTACTCTGCTTTTTAATGAAAGCTACACTCTTTGTGTCCTCTGCCTTTCCAAAGGGCAGTTTTTAAGTTTTCTGTTTGTCGTGCTATAATGTTTCTGTATTCAGTTGCTGGTTTAGACTGGTCAAACCCTGTAGCAGTGCAAGCAATGCAGTGGTGATGGTGCAGAGCTTGGTGTGTGCCAGCTGCTTGGCTATTTACCCAGCATTTTTGGGAAAAGGAGTAGCTCCTGTGTGTCTGCAATTTGCTTTTTGACTTATCAACCTTATTTGTGATTTTCAGTTAACAATCCCCGCACTCTTGTAGTGCAACACGTGTCCCATTGAGGCTCATCCTTGCTGGGATCGTGGTAACCTCTGGCAGAGGAGCAAGAGGGAGGCTGTGAGCAGTGACTTCTGTAGCTGTGCCAGTGCCAAATGTGATGCAAGGGGTTGAAGTTGGTTTGAGAACACCTGTGAGCTGCACTTGAGGAAATGACAACTCTGCAGGTATCCGCTTAGAAGCGCAACTAAAAGCACATTGCTCCACTGGGGAGTCCTAAAGGAGATGTGGTATTAGATTTTTTGTCATAAGATATTATTTAATTTAATAAAATAGGCTAAAGGAGAAAAGACTTGTCATGGCTTAACCTCAGACAGCAACTTAGCACCACACAGCTGCTCGCTTACTCCTCCCCAGTGGGACAGGGGAGAGAACTGGAAGGGTAAAAGTGAGAAAACTCATGGATTTAAGATGTAAAGCAAAGGCTGTGCACACAAGCAGAGCAAACCAAGAAATTCATTCTTCACTTCCCTCGGGCAGGCAGGTGTTCAGCCATCTCCAAGAGAGAACAGGGCTCTGTCATGTGTAATGGTGACTTGGGAAGAGAAGCCTATCACTGTGAACATCCCCTGTTCCTCCTTCTTCCCCCAGCTTATATGCTGAGTATGATGCCATACATGTGGGATGTCCCTGTGGTCAGTTGGGGTCAGCTGTTCTGGCTGTGTCCCCTCCCAGCTTCCTGTGCACCCTCAGCTCAGTCGCTGGTGGGGCAGTGTGAGGCACAGGAAAGGCCTTGGCTCTGTGTGAGCCCTGCTCAGCAATAACTGAACCACCCCTGTGTTATGGACTCTGTTTCCAGCACAAGTCCAAAACCAGGATAAATAGCCTAAAGGAGAAAAGATCCCCTCTCCTTTCCCGCTTTCTGATAAAGCTGCTGAACTTTACACGTAACTGGACATTCCACAGGCAAATAGATTGCAGTGTGAATGACTTTATGTAAACTTCACATATTAGAGAAGCCTGGCCCTTCTTTAAATCCATTTCATACTGTGGCCAGAGAACGTGCCAGGGGTGTCTGAGCTGTGTCACCTTGAGAAAATCTGGAGTCTTTCCCTTTTCACAGGTCTGATGTTCTTTCTTCCCCATTCCCACTCTCTGTGTTTCCCTGTTTGCCGTGCCCTGCCTTATCAGTGTTAGATCAATCTTTCAATGGGAATGAATCTTTGACCGACCTTCCTCATACCTTTTGCTGTGCCATATAACTCTGGCAGGTCTGAAGTGGTTTATGGATTTTATTTGTTTGCATAAGTCCAATGTGAAGATTACTCTGTGAAAGTTCTCAGAGCGTCCTGAGCAAAAGCAGGAGTTCAGCTCCTCCTTCAGGACTCTTCATAATTAATGTATTTGGGAAGAAAAAAAGGTGGATTTTTTTTCTTGTAGGCTATCTGGGAAAGTCTTACTTTCTCACAATAAATACCAGAGTACCTTTCATTTTTGACCAGCGAGGTGGCTTACTGACAGGGCTCTGGCTTCTGGTGTATGTAGGAAATTCAGGCAGAAACTCATAACCTGTCTATCTCGTTGTTATTACAGGAATAAATTTAAATATAATATATATCTGTTTCAAATAAGTTGCATAGTTATGCCATTGCCTTGCTTTACTGCAGCATCTGGGATTCATCAAATTATTATACAGCTGGTTAGATGTAAAATACATTTGTGTACTCAATGCCTGTATTTTCTGTTTCTGTGAATTGTTGGTGTTTTATTGTCTCTTTGTTTCAAATAAGCAAGTTTTTAGTACTCTGTATTTGGATTGTATGGACAGCTGAGTTTGGCAACTTACATCATTCTAACCAAATTTCAGTTACGGAGGGAATTAGGTTAGATTTTATAAAGTGGATCTACAATTCATTTGAGTCATTGTGAGAAGCAACAGATAGTGTAACTACTTATGGGCATAAATAGATATGCAAAGACAAACTAACATTATTCTGTTTATCTGTTATTGGAAAGAAATTTTATTTATGCTTCAAAGTATAGCATCACTAGTTTTAATTTTACAATTCAATTACAACTAATTTTGAATCTCTTTTGTTTTGTTTTGTTTTCAAAGTAGAGGAGTTAATTGCATTGCAGAGAAGACTTGATCTTAGAAGCTGAACCAGATGGTGATCCAGCCAGCAGGGACGTGTGCTCCTTCAATCCACCCGCCCTCCCTCAAACTGAAAGCAGTACATCAACACTAGTAATGCCAACTTCCATGACCTCAGTGTTCAATGATGTTTTTCTTACAGTCTTACAATTTTTCAGTCCCATAATTTTTTGAAGTCCTGCTCATAATTTTGGAATAGCTGAGTTTAGCAAAATGGACTTTCACCAGGGATAGTGATTATAGAATACTTTTGAAGTTGAAGTTGTTTTGACAATATAGGAAAGGTTTCCTTGCTTTCTGTTTCTTCCAGTGCTTAACATACTGACAGTCTTTCCTAGAGCAATCCAAGTGTTTTGGTCAAAGGATTTAAAAAAAAATCCTCTCAAACTGTCTGCAGTACCAAATATTCTGCTTGTTCTTGTACTCATGAAAGAATTCTTGTTGTCTCACTGCTGGTGGAAGACTTAAGGAGCCTTTCACTGATTTTGAGCTTCGTGAAACAACACCCTGCCTTCTTTTTATCATCAGCCCTTGGGTTAATAACATTGCTTCAGAGCAGTGTGGTAACGAAGCTTATGAGGTTGATGATAAAGGATGCGCTGGCCATCAAGAAGAGTCTGGAGTTTAAGAGAGTCTTACACGAGCTTGGCAGGCAGGATCTCAACTCCTACAGGCCTTTTGCTGTGGGATCACATGCCATTTGTGCAGTGATGTGTTTGTTGACAAATGTGACATAAAGAAATTTAGGAGGAAAAAGAAACCACATTTTCTTAAAGTGTTTTAGATCACTTTGTGGTCTAACCACATGCTCAAAAACTTCCTGAGCTGGAAACAGTCTCCAGATGACCTACAGGCTTTAAAACTTACCAAAACAAAAAGTTCTCTACCACAAAAGCATTCCAATGGTTGTACTCTGGTAGAAAATAGTTTCTCATCATATGCTTAAATACTGAAAAATGTTCTGGTTCTTTGTCACCTTTTATTCTTCTGCAGAAAATATAAACTTGTTACAGATTAACATAGCTTTTGGCTTATGGGATAGCTTTGTATACATAGCAATAAATGGGGGCATACAGTAAAACTTTAAGATAACTTGCCAAATTATCTCCAGTGTCAGCCAGGCACAACTGTTTTCCTTGGCATCAATTTCCATAGCGTTTAAACAGCATAATGCATATTTCTAGCATATCTTTTTTTTCAGATATAGCATTTTCACTGGAAAACTAATCTACTGTGACTCTGGGGAATAATTGACCACCATGTCCAACAGTAATTTCAATTTAACAATATAATTTGTCCTAGATTTCAGTGGAAATTTGAGGATTTATCATTGAGGCTAACATGGGTAGAGGTTTTTTCTGCTCTTTGATATGTGTACTTTCTTTTACAAGTTTCTAACCTGTGAGAGCATCTACCCTGTACCTTTCCTTGAGATTTTGGGTTTCTTTGAACATACAGAATTGTGCAGGTCATCTATTTCTCCTCTGTACCCTTGTGTCTGCTGTAGTCAGACGTAAATGCACCTCATTTAGACTTGCCTGGCTGTAAAACCTAATATACCCTCAACTAGCCAAATGTTTATTGGAATCCAAGCTAACTTTTGGAGCTGATTTTTTCCTGTAGTTCTCTCAATCCTGTCTCGGCAGTTCAAAGGGACCCTAAACAGGATGCATGTTATGTCTGTATGAAATTATGGAATATTAAGGCAGGAGTAAATGATAAGGCTTCTTATCTTAATATTGTAGAATTATTCCCTGCTTATAAGTGCACTTGTGCAACTTGTGCAACCATCTCTAAGCTTAAATAGGCACAAGTCTTCAAGATCTGTGTTCACAGCCACTAATGCACTGCAACCCTTCCCTCTCTCCCAGTAAGCAGCTGATCTTCTTGTCTCTGCTCATCTGAGGAGATAAACATCCTTCAATCCAGCTCCCTCCAATCACAAGTATAATTAATATATTTTTCCCCAGCTGGCCAGGATTCATTCTTACAGTCTCTCTCTTAGTCAATAAACTTAATAATTCTGAAGGATTTACCTCTATGTACTTCAAAGATCTTTATTTACCTCAATTTTATATGTGGATTCACATCTGCTCCTAAAAATAAACTTTTTTTTGTTCGTTTTAATGCAGAAATTGGAAGCTAAACTAACAATTCAACAGACTTCAGCTTTTCTGTGAAGGTAAATATTAATGATTTAAAATAAAACAACATGATAAGTTTCAAGGTCAAAAAGATCTACTGTTTTTCAATCTTCTTCAACCTCTCAACTTCTAAAATTTAAGTTGATGGTGGAAGTAGAAACCTATAGAATTTAGACCAACTGGCAGCATACTTTAATTATTTGTAGCTATTTTGTATTCCTTAGAAACAGTCTGTAGACTGCCAGCACTGCATATAATTGTGTTAGAACTGAGAATTCTAGTTTTTGGGGTCCATTTTTATTTCTGAAGGAGTCAGCCCCTACTTTTTGTCAGTTATAAGACCCTGTCTTTAATTTTTTTAAACTTACAAATCTGTACAGTTGGGATATTAGCTACATCCTTCTAGGAGACATTATTAAGCGTCATTATTAGAGAAACACTAATCTTTTTTACATCTTTCAGAGTAAAAGACTAAGAATATTTCAAACTAAGCAAAAATGATTAATAAAGCAACTCGAAGTTTGAAAAACTTTAGTGGTTGGACAAACTGTAACCTGACCCATGAAGTTTTAACTCTTGCAATTCTTGAAGTGGGTGATACAAGGATTCTTCTAATGCCTCTTTAGGTATTTGTCAACAAAGCAGCATAAGATAGTTCCCAAACTATAATTTATTTCCTTTTTTGAAGCAACAAACACTTTCAAAATGTTGCTGTGACTGTGGGAAATGTATTAATAACATTTCTATAATATATTTCAGTTTTTCTTGAACTTCGTATCAAGTTCTGACCAGCTGTACTGTTATGCCCACTAAAAGCTGGACTATAATAAGTTCCGGGGGAAGGGCATGCCTTCAGCACAAGCTAATGCCTGTGGTCTAAGGTCCTGCTTTCTGCTCCCAGCCTCCCTGATTTTCAGACCTGCTGCACAAAACACCTCTGCGGTTCTGCTGACGTCTTTGCCTGCACTTTGTGGTGTGGTTTTTATGCACTTCGTTATAGCTGAACACAATAGAGGTTTGTCTTGGTTTAGAATTAAGTGCACAATTAACTGTTCTCTCCAACAAGATAACCAGTACTGGTTAACTATTTCTTTGTGTGTAAAGATAAATCTCTGTATGCAATCCCTGATTCTTTGTGCTGTGTGATACGTCAGCCAGAATGCCCAAAGAAAATAGAGCAAGAAATCATGTCCACTTTTCCACTTGCTTTTTTTTTTTTTTTTTTAAATGAAAAATGTGGTAAGTGAATTAGAGGCTACAGTTTCTCTTGATCTTTTTAGGGTATTATTTCACCAGGCAGATTCTATGGAATTAGGGAATGAATGGACAAATGTATTGACAACGACTCAGTTTGCCACACTGGTCTTAGTAAGAATTTCTGTGCTAATTATTCTGACTTAATGCTGCAAGTTCACATTTTCTGCCCAGAAATCTATTGATCCTTACAGTTTGTTGCTTTCATCTCATCATAGAGAATCTATGAAGATGGAAGGTGTGTATCTTCCAGCAGAGTCTCTATTTGGAATATGAATTACCAAGTGAGAACAAATGAGATGTTTGGAAAATTACAAGTTCCATTCCAAACATTTTATACTTTTGTGCCCTATTGTCTTTTTTTTTTCTATCTTTGACTAAACAATGGTTTAGGTTTAGTGCTCATTTCCTTTGTGAACTGATGAGCAGTACCTGTAGTTTTGTATCTCCTTGTGTCAATCAAATCACCATAACACTAATGAAATTCTTGAACATTCTTCCCATCTCTTGCTGTGACTCTTTTTTCTCCTGTGTCCTGGATTTTTATAGCATAGAATTACAATATGTGAAATGTGAAGCAGATATGCAACACACAGCAAGTTTTGTTATCCCTCAAAACAGAGGCTGTGGAATGACTGATACAGAGCTTGCACTCCTTGATCTAAAAGTCTCAAAAACCTGCCATGCACTGCTTCTTTTCATATACCTCTCTCTTTTTCACATCATTCATACCAAGGAATTTCCACTGAAGAAAAAAACACCATTATTTATCTTCTCTTCCATTTTTTCTGCAGCAGGATCAAATGTGATTTTTCTCTAAGTAATACTTGTTGCTTCAAAAATACGTATATCTCTTTTTATGTTGCCATTGATTTCAAAGGAGATAAGGCCTTTAATTGAATCCACCACTGACCTGAGACTTCTGAAATATAACACACACCCTCAAGTTGACCAAGGGTCAAATACACTCCTGTGCAGTGGGTTAGCACAAACCTTATCACTGTAAGTGCCTCATAAATCTTGAAAATAGGATTTTTCTCTTTAGGGGGGATAAATTTTGTCTAACTCTAGGTACACATTGTAGTGAATGTAGATGTTTGGAAAGGTCTTTGATTATGGTTAAGAAGTTGAGAACAGCACAGGTACTAATATTGCAATCCAGTCTTTATTACCCAGTGTTCATAACACTGATTTATTAATGAAGTTCAAAAGAAAAGGATGTGACTTGCCAGATTAGACAGTGGCTGTTCCTAGTGTAGATTTACCATTGTTTTGTGCATAGCCAGGGTGAGTCACGTCACTTTTGTAGGAATGAAAAATATACAGTCGTATGCATAAGAATATTTTCTTTGTGCCTAGTGTGGCAACAGATTAAAGTAATATTGGTTACTAATTAATTACTATTAGTTAACGCATCTGCAGCTTTATAAGGTGTAAGTAATACACAAAAGCAGCTTCTATGGGATTTTTCCCTGCACGCACAGAAAGCCATATCTACTTTGGATGAGTTCTCTTCTGTCCATGTCAGCTGTTTTAATCTTAAAGCTCTGGAATTCAAGCTGTGTTTATGGATTACCACTGATCACAATCCGTAAGACTTTTATATCCTTGACTGTGCAAACTTAATTCTGGTCCTATGTTTCTAGAGAAACTGCTTGTGGAAGCAAGATTTAAAATTTGTTTTCCACTAGTATTTAAGCTTGAGATTAAAATTCGCACTAATGAAATGCAGATGCACAATTTTACTTAGAAGCTGGATGTGGGAGGATCACTAAGCTGGCTAGCATTAAAAAAAAACAAAAAAACAAACCAAAACAGAAAAAAAAACCCCCAAACAAACGAAGAACATAAAAAATGAAAAAAACTAGAACCAACTGGCAAATATTTCAGAAAATAATCAGACATTGCTTACATGGGTCTAGCAGACAATTTAGAAACAGAAAGTGTTGTCATGGGTTTTATTACTCTCCTCTGTCGTCTGGGGGTTCTGTTGGTGATTGTTTGTTTGTTTGTGGGAGGCTGGATTTTACTTTCAAAGTGATCTTGGATTATAGAGCCACAGATGCAGTAAAGTTAGAAAAGGCCTCTTCAGATCATCTCACCCAAAGCCCAAGCTTTGGATGACCCCAAGTAGGGTCGCCTAGAGCAGATTACCCAGGACAGTGCCCACCCAGATTTTCAATATCTCCAAGGATGGAGACTCCACAACCTCTCTGGACAATATTCCAGTGTTCGATCACCCCCTCAGTAAAGAAGTGTTATCTTGTATTAAGATGGAATTTCATGTGTTTGAGTTGTGCGCATTGCCTCTTGTCCTGTCACTGGGCACTACAGAGAAGCATTCTGGCTTAATCTTCATCCCATGTGCTGTTGCCTGGTGTTATTCCTCCCCAGACAGAGGACTTGGCACTTCCCTATGTTCAACTTAATGAGATTCCTGTTGGCCTTTTTATCCAACCTATCAGTGTCCCTCTGAACACCAATATAACCATCTCGATCATAATTTACTCCTCTACTTTTCATATGGTTTGAAAACTCACTGGGAATGTACTCAGTCCAGTTTTCCAGGACATTAGAGAAGAGGTTAACTGGTAAGGACATGGTAACAAGCCCAAGACACACCACTAGTGATTGACTTCCACCTGGACTTTCTGTGACTGATTATACTTTTCTGGGCTCAGACATCTAGCCAGTTTTCAGTCCACCTCCCTGTCACTTACCTAACCTTTACCTAAACTATTTACCTATGGGTATGTTAAGTGAGAGAGTGTCAAAAGCCTTGCTAAAGGCAAGTAAAAATCATCCATGGCCTTCTTGTCACCCACCAAGCTAGTCAAGCTATCAGGCTGCTCAGGCGTAATTTACTCTTACCTGTTCCTGATTGTTCCTCATAACCTTTATATTCTTCATGTGTCTAAAAAACATTTCCAGAATTATTTGCTTCACAAACTTCCCAAGGATGGAGGTGAGGCTGACCAGCTTGTAGTTCATTGGATTCACCTTCTTGCTCTTTTTGAAGATAGACATGATATTTGATTTCTTCCATTCCTCAGAAACCCCTTCAAATTGCCATAACCTTTCAAAGATAATCAAGCAACAACATCAGCCAACTTCCTCAGCTCTCATGGCTTCATCCCATCATCTCCCACAAACTTGTGTGTGCCCAGTTTGTTTTTCCTAGTGTTTCCTAACCTTGGCCTCCTCAGCTGAGGCTAAGTAATTCTTGCTCCAAAAATAAGTCCATTAAAATTAAGGCAGAGCACCATACTGCCATCAATGTCCTTTAATTTCAATCTAGTGGGGCATTCTGATTTTGGTTTTTTTCCCATCAGAACAAACCTGGAAGATGCTGAGCATCCAAAATTCCACAAGCATTTTCTTGGCATCTGAGTTCTCAGTAGCATTTTGTAGGATCAGCCTCTCCAGAATTGTTCATAAGTTTCATGTTTAAACTTGAGGAATAAATCTTGGAGATATGACATTCATTTTGTTTGTTATTTTAGGCCACTTTATACTTGATCTGATCTTCAAGGTCAGTGTTCTTGTCTCTTTTTTTAAGATAAACAAATTTGTACCCTTTTTTGACCAGGACATCGCATCTCAAAAGTATGTGTGACAGAGCTGCAGTTTACATTTCATCTGCTTCTACAGTCGGTTCTGACAGCTGCCAGGAAAGGAGCACAGCGTTGTTCCCTGCCTGGATTTATGACTGTGCCTTCATCATTTCTGTAATTCCTTGTTGCAGCAATGTCCTGGGAAAGTTTTTATCTGACGTGGGTAGGTGATAACGCAGTGGTCACACCAGTGGGAAAAAATGGTCATGTTAATGTACCATTAGCAGGGTTTGCAAATTACTCTCTTCCCTCCACGCTGTGTCTGTGCTCTTTACCAAGAACCTTCCCACTGAGGGATATTCTTGCAGTTTTCTAAAATTTCCAAGCTAGGCCTTTAACAGAAAGAATTAGTGACAGTGATCCAGGCAATTTGCATATGCCTCAATATATTTATACCACAGTTTTTGTTTGTGATCTCTTTGTGATTCTTTTGTTATTCTCTCCCCTTTCAGTCTGCCCATTATCACTTTCTAGAGATTTCCCATTGTTTGGTCCCCATGGACCAGAAATTTAGACTAAAATCTTGGTCAGTAAACAGAATTTCTGGTGGGAAATGCAAAATTTTGGAAATTCCCCAAATAATAAAAAGTCTGCAAATTTTCACCGTTCATTGTGATTCATTGTTTGAATGTATTGTATGTCTTATATGTAATACAATATTATTTAAAGACTAGTGGCACAAAAAGGGCCAATATTACAAAGTTCAAATTACAAGCTTTCTTTAAAAAAATTATGAGAAACTATGTTTCACTTGAACATTTTTGCTGTTGAAAAGTTATTAGAATTGGTATCTTAATTGCAGTAATTTCTTCCTGGGAAACTGATCCTTTTTTAAAACTATCATTATTTTGTCAGTAGCAGCATTTGCACAAGATTTTGCATGATTTTTCTGTTTTCTGGTTGGTGAGCAAGTAAAGTTAGCAAAACCAGCCTGTTATTTACAAGGAGTTTTGTCCTAACTCTGTAGTCTGTTCTTTCCCACTTCTCTCAGCTTTTAAAAGAAATTCTAGGTATGTTAACAGAGGTCATTTCTCTGGGACACTGTGCCGGGAAGAGCTGGCAATCTAAACAAAAATGAGAAACAAGGGTGGAAATGTTAATGTCACCATTTTACTAATGGAGTTATGATAAACACACTGAAGTCACCGATTAACCTCGTGACAGAGCCAGAAACTGAACCCTGTGACCCACTCCCTGGGTTTAGCACAGTAATACCATCTTTTAAGTAGAAGCCTTGCCAGAAGTGGCAGTGAATAAGAAGCAGTAAAAACTGAACAATTTGTTGGTTATTTCCTTGTGATGGCTTACATTTTACACCTGTAGCACCAATACTGAAATTCACTTAATAGCCATCACAATGAATAAAGCCATTACCAATAGCATAGACTTATGTCTATTATCGAGCAATAGACATAATCTATTTACAATTTAGGCTAATTTTATTTCATTATTAAGACACTTACATGACATATCACCTTCCCCCCCCTCAAATATTCCTAGTCCTGCTCTGACAAAATGAAATGCTGGCTCCTATTTCAAATTGCAAATAGGTTTACTTGTCTAATTCAGAAAGCTACCATTGCCATTGTAGTTGAAGCAAAGAGAACTTCCTTCTATTATTTGTAAACTGCAGGAGGCTAAATAATCTCTTACATTATAAACAGCACTCACACACAGATATTCACATACACTGCAAAAGAATTCATGCTTTGTCTGGAGTAAAATGAAGTCCCAGAGGTAATTTCTGAATGGTGTGGGAAATAATGCCTCCTGCAGAAAATTTATAGCCATGATTGTTTAATAAAAATGAAAAATATAGTGTTAAGTGTTTTTAACAAAAACATTTATTGTTTCGTATTTTTCATCTGACTCTTGCCACTGCCAGTTTACAGAAATTACAAATCCTGGACCAAGTTTTAGGTCACTTCACAGGAATTGGTTTAACTAATTGCAATATATTGTTTTGGTCACATCATAAAATTATTCGTTGAATATTCAATTTGAATTTATTGCTGGCCTACACTGAAAATAATGGATTTTATACCAAAGCTCATAAAAAGCCATTTGGGAGTATTACTAGAAGATACTAGAGATCATTTTTTATTTCAGTTTATAACTGACAGGAAGAGTTGTCTAAGAAGCAGCAGATTATTTGCCTTGAGAATGATCTTTTCCACCCGTATTTAGGTGTAACCGAATGCTGTAGGTGTGATGACCAAACAGGCAAAAGCCTGTTTGGCACCCATTCAGTTCTTGTCCTGGGCTGATACCTCCAGCCTCCTCATATGACCCTGCTGCGGTTGGACTGGAGGCTTCACACTGATCAGACTTGATAACAATTATGAGTTCCCTTGCCTGCTGTTTCCTGCAGAAATTGCCATGGGCATGCTCAGCCTAATGACTATTCTCATCTGTTCTGATGAATTTCTCATCATCTGCATAGAAAAGGGGAAACTCTGAAGCGAAATTCAAATTTCGACTAGTTTTCTTTAATCAGAACCGAACATGATTTTTTTTTTTTCTGAAAAGAACGAAGTTTGATTTCCCAACCTGACTGCTCTCTGAAAAAAAAAAACCAGAAATAATCCTTTATGACATATCTTTTTCTCTGCTTATCTCAGGGTCCTTTGCACACTTTCAGGGAGGTGTATTAAAACCCACTGTCTTACCTTTGGTGTCTTTCCCCTTTCCAGCTGTCCTTCCCTTCTGAGATTTCTGATAATGTTTCTTTGGAGTTTGGGGGGATTATCAGCAGGTGCACAATTTCCCTTTTGCTTTAGCTTCTCTGTCAGTAAAAGGAGCATAAATACAGCTTGCCTTTTCCATGGCAGTTGTGAGCCAAAAGCTCATGCTTATAAAGCACATTAGGCTGGGTACATGCTAATGTCAGATAAGGGTAGGTTAGTGATTGTTGTTTCTTTGGCTTAATTGATAATAGGAATAATTGAAAGTGAAGATAAAATTTAACCCTTTGGACTTATGTAGATTTGAGAGACTGTATTGTTTTCATCCACTGACTCTTTCTGATGATGTGAATTTTATCCTGGAGGAAAAAAAAATTGATACCAGCAGCAACACTGAAGAGAAATCCTGTAATAAGCAGGGTGAAAAAAGTCATACATGCCCTTTGGATCCTCTGCCTCTTTCTCCTCTAGTCTGAATTCGCTTTTCCTTTATATAAGACTACCATTAAACAATGAAAATCTCAAGACACTTGTGGTCTTGCAGTCACCATTTAAGGGATGCTGGGAGTCAGAGAGAAGCACTAAATTGCTTGTCTAGTGATAAGCCAAAGCTATCATTCACTGTGTGGGTTTTGGACCAGGCAAGGGGTTTTTTTTAACTCTGTACTTGCAGAGATTCCTTGTAGTATGTTTTTTACTGCATTTAAATCCCTTACTATTAACCAAGGATGCCCAGAGCAGCTTCTTTTGTTGTGCTTTGAGGAGAGTTGGGAACTGTAGATGGATGATACAGACACAACCAGGTATTTCCCTGCAAAATATCCATCCAAAAGCTATTCGGCTTCTCTTGTTCAGTTAAACAAATAGTTTAAAGATAACCATCAGACATTTTTCAGCAAACCCCTCACTGAAACAATTGCATGTTTCATAGTTTCCAAAAGCTTCCACAAAAGTCAGCAGATTTATGATTTAAAGAAAAACACCCTATCACATTCAACAGCTTGCAAAAACAAACTTCCTCCCAATTTTGACGTTCCCTGATCACAGTGTAATCTTGTTTAAAGGGCAATTACTGGATAAGACCTTTGTAACTGTTTAGTTGAAAGCTTCTTGCTGTCTCAGTGAAGTGTTCACACTGAGCATCTACTGCTGTTTGCTCTTGCGGTGCACTTGAGCTACGCTTGCTCACAGCACTAAATGCAGCCCATTGCGAGCAGGTTGTGAAAACACTGACCTTTAGCAAAGAGGAAATAATCCTCAGCCCTTGAAGACATAGAAACTTCCACAGAAATTAATCATCACTTCTCTAGTAACTCACCAGGCCTTTAAGGGCTGGACTATGCTTTTGGGACCAAGCCCTAACCTCACAGGGTCACAGTTCTTCCCATGCACTACTCTTGGGCTGGAGAAAAGGAATTGTGAACAGATCTGGAAAAGGAGCAGGTTTGTTTCTCTCTGGGTAGCCAATTCAGTCTCCCAGGTGGGAGTGATGCCATGACACTCTCAATTTTTACTTGAGGACTCAAAGTGATGTGAGGAAAATGCATCACTACAGGCAACCCAGTGTCTAAAGCTAGTGTGTGAAGTTAATGGGGTCTTCACCATTTTCTGGCTCTTTCTAATTAAAAAAAATAAAATAAAAAAGATGATGTTTTAATTGCATAACTAATCTTTATTATCCTGATGCATGTATTTATCAGGTCTCAGTGTTTGTGCTTCCCTTCCCCTTGGGAAGCTAAGTCTACTTTAATCAAAATATGGCAGCGCTGTTCAAACTTGCTCATATGGACTGGCTAAAAATAACAGTGTAATCAAAAATGCTTTCAGTTGCTCAGCAAACCATAGCCCATAGAATGCTGCATTCTACTCAGGAATATAACCACAGTAAAATCAGGAAACTAGGGCATCTCTCAAAACATAACTGGACTCTATTTCACTTATTCTCTGAGGTACCTTTAAAAAGTCAGTTATGTAATAAATGTGGTTGGGAATTATTTGTTGAAATGGTTTATATGTGTGTTGGAAAGGGGCACTTCACCAGAACCACAACCCTTTTTTTTTTTTTCCTGAAATGTTTTTCCAGTTTCAATAAAACTTTCCACAACACAGATACTTTGAGTCCAAGGCAGAATTTGGTGGGACTAGAGCTGGGACTGGTAGTTGGGGATGTCTGTCCAGGAAAAGTTGTTAATCCAGAGACTGCAGTGTTTGCATAAAATGTGACAGAAACAAATTAATGCCAGTTGCCCATAATCAGAATCTAAAATACAATGTGTAGCGGTGAGAAGATGAATGTAATGGAATAGCTTTCCAACAGGAACAGAAAAAGTACTTGTCTGATAAGACACAGGTCCTAGTTTAATTGAAAGTGCTTCATAAACTTCTGTTTGTGAAAGGGATTGTGTGTTTGCCTGTAATTGCAAAGAGGGAAACAGAGACACCAGCAGGCTCATTGCAATCTTGTATTTTAAAAAAGCCTCTAAAGTCTTGTTTTTGTCTTGCTGGCATATGATATCAGGTTTAGAGCTTAAGGTAAAATGGAATAATAAAACTGTTCTCTTTGTAAATTTATTGTGAACTCAGGATTTATACAAGCATTGCATGAGTTGCCCAAATGGTAGCTAAGTTATAACATCAAAATTTTGTACATTTTCATGCAGTTTCATTCCTAGTTATACTTGCGCTTCTCAGTGTACCAAAGCCCAGGGACAGGGAAAATGTGACAAAGAGCTGCTGTGAGAAACAGAAATTATCAGCTTAAGTATCATGAAATGCTTAGAATGGTCTTTGTCAGCAAAAGGTTCTTTACTGTCTCTTTTCCCTCTGTTTATTTCTGGGCTGAAACATCTGCAAAATTTTAAAAAGTAAGGCATCATATTTTCAGCAGAAAAATATGTGAAAACCTTGAAAGGCACAATTATTACTGCATAAGGCATATTATATTTTCTTTCTGTTCCTTTGAAATTATAGACGGAAGTAAAAACCTGTTATTTATGTATTGTGCAGTTTTAGAATTTAATAAAAACAACCTGGTGTTGTTAAAAAAAGAAAAATAATACTTTAAAAAGTACAGGGATCCTCAGTGAACATAATTGTCATCACCAGGTCAAAACTAACTCTAAAACTAAATTTCAGGTCTGTCAATTTTAAGACAAGAGAACCTCAAGCCATTTGAATTTTAGGAAAGTAATAGAAAACGGCAGATGGTTTCTTCTGTGTTCTCAAAAAAAAAATATTCTCCTGAGAAAAGAGGGGGTTAAGAACTCGATAGCCAATTCTTATGATGATGTATTAAATAGAGCACTTATTTTCAAACTGATGCAGGAAAACACAAAGATCTACAATTAATTAATTTAAAACAGTTACAGGTACATCTAAGCTGCTAGGTGGTTTGTCATTCACATTCTATAAAACTGTTTTATAAAACAGAGTTTTAGCACCTAAAATGCTAACAGAATGAAATGTTACCTGATAAGATGTACCAACAAGAATTTATAGAATTGGGTACTGGATAAGGAGAATTGAGATCTTTAACAAAATTGTAACTATTAATGAACACTCATTTTTCTGTCACCATGGTGGTATTATCCTGACAGGATACAGAAGAGCCCATTCCTTCTGACATGATTTATGGGAGATCAGTTCCAGTGATGTGTCCTGGCTGTGTCAGTTTTAGCTGATAGAAGAAAAAAGTAAGATTTTACTGTTCTTTTAACTTTGTCAAGAGACCAGAGGGAAAAAAAGCCCCAAGCAACCAAAAACTTATCAAGGGCAATTTAAGCATATTATTTTGAAGATGTATTTTAGGGCTGGGGTTAATTTCTCCATCTCTCATTATTAGTCACACAAGGAGCCTAGATCAGTTTTAGGGCTTCACAAGGGAGAGGTGTGCTCTCTCCAAAGATGTGTTGCTTGAAATCCAAGAAAGACGTTCTTGCATTTTGGATTTCTTGTACTTTTGAAGGGGATGGGGATAAGGGAAGGGAAAGGCATTCCTAAACAGAAATTCCCAAACTGTGATTAACCAGCCACATAATTGATAGTGGTAGCACTTGGCACTGAGAAAAAAAAAAAAAATAAAAAAAAATATATTATAACCATACATTAGTATGGGATAGTACTAATCCTAGTTCAGAACTTCCTGGTGAGGGACTGCAACTGTTTATTTTAAAATCTGTTGGTTTGTTTGTTGAATATTGCAGAATCCTTCCTGCTGACATGAGGAAAGGGATGTGTTTGAGAGAAATGTCCTTCAGGAGAGGATTACCAAGGCACCACATGTGGGGCTCAATTTTCACCTTTGACAAACTTTTCTTGACTCAGTGTGAGCAATTTTCTTTTCCTTGGACTGCATCAGCACTTTGAAAATGAGCCCACTCCTGAACAGAGTTGTTGAAAGACTACATTAATCTTCGTGGGGTGCTCAGACATGGCACACTAAGTACCTGGATAGATGGCTGACAGCCAAGATTTGGCAAATTACTAATTGCTTTCTTTCAGCTCAGGTTTTTGGGTTGCTTTGTAATCTGTTGTGTGGGAAGACACCAAGATACAAGTGCTAACTATTAAATATGAGACTGCAAAGTGTAGATTTGTCTGTGACAGAGCCATGATAAAGAGAAGCTTCCCTTTTCTGCTCTGCTATTTTTTTGTCCCACAGCAGGATGAAGGTTGATTACACGAAGATTTGAACAATATTGTGCAGAGGCAAATGGAAAGGAAAATCTGAAGAATTCTGTCAAGAGAGATGTGATTCCCTCTCCCAAATAAAATTTGTAATGGGATATAGTAGCACATGAATTTCCTCATAAGATACCTGAGGCAGCTTTTAATTGTCTGCTTACAGAGATTTGAATTGGACTAGAACTGATAATAGTATCACTTTTCTTTCAAGGAAATCTGTTGTGCACATTTTCTTGACTGACTGACTGCCAACTGTGTTTTTGTATTATTGTCATATGCTACCATCTGATTTGTTTAATTAAGTACTTTGTAGGTGTTCCTGTTCCCCAGGAAAATAAATCCCCAGACTCAGAGCAATATGTAATCATGTTCGTGAAAAGTGATTGTGAAAAGACAAACAGTAAGAAAACTGAAGAAACCAAAAGTACCTGTAGTACCAATTCCATAGGTGACTTCTCACAGAATTATTGCTACAACATAGAAAAACTGAAACACCGTTTTCCTGCTAAATATTAACAGCAGTAACACTTTTACTCTGAAATGCTGACCGCGTGAATCCAGAAGTGATATATATGTTTCAGACATTTGGGCTTTTGACCTTTTCAGCATTTGTTTGCCATTTCGTTCTCTCGCCTATAACCTGGAGATTTATGGCAGGGTAAACTTATTAATCCTAACAACCATATTTTCATTTGAAAGCTGGACTGACCGTCAGTAAACATCTAAAGAACTCCCCGGTTTTCAGGGGACACCTGTTAAAAGAGAAGGTTCCTGCGTCACACAGCACTGCTGGAGTGAAACGTGTTTACTGTGCTGCTGATGGCTGTTAACACTTGGGAGCCTTGCAGGTCTCCTCAGACACTGGGTAGCTGAAGAATTGAAACCTCTTCCCGTGTGGGGGCAAGCGTGTATCTTCTTGGCTTGCATTTCAGTAAGTTCTTCATATTTTAATATGAGTCACACGTGGCTTTTAGACCTCGGTCTGCAGCCCCTCCAAAGACAAAGAGTCTTTGCAAAGCTGACTGGAGCTGGCTGATGGAGCTGAACGTGCCTCGCACTGTGGACCCGGGCCAAGGCCCGTTAAAGTCAACTGTGGTCTTTCCACTGACTCCTGTGCATTTTGCCTCAGATCCTCGGGATGAAATACTGCCTCTGTGAGTCACACAAATGTATTTTGCCCCACAGTTAATTAAAACTGTTTGAATTCGTGAGACTTCTCATGAGATCAAAATGGCAATCAATATGAGAGTGAGCAGTGTTGTCGTTCTCACTATGTAGTCATTTTATGTATGTCATTTTATGATTAGAATGTAACAGTTTTATTTCGGGAGTATCCTACCTGATTGTGTTTGTGCAGTGTGCATTTGTATAATGTTTATGCACCAGTTTGTGAGGTTTAATTGAAGATGAAAAGCTATATCTTTTTTAAATTTCAACAGTTTTAGTGCAGAAGGAAATCATATGATATTGAAAAAATGTATAAAATTTAAGGCACCAGAATTAGAAACATGATATTGAGGTAAGTGGTCTGACCTTTAAAAACACTCAATCCTTTGGATACTTGGATAATAATTTAAATTTTTGTACCTGAATTCACCTTTTAAAAATGGTCTTTTTTCATGAAGTTTAAGTATCTTGTCAAGAAACAGCTTGGCTGCTCATTTTATGTTCCATTTATGTGCAGGATTTCTAGGTGCCAGACCCTACCCTTACAGAAATGAAAGTTGGTTCTCTTTGGTGCCAGTAATGTTAGTATTCACCTACATTTAAAACTATTTCATTTTTGGTTTTTTTTTCTCTAACTATGCTCTTTATAAACAAACAACTTAGTGCAGCACCACCTGTGAAAAAATTCAGTGGGGAATGCCACCCACACTCCAAATGTTATCTCAAGTGAAGTGTGCCTTATGCTTTCACAAACTGCTTCAGGGTGGCTTCCTAGACAGGCCAGATGATGCTGCTGCTCAAGTGCTCCAAACCATCCTGCTCTCTTCTGCGGCTCTTTTGACCTTTGCTGTCAGGCTGACTCCAGCGTGCAGCAGCATTCCCGAGCTTGCTGGGATCTGTGTGCTACACAAAGGACTGGGATGGTTTCGCTCCAGCGTAGGTGGCACGTGTCTCAGGGAGCACTTGAGCAGCTCCACACTCTTCCCACGCTCATGTTTTCTGCCGTCCACGCTGCACTGACACTTCCTGGCAGCTGCATAGACCTGCCTGCCAAAGCAGGCCATCCTGTGTGAGGGCAGCATCCAATAACAATATTCTATGAGATCCACTCTTGGTTATAAACAATTTCCTGCAAAACCAAAAAGTACCTACTGTTCTCAGAATTCATTTTTTTTTTTCCCCTCCTGCAAACTCATGCTTCGTTAATCTTCCTAGTTTTTTTATCAGTTTGTTTTTCAGGAGTTTGTTTAATTTATGGGTTTATTAATTTTCCAAGAACTTTTGCTAGTTGCATGATTTGCTTGTGTTTTTCCAGCAGGAAATGAAATCAGGACTGGAGAATGATGCCAATTGTAAAAACTTTATTAACAGCAGAGAAATGTTTCTTGGAGAAAAGTTGAGCTTTACCACCTGTGTTCTCAGTCCTGAAGATAGTTTTCTGTGAGGACTTGGGTAAATCTCCTCACAGCACTCCACCTCTGTGTAAAATGGGGATAATGCCTTATCCAGTCTAGAAAAAACACAGTTGAAAGTACAAATAGAAAGCCTGATGGTAGGAATGAAAACTGTTCTGGCTGACACAGATCTTGGAGCCTTGAGGATTTTATGAATTAGCTTTTGATGTCCTGTTCATTATTCTCAAGACTTTAAAAAAAAAAAAATTAAAAGAATAAACCAAAATGAATGTGACAGGATCCTTCACTCACTTTTCACTTGGACAATAACTGAACTGTCAGCCAGAATTTGCTTACGTGCATGCTGAGCAGAAACTATTAGGAGTCCCTAGAGGGATAACACATTTTTCATTGTAATCTGTGAGAGTGTCTTCTCTGACATCCACTGGATAAGATGGGTCGCGCTGAGTTGTACAAGAAGAGATAAAATGCAATCAAAACCCAAACTCAAATACCACATTAGTCAATGAAAATTTTGCTTTCAGAGGTTTTCAGGGTTACCTATGTTACAGAACAGCAGTTGTTTTTCCACCTGAATAGTACAAAATGTCTCCTTTTACCAAGATAATGCTAGCAAAAATAATTTTTCTTTTATAAAACATGTCAATTCTACAGTAGGGTTTTCTTTTGGTTTGTTTTGGTTTTTTCCATGCTTAACTTAGAGTTACCTTTTTTAGAATTAATACTAGTCTCCTGATACAAGCAGAAGAACAAAGTTATGTTCTGTCTTCTGGAGTTTGTGTCTTGATTAACAAATGCAGGGGAAAATGGAAGGATGATTATCATCCAATACAACAATGGCATAGTTTGAAGCTTCAAGAGTGTTAAGAAATGGACAAGGGCCTCACAGTGATAGAACAACTTTTTTAGCAAACTCCTCAACAGCAGTATGCTGGCTTTATTAAGATAAACTAAAGGAGATAACAATTGGAACCATCTGTATCCTTGACAAAATAAAAGAAGGAAAAATGTTTGAAGGAGAGATAGAATCAAATGAAAAGATTGGGTCTAACACATATTTAATATGAGGCTGACAAGCCTGAGCAAATGCACTGGAACCTGAAATATAATCCCAAACAGTTTTAAGTGAGGTTCTGAAATTGAAAATTATAAAGCATATCTTATAGACTGACATACAAACTGATAGCTCTTTGAGGATTTGGCATCAAGCCATCCAAGTGTTGAATTTAGAGCAGATGGTGAGGGTGTTACAACTCTCAATCTGCAAGAGGTAATATTTAAGAAAATTAGAATAATATTAATCTTAAAAACAATGTTAAAGTGATACTTTTTCTTCCTGACACTACTAGCAACAAGAAAAAGTATGAATGCAAGTTTTAGTCTTTCCTTCCCCCAGAGAGTTTTTCTTGTCTTTATTGGATTGACTCACAAAGTGTCTTTTTATAACAGGTTATTTGGATTGCATTTTCTACATATAAAACTTTCTTCTGTAAAATGCGTGTTTGCATTCCTAGTTTATTATGCTCCCGTTGCTGTTCCTAGCGGGCCTGTAATGTTTACAGGGTGAAAAGAAGAGGGAACTTGTTTTTAGTACTACACTCTTTGTGTCCTTTGACACGGAATTAGGGAAGACTGATTTGGGTGTGAAAGTTGTGCGTGGCAGGCCTGAGATAACATGCTGCTCTAATATCTACAGGGAGGAAGCAGCGAGAAAATCCTTGGAGCTCTGTATAAACAAAGTCAGGATTTTGATGGCGGGATGTGGAAATTCACATTTGCTGTCTACAAGAAATTTCTTTATCCTGTAAGTTTTGGAAAAAAGCCATGCAGGTAGTAATATTTTTTCCATACCAATGGATCCCAAAACACCCTATAAAAGCATACATATGTAGCAAAACAAATATGCCTCTGTATGGGCTACAGCATAAACCACACAGATAACCATTGCAGAGCAGACTTGCAGATACAAGACTATTTTTCTCTCCTCACTCTTTTTTATGCTTATTAAAACAACCTACATTATCAATGCACCACAGACATAACCAGAATTTTTAAGATTTGCCAATTAGTTTTGTTAAAACAACCTAAATTAAGGAGGTAACATCAGATTTAGCAGTCTGCGTTGTACGCAGTGATGTAACTGGTGGAGTTAAAGCAGCGTAACAGAGAAATGAATTGAACCTTTTTTTCGGAAGAGCTGGGGTTTTTTAGTAAGTTTCTCTGTCATAAAATCGAATGACACACTTGTGAATTATGAATTATGGAATTAAAAATTGTGGATCTGTGTAGCTCATACTTGAAGAGCTACCTCTACCCTTAAGTTAGAAAGAATCTCCTTGAAAAAACACATATAAGTCTGACTAATGTTTCATAGGAAGCAGAGACTGTGCCATACGTTTTTTTTTTATGTGGAACAGAACCTATTAAGCACCTCATGATGTGCAGGCAATTCCAAATTACATGAACAGAATTTCCTTGATTTACTGGCAGCGTTCCTTTTCAATGCTACAACTAGTGGCCACCGGCATGCTTCTGAGCCAAAACAGCATTCAAGTAGTCCCACCCTGGTAATTTTCTAGCCTGGTTTGGATGCAGTCACTTAGAATTCCACATCCAGTAAAAAAAGGCAGTAACAACTTGCCTGTTCCTTCTTCATAGTTCAACAGTATTGTCTTTCTGGAAAACACGCTCTTGTAACTCAAAGTTATATTAAAGAAAAATGGCCAGCATAATCATCTTTTTAATCTGAATCATATCTCCTTTTAAGAATTCACTAAAAACCAGTAAATGTTAGTTCATTTTGGCCTCCATGACGCACGCAAGATAGGGCAGAGTTGACCAGCTGATTTAACCTACTGCTGAGCTCGGCCAATAGATTGCTCCATACTCCAAGCAGATGTTTCTCTTTTAGGCTAATGGAACTCTTGCAGACCATATCCCTTCCCAAGAGAAAACACCAGCACAGTTGGAAGCTGGAAGGACTCATCTCAATAACAGAAGCAAGGTGCCAGCAGCATCAGCAGCAGTTAATTAATAAAAATCCATGAACAGAACAGCAACTTCATTTTGGTTTAGCTTGTTTAAAAAAGCTCCACCGCACAAACCAACACTTTTTCTTCTCTGCATGGCCCTATTAGATTTAGTGGGTTTTTTGCCTCTGACAATTGACTGCTGGGTGAGAGAAGAGGAAATTAATCTCTTACTGTTAGCTGTGCTGTTGCTCTGTGCCATCCATAAAATGGGAGAACTGCATTTGTGCAAATACTCATTGTTAAAGTTCACATCACAGTTGATAACTGACACCCTGTATTTATGTTCTAGGCTAAGAGATCTTTATTATACTTTAAGAGCATAGACTAGATTTGATTTGAGTCTTATACCTGAAGTAGCTCTTCTAATGTCAATCCATTCATACTTGTTTGTGCCACTGTAAGAATAGAGAAATGCTCATTATATTTGCTCCAGAGGATGAATGGCAATGAAGAGAACTAGGCTCCCATATTAGACTTGGAATAAGAATTGTTTCCAGTTCCTGGAAATGTTCTCTTTTCTCTTGGGACTTGTACATCCAATTTTGTCTAGTCAATGGCTCTGAGAGCTACTTATGAAATGATAATTAATGCCAGGGCTTTATACCTCATGTAAATGTGACCTGAAGCCTGGAGAGCCAAGTTGCATAGAAAGTACATTAAAGACAAGGGAAATTGGGGAACACTTTGCATTGCTTCATTGCTGGTTTCGAGAAGCTGTGGCATAGAATTGAATCTCTTCTCTTGGTATGGCTGCAGGAGAAGATGTTATAAAATTCTGCTAAATCTTTGGAACAGAAATGTCTTTATCTCTCTCTTTTTTTTGATCTAAAGGCAAGAAGAAAAAACTGAGGAAAAACGAGATGTTAGTTTCAGAATACCCCTTTTCAAAGGGAAAGCAGAGTGACCAAGCAGGAAAAACCTCACCACAAAATGGGAACTACAGCTTCTTCCAGCAGCCTGGAGTGGAAGTACTTTGCAAGTTGTTGCTCATTTTCTCTTGCCATTCATGTTGGGTTGTGGGACAGGCAATACTTATTAGCAATCCAGTGTGTGGGCTCAGCTGCACGATGAGCATTACACTGTTACTACCAGCATCAGTGTAAGCTGTTTTGCCCTGGTGAAACCTCTGTTATTATGTCAAGGGAAAGAGTAGAGAAATAAGTAGTTTCCATTATAGTCCAATTGAAAGGGAATGGCAAACAACACCATATCTCCCTGTTCATTGGCTGCATAGAAGTGTTGGCTTTTAATAACATCTTCTGAAGATTATTTATATAGTGTATTTGCCAATATCCATATCAGTTCATGCCCTTTGTGTGTTTTAGATAACATTGTTGTGTTTCCTTTGACTTAATATTTAGTGTGCTGTGAACTTGCCAATAGTCAGAGCAGTTCAGGGTTGCCTCTGTCTGATCCCTTCCATAGGCTGTTTATTAAGGAACCACTCATTTTTAGAGACTGTAAATTCAGCTTTCACGCTGGAGGTCTCTGTAGCTACACTTGCAGGGGCTCTTTGCCTTTGCTTCTTCTGTTTAAATTTATATTGGGTGTTTAAACACTGAGAAATCTTTCCAGAGTGAAACAGAATAACTCAGGCAAAACTCAGCATCTTTTTCTGACTGATTTTGGAGATTGTGCAATGGCCAACTCTGAAATTCCTTAAAGCCTGATCTTGTTCAGTTCTGGGAGTTAAGCTTGGCTTTCTCTAAAAGATTGGCCACCCACACAAGTTGTAATCAGATCCAAACTTCTTCTGCCTGTTCTATACTCTCTTCTGCCTACTCTCTGGCCAATTTTTGTGCAGGATCCATGAAGATCCCTTGAATACACTAGTCAGAGCAACCCTGCTGTGCATCCTTATGGTTGAAGAGCTAGGGTAGATCATGGGACACAATCATCTGAATCAAAAACTGTGTACAGAAAAAAACCCTGAAGATATCACTTAATTGCAACCAAACAATTGGCAAAAAACTTAGATGAATATTAATTGGATTGCTAATGACCTACTGATGCTGATTGCTAATGATTAAAAATATAAAGACAAGAAAGATGCTTTCTGGCCCTACACAGTCCAAGTAATTGCTGTACCTGCAGAAAGAAGTTCCTGATTAGACAGGATGTAAACTAACACAGTTCTCCCTGCCTGTCTAAAAGCAAATCCAAAAAAATGCACCAAGGACAGAAAACAGCTCTTCTCAGAGGACAGGCATCTGTGAACCATCATGATGGACTGTCTCCTCATTTCTGACTCCCCAGTCACTTGAGACTCAAGCCTCTTTAAAGGATTAGTACTGTATCTTAAAATTTCTGAGGATTAAGAAAAGTATTGTGGGTTTGTTGGGGTTTTTTTTCTCTCCTTTTGGATCTTATACTACACATGAATCTGATGGCCAAATCACAACTGTGACTGTGGGACTTTCACTTGTGCTGACAGTGAGACACGTGGCATTTCGCTTGTTTAGATTTTTTTCAGTTTCTAGTGTTAAAAAATACTCTGCAGCATAGACTTTAATTTGTATTACAAGACTGCCTACCTCTACCAGAAGAAAAACAGTATTTGATGTAGAAATTCCTCCTCAGAAAGGGTTCCAAAAATAAAACAAAGGAGGAACAAATTATTCTTTCCAGAGTCTGTGTTGAGAAAGACTCATCAAGTTCCCTCAGAGAGGGAACTTCCCAAGAAGCTACTTCTCTCTTTTTAGGGCCACAGAAGCCAGTGACGGTGTTTCTGTGTCACAAAAAAACAAGAACAGGAGAAGGACTATTTGAAACATTGTAGGTCATTGCCTCGTGATAGTCACCTGTACCCCAAAAACAGCCACTGCCAGCTGTCACAGGCAGGATATGTCGTGTTGAATGGACTGAAACATTCAATGGACTGGAAGCAGTGCTGCTTCCAGCTCTGGGGTCCCCAGCACAGGAAGGACATGGACCTGGTAGAGCGAGTCCAGAGGAGGCCACCAAGACGTTTGTACAGTCAAGGAAAGGTGTTTAGTATTTCCTGTAGGCTGGGTGAAGTTTTGAACCAACAGCGCTGGTAATTTAAAAGGGAAATGTAGATACGTTATTCTGACTCTGTTTTCTGCCGAGTACTCTTGGAATAAGGGTTACATTTCACCAGTCTATTCCCACTGACACATTTCCACAACTCACTTGCAGCCCTTTGCTAGCTGCATCTGTGTTCTTTGAATAAACCTTGTTCCCATTCTGAAGGCTCATCTCAGTTATTTCTTTGCCTGCACCTCTGCTGTTCCTGTCTCCACTGTCCCTCTTGTCCTCCGTTTTTTCTCTACCCCATCAGATCATTGCTTATCACCTGCTTTTCCAACACTATTTTGCAGCTTCATATTTATTTCCACTATTTGCTCAACAGCTGTCTCCCTTTTCAAAGTTTGCTTCCAAAGTCTGTCCTGTTCTGCACTGCTGATATCTTGGTCAGTGGGGTCCTTCTGGTAGTGAAATAAGAATCCTGTTTGCCCTGCAGTTTTAAGTACTCGATAGAGGAGACAACTCTGTGGTTCTATATGTTGTAAAATACCAACGGCATTTTCAAGTCTTTGGTCTTAATAAGTGACACACTGAACAAAAGACTGGAGGAAAGCAGAAAAATCTGGCATGCTCCAGGTTTCAATTAACTGTTCTGAATGTGACTACTCTGGGAGACAAAAAGAGTTAAGCTGAGATATGCTCTAGGCTTTTGTGATAATGGAAAACTGGAGGGGAATTAGTTTATGGATTTCAGGACAGAGTTCACATTTACTCACTTCTTAACCACTCCCATATCCTTCATCCATTCAGCAGATAAAGCTGCTGTCTAAATCAATAGCTGTTAGGCTTAAGTTATTTCCTTATCATAATTCTGGAACAATTTCATTTGTTTCAAATTGGAGTCATTCCCAGTTCTTGGTGGTAAAACAAATACATATATATATACATGTCTATGTATATGCCCACGTACACAAAGATACAAGGTGGAGTAAGACTAGATATATAATGTGAAAAATGGAACTAGATTGATCAAACTGTATTTATTAATGAATCTTAACATCAGCAAAAAGTACTAACCTCTCTAGAAGTTGCTGTTTGTTCAATGGGCAGTTAAAAACTGAACCTTTAACTATCTCAGCAAAGGGATACTTGATTTCTGAGACATTTGGAAGATTTATCGTTTAATATATATTTACAGAAATTTACAATTCTATTTTCACTCTACTTTAATTCAGTACTTGATTTTGGATTTTAAGAGCATCAGCCAGATCTGGTTTCAAAGGAGGGTTTCAGCGACTACTGCTGCTGTTGTGGTCTTTGGTAGAATTTAACTCTGTCTGAGTTAGATGCCACTTTCTTGCCTTTCCTCTAGAAATTTCCCAGAAAAATTTGGGAGGTGCTACATGCCTCTCTTATTTTTCTTCTACTTTGCCTTCATGCCTTAATTCTGGAGGAGGATGACCAGCTCTACAGCCAGTATTCCAGATTCTCTCTTGCCATAGTACCCGCTTAAAAACCCTTCCCATCTCTGCCTGCCACTGTGCTTCCTCCAGAGGTTATGAGCATCCACCTTGCTCTTCCCTGACTGCTCTCACCATTCTCTGTCTTCATAAATACACTTTCAAACTGCAAATATTAGCATATAACTGACTCTCTGCCATGTCAGTTAGACAAAGTCACTAACCACTCCACCCTCACCTTCTGCTGATTTCAAGTATTATTCCTGTGTTTTCTGAGATGCCTCCTTTTTTTTTTTTCCCTCCTGAAAAATGCCTTTCAGAGTCTTTTATGGCAATCTGCAGTTATCAAAACCTTATGTTACATAAACATTGGTTTTTTTCCTGTCTAATTAATTTGTAAGGCTATTCCAGGATTTCTTATTTCCAACAGTCAGTAGTGAATAATTTATACCTACAAGCTGGTTATACACTCACATTTCATTTTGTCCTATAGCTTTAATAGCTCTTAATGTCAAAGTATTTACAGATGTATCCATTAAAATAACCTTTTGCTAGTCTAAACAATTAAAGAATTTTCTGTTTCCTTTTAAAATAGACATTCTACTTCCTTGCTCATTCTGAAAGTCTTTATCTCTACCTGTTACAGTTTGAATTAATATTTACTGAACATGAATGACCATACCTGGGAATTACTGCTATGCCTCAGTTTATTTATCTAGAAAATTCCAAATTCCCTTCATTCATCTTGAATTCATTTAATTTTCTCCCACAACTACCATTCCCAGTTTTATCTGTCTTAATCAGAGCCTTTTTATTGAGCCATTCCTGGCCTGATTAGTTTCTGTATTTGCATCATGATATCCAGGTGTTGTTTTCCTCTGTAGTCTCAGTTCCTTTGTCTTCATTCCTTTGTCTCAGTTTTCATTCCTCTGTATTTACAGCAGGTTTAACTCAGCAATCAAACCAGGCTCTGAGGTGCACCAAAGTGGTTGCCAAAGATCCAGAGCTTTCAGGTGAGGTGATTAAAGCTTAGTCCCTCAGCAGCAGTGCATTCACGTGCCCTCACCTGGAAAATACCTAGCAGAGAGTCTTTAGAAGCTGAATTGGAAAAATTAAACAAATCTCTTTTGAGCTTGTGTTAACTGTGAATTTCCAAATGACTATAACAAGGCCAAATTTGGTGAACTTCTAAAGGATGAATAAAAGACCAGTGTAAAGAGCTGTTCTCTTTCTATGTCAGGTTTGCTGCTCCCTTAAGAATGTTCTCTCTTTCTTGGAAGAAGGTAAGTAAACTCTTCTTAAAATGAATAATAAGTCTCATTTTCTTCTGCTCTAGTTTTCAGTAATGATTGGACTGTTTTGGCTGGAATCTTACATCTTACTTTCCATTTAACTAAAACAAAAAATCAATCTGAAGCAGAAAATGAGCCTGGAAACTTTCAACAAGAACAGTTGGTTTAGTCATGTTTTAAGTAATAGAAAACAGTGTTCAATGAACTTTAATAATATAGGTAGTTCCTATTTTACTTATAACAAGAATTTTAGTGCAGAATACGTGTGTGTGTTTCATTAAACACAGTAAGCTGAAGTCCCTATTATTTTTACTATGTAATGATTATTGTATATTTAAACGTAAGAAATGTACCGAAACTTACGGGAAGTCATGAAAGTGTGTGAGCTCTCAAGGTGTTTCAGTTTAACAATCCACTTCCATAGGACATATTGGATAGTTAAATTCGATGCACTTCATAAAACAATGTATTTTAAAAAAATTTATATCCTATTAGAGCAAAAACCTGGCAGAAAAAGAATTTTAGCTGCTTTCTTGTGTCTGCCATGGGTTTCCTGAGAATGAGCACAATAATTTAGCCTTCTGTTTTCCCTTGCCTTATCTTTAAACATTTGTCTATACATAATCCTTTTTCCTCCTCTGTTTCTCATAAATGCTTCTAAAGCCAGGATTGTTCTTTAAATGGGCCTGCAGTAACTTGCATGCTTAATGGTCCTACTTTTTCTCTTGGTTACTGGCAGAATTTTAAATAGTGGTGTAGTTTTTTCTAAACCTATTCCAATTCCGCATGATGACATGCATGGCTTGAATTTTGGTTAAAAGTTATCCTAAATAAGCATAATCCTGTTTCTGGGAATCACAGAAGTGACACTGTACTGATTCCTTCACTAGTCTGGCTGGAGCAGGGTGTATTTTGTCCTTGCAGTGTAAGTGACTGGTATTGGTTTGTTCCTTGCTTGCAGACAATAGATATTTTGTTAATGCCCTACAGCCTCTGTGAAACTTCAGATTGAGCTGACATAATAACGTCTGTTAACACAATTCTGTGGCATACATTCCTGGAATATTCAGCTGATTGGTGATCTCATAAATACATGTGTGTTACTCATCATGAGGTACACGCTCCTGCTCAGTGTGTGCCAGGAACTGATGGGCTGGATGAAAGGGCTTTGTCCAGTATTTAAATACAAGTTGTTCAGTATGCTTATATGCAAGTCATGCAGCCCAGTAGGTTCAAACACACACCACAGGAATCTGAGATCACAAGAAAACTTCCTTCCATGGTCCTTCTGTGAAGATCTGCATGTTGAGTTAGCTTGAACAGAAAGTCACTAATCCATGTGTATGTAATTAAATGACTTTGATAAGCTGGGTGTTTTTATTACTAAACTGGAGAAATTTACCTCCAGTAATCTGGAGTAGATTTAGAAACAAGCAATAATGCAAGGGAAGATGGTACGTGGCATTTTGTTTTCTCTTTTGACTTGTTAAACCTGACTATTTGGACCTTTTGTTGTCTCAGGGCACTTTCCTTATCGATGAGACTTCCTTTGAGCATCAAAGACTTCCACTAGGAAAACAAAATTCCTGGCTTATTGAAACAGAGACATGTTGACTGAGCTGCCATAACATTATTTGTTTTGTCATTAGACAGGTGAATTTCCCATGGGCTTAGAGTCCTCTGTAACAAAATCACCTTGCTTCAAAACCATGTGCTTCAGTAAACACAAAGAAGCATCATGTTTATCTGAATCTCATCTGGGGCTATCTGAGCATTTAAGCTTCTCTTCAGAAGGAGGAAAGATCTTTTGCTCTCTTTCCAAGAAAAACTCAGTAACTATTGTGTGAGTGTTTTCCAGAATTATGAAAACACCGGGAAGCAAGAGGTGCTTGCTCAGTTTGCTTCAGTGCCTGTAGTACTAGGCTAAAAGATGGGATCTGTGGCTCTATTTTTACCTCTACCCTGCCTCATATGTCCTTTCCATTCTTCAAGCCTTAGCTTTTCCTCTCTCTTCTTGTTGTTGACCAAAATGGAAGACAACATGCAAACCTGTGGTTCATCCGCCCTTCTGAGTAATGGGTACATTTCCTTAATATCAAAAGGACATCATTGAACTAGAGTGCATCCAAAAAAGGCAGCAGGGGTGATTGATTACACAGCATCTGGATAAGGAATGACTGACTAATTTAGACTTCTCCACCCCAAATTTTTTAAGATATAGCCTAGAGGTTGGCAGTAGTATTAAGAGAGTTGATAGATATAGGTTGTTTGCTATCCCTTCCAACTGAGTGAACCTAATAGGAGACCAGGTCAAAAAGAAATGGGGTAGTTCCTCAGGAAATTGAGAACAGATCTGTGGAACTCCTTGAAAGAGGATGCAGATGCAAGATGTTTGTGTGTCAAGAGATGTCTGCATAAGTATTTAGAAATCACAACTAAATCACATCAGGTTTGGGGAATAACATGAGCTGAAAAAGTTAGACAGGAGGATACTTAGTGAAGCTGTGATAAAGCCTTTCCTCAGTGGCTTATGGTTGCAGTTTGACTCAGGATCCAGGTTCAGATGGACATTTAGTTTGAAAAAAATATGGCTGTTCTATTTTTCCCCCAAGTGCAGCATTGAGAATACTTCTCTTGCATTAGAAATTGTTGTCATTAAGTAGGGAGAAGACCATAATATTATCTTGGTGATAGCACTGGCACCATTTAGTCAGCATAGGAGACTTTGGTTCTCCCATGACAGAGGGCAGGTTGGATGAAAAAGCATTCTTGAAAGACATTCCGATATTCTTCTCCTTTGTGTGCTAAGTGTATGTGGTAGCATAAAATTTTCAGTATTACCTTACTAACCCAACTGTTTGGAAGCAGAAAATTAATTCTCTAGGTACAGGTTTGAAACTTAGCCTGGGGGAACATGGATCAAAATGTCCTACCTGGATGTAACTTTGAGATGCATAAAAGTCTCCAGACATTTTGCAGATCGACACCTGATATCTAACTAGACAAATAGTCAGGAGGTGTTCCAAGCTGTTTAAAAAGAAAGCTTGAGAAAACTGCCCCAGGGAACTCCTAAAGACTCTGATTTGGCTGGAAAGTTTTTGGCTTTTGTGAGTATAATCTCGATATTGTCATGTAAAAACTCTGAACTCAGGTTGAATTATCAAGTGTTTTGGCTTCAGCAGCTTTAAGAACAAGCTGTTGAGTTGCTGTAATATGTTCACAATTGCATAATCTTAATGTGTACCTGGGGGGTGGAAATCTCCAGGTGAGAGAAGCAGAGAGAGCAGAAGGTTGTTAACCTCAAGCAGGTGAACCGAGAATTACTGAAGTTTTCAGGACTGATTCATGTGGCTTGAGCTAAATTTAGTCATTAAGAACACATCCTTTAAAGATGTTAGAGGTGATCTGCATTGGTTGTGCCAAACTGACAAAGGCGTTTCCTGTCCAAAGCAATCTCAAGAAAGCAATGCTACATGGAGATTTCTGATCACCTTTCAGTCACACTGTTTTTTTCAGAAGGGAAGAGAAAAGGTTAATTTGTGGCCAGTCATCTTGGTCCTCCTTTATTCTCATGCTTTGCTTCATATATTTTCTTTAGGTATTTCCTCAGAGAAGCCATGAGGCCGTGTACATGTACATGTTGGTTTGATGCATGTAGATTGAATTATTCATATACTATTCTCCAATTGTTGAGCAGTTGAGGCACCTCTTCATTTTGAGGCAGATATTCAGGAGGCAAAGTGGTTCCCAGTGAAGTTGCTTTTCTAATATGTTTTCTTGGAATCTGTTCCATGTTCTGAGGTGAGTTTGCTGCGGCTGTATTAGTTTTAGATAAGTTTGTTTGTAACATGTTACATGAGCTGGAGTAAAATCCAGAAGCTGAAGCCACATTAGGTGAGTTCTCATGCAGGCAAAAAAAAATCTTCCCAGCCTGGAAGACCTCTCAAGGTTAAGTGCAGGACTAAAGGTAAAAGGTGGATGTGACGAGTGTATGGTGGTGTGTGATGCCTGCAGTGTGACACCTGCTCCAGTTCATGTCCAGTGCTTGTAGGTGACCTGCTTTACACGTGGCTGATTATCTCATCTGAATGAGGATGGCTCACATGGCATACAGATGCCACAGGAGATTGTCCAGTAATACAAGTGGGCAAGTTTGATAAGTGAGCAGTCATCATGTATCTACCAGTGAAACAAAGATAGGAGCTAGAATTTTACATGCCTCTGTGGCTGATGGGGTACAAATATGTGAAGAAGTGTGGTGGAGTTTTAAGACTTGGATCTTGCAATAAGTGTAATTAATTTTATTGAAAATTTTGCTTTGAACTTTGAACATCAACTGTTGCTTCTTTTTCCTTTTGCTAAAGTTTGAAATAAAAATCATCTGGAGTTAGCATGAATATTCTAAAATATTCAAAGACACAGGTATCAGTTATATGTTATATATATTTTTCAGCAGCAATCCATTTCAGGTACCATAAATTAAAAACTAATTCTTAACTTAATCTGTATCAGAAAGACAGGGACCACAGAGAGCTATTGTCTTACAGTCCTGTTCTGTTAAGTGATTTCTATCAAGTTTCCTTTTCTTTCCCTATAGTATTGAGTTTAATTTCACACCTGCCCACAAGCTACATCAGCCAAGTGAGACTAAAAGTTTGGATAAACACTTAATAAAACCCCACTACTTTCTATCTAGAGAAACTTTTTGTATACTACATCCCTTAGAAATTTTGCTACTAAGAGAGAGGGATTTTTTTCCTTGCAAATCTGGCTCAGGGCATCGTTGTTTTGTCTAAAAAAGAACTTGTGGGTTGTTTGTGGGTTTTCATCTGTTTGTTTGTTTCCTGATTGTAAGGTAACTCTTGCATTCGTACTGATCTTGGCCTTAGAGCACTTGAATCTGGGGAGCATGCAAACCCCCTCATGGATCCCAATTTCTAGTCCATTTCCCGTTTAACTTTATTATACTTTGAGGTTTCCTGCCCGGCCTGATCTTCTACCTGAAAGCCAATGTGGTTTCCGAGCCAACAGGGGTACCACAGACATGGTGTTTGTTCTCAGACAACTGCAAGAGAAGTGTCGGGAACAGAACAAAGGTCTCTATGTTACCTTCGTTGATCTCACCAA